>CANSGD010001175.1:0-600000 GCA_947645195.1 Patellifolia procumbens
CTCCTGTTATGTGACTATGTTATGCCACTTACATTGCCACAAATCCCGTATTTACAATCGCAGCAACACATCAGCCATGGTGATCTCCTTGTTCGATATGTTCTCTTAAGTTACAGTTGGATGACGTTTATCATACAATGATATTTATTTTGATAAGCAATTTGTCCATTTAAGATCATGTACAAGATTGAAAGGACATAATAGAAGAAACAAAAACAATAATATAATTTTTGTATTTATCATTAATATATATATCAGCATTTGACCCCCGTAATGGGGGGTCAGTGCTTTCTAATTATCTCTCACAAGAACAAATTCCTACTTGCCAAGGCCAATGTCGTGGGTGCAAGTAAACGTCGTAATCTAAGGCAGGACTTGCACGATGGTATGGTATGGGACCTACACCTAAATACCGCGAATTTAGGTGCGGCTTACAGTTGCAATTTTGGGTGTAAATACAATTCATCAATCAAAATGGACATTGTCATATTGTTAAGTTGTAAGGACACTAGGTTTCATGGTACCATTTGTTCATCAGCTAGTTTTTACATTCATAATACAAGTTTCATCATGCACCAAGAAAATAATAATATAATTGTTAGAATATATGAAAATATATCATTATATTTTCATTATTCTCATTTATTATGTGAATAATTAATGTATATCTTTTAGAGTCAATGTATATTTTTTAGCTTCCTAATAATTAAGTGATTATCTTTTGTAACCCTATATATACTTTTTAAGGGATTGTAACTATATATACATAGGATGTACAAATTTATTGATTTAAGGAAAATATTCTCTTTTATGGTATTAAGAGCTAGGTTTTTTCTTCCCTCACCACCAAGCTTCCGCTCCCTAGCCATCCACCTAGCCCACGTTTTCTCACCGGCCAGCCACCACTCGCCGGTTTTGGTTCATTTTTCAAGCCACCATGACTGGAAAATCATCCTCTTCGTCTTCTTCTTCTCCTAATATTCTTTCTTTTCTCATGAGTTCTAATATTAAACATCATCTGCAGATCATTCTAGACATGGAAAACGTTCAATACTCTACGTGAGCGAGAGTTATTCAAAATCCATGCTCGCTCTAATCGTGTCATAAATCACATCATTCCGTCGGGCAAAATCCAAAGCAATTGATACTGATGATGAAAAGGACGAATGGTTAACTATTGATGCCACGGTATTGAAATGGATTTATGCTACGATTTCCGTTGATCTTCTTACACTATTCTTGAGCCCGATTCCTGGGGGCCTAAAAGCTTGGGAACGACTACGTGACATTTTTCAGGACCATCAATCGTCTCGTCTTGAAGTTACTCTTCGTCAAAATTCTCAATACTACTATGGAGGATTTCCCTAACATCTCGCCTCTAGCATCTAAAGATGTTGTCTGATCAGTTGAAGAATATTTAGACCCTGTTTCCAACAAATCGTTTGGTGTTGCAAATGGTTGCAGGTCTTAAAGGATGCATGCAATGGAGTAGGCACTGCCCTACGTCATTTTTATTTACCTGCCTTTTATCAAGCCCGTTCTATGTTGGTGCTTGGGGAGGCCAGATTGTCGAAGGCGCTATGGGTTTATAAAGTATGGCCCTTGTTTCGTCCCATAATGATGGCGCCACCACCAAAACTCCCAAAAACCGAGGGAATAACAAAAATCACAAGAATCGAACTATAATAAAAATCAAAAATTTTCCGGCGAGGGCAGGCGGCGGTGGTGGGGGTGGTGGCAGCGGCGGAGGCGGTGGGCTGAACACCAGCAGCAGCCCGCCGTGGCACAGCATCCAGCCCTATGGGTGTTTGCGTATGGGGCAGCAGCCTCCTTGGGCTTTGTGGCCTTGGTACTGCACTGCCCATTTCCATCTCAGCCCTTGGGCCAGGCCAACAACTTATAGACAGCAGCAACCACTGTGCCACGTCTGGCCAGGAGTACTTGGGCCTAAGCCTAGCGCATATGTGGCTGATTCTCAACAGTACACTCAGACAAATATCGAACCCGCTGATGTATACTCTTGGACTCGCACCACCGGATCTGGTGTGGTACATGGATACGGGGTCTGCCTCACCATATGACCTCTTCCCAAGGTAATATTTTGTCTTATTTAATTTGAGCAAAAATGATGGTATTATTGTCAGAAATGGTCATAGTAATCCAATTTTGGTTATGGAGAAGCATATTTGCCTACCCACTCACCACTCCTTTAGGCTCTCAAAAATGTCCTTCTGCCCCTAAGTTAATTAAAAATCTTATCTCTGTCCGTAAATTTATACGATAATAGTGGGAGAGTTGAATTTGATCCTTTTAGGTTGGGTGGGAAAGACTTTCAGACAAGAGGCCAATCATGAGATGGAAGAGTCAAGGGGCCCTTTATCCAGTCACTCCTACCCATTCTCAGGTCCAACATCCGTCTGCATGCTGCTCATGCACCCGTACTATTGGCATGATCGTCTGGGTCATCCGGGTGCTTCTATTCTAGATTCCCTTAGGCAAAATAAATTTATCGAGTGTAATAAACTTGGTAGTACTCATGTTTGTTACTCTTGTCCTCTTGGTAAACACATAAATTGTCGTTTGTGGCTTCTATTTCTCGACTTATAGTGCCATTTGATATTATTCATTGTGATTTATGGGAATATACTGTATTCCAAGTTCTGTAGGGGATCGATATTATCTTGTGTTATTGGATGATTTATCTAATTTTGTGTGGACATTTCCAAGGCCTAAAAAATCCCAATTCTATGACACATTCTTACAGTTCACTGTTTATATTACGCCATAATTTGAACGAAAGGTAAAAATATTCAATGTGATAATGGCCGTGAATTTGATAATGACTCCTTTTAGGCCTTTTGCAAGACAAATGGTCTAAATTTCCGTCTCTCTGTCCTTATGCTTGGGGGAAATGGCAAAGCGGCGTAAAATTCGATGTTCCTGTATCATTCGAACTACTGCTTGCTCATCCGTCTGTCTCCTTTTGGCATCATGCCCTTCAAATGGCCACATACCTCTCAAATATCCTTTGATAAACGTCTCTCCTATCATTCTCCTGCTGGAGGTCCTTTATGGCCCGTTCCGTCTATTCTCATCTAAGGGTGTTTGGGTGTTTATGTTTTCCACTCAATCCTTCCACCGCACCATTCAAAAACTTCAAACACGATCTACTCCTTGTGTTTTACTTGGGCTATCCTTCGCATCATCGTGGCTATAAATGCTATGACCACTTCGTGGAGAATTATAATATGCCGTCATGTCCAATTTGATGAGCATCATTTTCATTTTCCTCTCTTCATCCACCGGAGACTATTGCTCACTGATTTTCTCCAATCTCATGTGGACTTACACTCTCTATCCACGGACTCCAGCCCCCGCACCTATAACTTACGCCTAGCCCAATTCCTGCTGGCCTGTGATCCATCTCTCTTTCGTACTGGGCTTGGTAGTGGTCCACGAGCACCCTAGCCCACTCCACTTCTCTACGCCAGCTGCCCATAACCACGTTCCAGGCCAGCCGTGGATACACATGAGGGCTCGCCTAGCCCCAGATCACTATGGGCCATCATTTCCTGGCTCTCGGTCAGTCACACGTAGTCAACACGGTATATTCAAGCTCAAAACCATTGTCTCCATGAACACTCTGGTCAACCGTTCCCCTATTCCCCGTAATCCCGTGTCAACCCTTAGAAGCCCAGGTAGGCCTTGCCATGGATGATGAATACTGATGCTCTAATTAAAAAATAGGACTTGGGAATTGGTACCTAGACCTCATGATGCCTAATATTATTCGTTCTATGTGGATTTTTGCTCATAAAGAAAAATCGATGGTTCTTTTGAAAGGCATAAAGCTCGTCTTTAGGTGATGGAAAGACACAACAGGTGGGCATTGATGTTGGTGAGACTTTTAGCCCAGTTGTCAAACCAGCTACGATTCGCACCGTTCTTAGTCTGGCTTTGTCAAGGGGTGGTCCTTCATCATTTAGATGTTAAAATGCTTTTCATTTGGAGAATTGAACGAAACAGTGTATATGCATCAGGCAGTGAGTTAGGGGGATCCTAATTTCCCGAATCATGTGTGTTTGCTGAAGAAAGTCTCTGTATGGGCTCAAATAGGCCCCTCGGGCTTGGTATCGCCGGTTTGCTGGCATGTAACCCAAATTGGGTTTCATAACAGTAAATCTGATCACTCTTTGTTCATTTATCGTCGTGGTAATGAACCTGCTTATTTGCTACTGTCAATTGATGATATTGCTTTGACTGCCTCGTGGGGTACTGTTAGCCAGTCCATGCGGGGCCATCTTAGTTCTGGGGATTTGCCATGAAGGATTTGGGGGCCTTGAGTTATTTTCTTGGTTTTCATCTGTTACTCGTCATGCAATTGGTCTATTCTTATCTCAGCGAAAGTATGCCGAAGATATTATTTGAACGCGCAGGCATGTCTGCATGTAAATCCCCTGCTACTCCTGTTGGCACTAAGTCCAAACTTGGTGCCCATTCGACTTGCTCCTTGCTCCAATCCTACTTTATATAGTCTTACGAGATGCTCTTCAGTATCTCACTTTTACTAGGCCTGATATTACTTATCACCATTACGTAGTCTGCTTGTTATGCATCCTATGGAGGACCACATGCATGCTCTGAAGCATTATTATCCGATACGTTAAGGGCACGCTTCATCATGGTCTGCGCTTACATTGCCCACTTCGGATACATCCACCCTCATTTCTTACACTGATGCTGATTGGGGTGGGTGTCCCGCGCCTAGACGGTCTACGTCTGGTTATTGTGTGTTTTCTTCGTGATAACTTACTCTCCTGGTCATCGAAACAACAAGCAACCTTGTCTCGTTCCAGTGCTGAATCTGAATGCGGGGTGCTAACGTGGTGTCTGAGTCTTGTTGGTTACTGAACTTATTGGTCGAACTTCATTGTCCTATCAAAACGCGTTAGTGTATTGTGATAATGTGAATCACATTTATTTATGTAGTAATCCGTTCAATCAACGAACCAGAAGCATATTGAGATGGACATTCACTTTGTTTGGGGGAAGCCGCACGTGGTAGCGTGCGTGTTTTACATGTACCTTCGGGACATCAGATAGCTGACATCTTCACAAAGGTCTTCCACTGATTCTCTTTGAAGACTTTAGGGACAGTCTCAGCGTTCGACCTCCTCCCCGCTTCGACTGGGGGGGTGTGTCTGAATATATGAAAATATATCATTATATTTTCATTATTCTCAATTATTATGTAAACTAATTAATGTATATCTTTTAAGTCAATGCCCATATCTTTTCGCTTCCTAATTATTAGGTGATTATCTTTTGTAACCCTATATACTTAGGATGTACATCATTCGTGATTAAGGAAAATATTATCTTTTGATAATTAGCAAATATATAGTATCCCGTAATTCAGAATACGGTTGTCAACCGCTGAATACGGCGGAAGGGGGCTGGTGGGGGCGTCCGCCCCGCCCAAGGTCCAAAAATTTAATGGATATCTAGAATTCAATGTCGTAATAATATCACTAAATGGACTCAGATTCCGTTGATTTTCATCCTAAAAGGTAATGACTCATTAGCAGGTTCAAATCTCCATACCACTTTTTCACTTTCATACAATTTTATTTTTAAACTGTTAGTTTTAGCCCCCTTATCTGAAAATTCTAACTCCGCATTGACTGAATAGAATAGTATGTTATCAAAATCTTCTATGTTATATTTTGTTCTTCATAGTTATGTTTGAACTTTGATGACATAGTCTAGCTTTTAAAACGATTTTTTTTATCAAAGTGTAAGAAAGTACATTATCTTCATGTTGAGTTATCAAATTCATATACTTGTATTTTGAATTTTTCTTAATTTTTACTCATACCGTTATACGCGATTGTAAATATCGATCATCCAAAGTATCAATAAAACTTGTAAAAATAATACTCCATCTGAAAATTATAAAAGATGGACCTTTGCTTTTATGGGTTGGAGCTTATTCATCCTACACCTAATCTATATATTCTAATAAAGCAAAATAAATTAGCACACGTGTCGTTGAAAGGAGCAATTGATGATGTGTCGTTCCTGGGGCATTCGTAAAGTGTGCAAATATTATCCATCTTCGGTTTCTTGAGAAAAATTTCCATGTGAAATCAGAATTTCACCGAAAATATATTAAATCAAGCATTAAATCTCAAATCAATAATCAAATAAAGCACATTAAATTGTGAACTGTGAAGGTATAGACAAATCTAAATATAATTTCCTTATAAAAAACTATAGCACTTCTATAAACTATTATGTGTATTTGTTAGTACTATGGTTACTGCAAACCTTTTCCTAGTAGCTAGAATATATATCTTGCTTAATTATAGGCTTCCAAATCCATGTGAACATATACAATCACAGATTGATTTTGTGATTCTTGTGGATTTCCTTCATTCTTATCTACCCTTTTCGTTTTTTTAGTTTTTGTTTTTATATAAAAGCATTCCTATAATCTTATGCCAGCTACCTTTTAAAACCAATTTTGCAAAAATTAAATAATCCAATTATGCAAATTAACAATAATATCGAAGAACTAAATTAATGATTGGATGGACCTTGCAAAAGTACATCATAAACTGTTCTGACGTAATTTGATTGGATTATGGGCTGAAACTGGGTTTATTTGTCTTTTAGCCTAACCGTATTGCTCCCTAATAATAATAATATTAATAATGAATAAAACTATAATAAACAAATGTGGGTGTAGTTAGACAATAATAATACTTAATAATATTGTGTGCAAAAAAATAAATAATAAATAATAATAATAATATAATATGAAGGTAAAACTAAAATAAATTAGACGCCTTAATAATATTTAACAAATTCGGTTATAAAAGAATAGATCTGAACTGAAATGAACTGAACTGAACTTGGAGCTCCAGCAGGCAGCTATTGTTATAAACTGATATTAAGCTGAAATGAACAGGCCCTAAGTTAGCCTCCTATAATGAAGGGAAACTTATACGGACCTTTTAAAAAAACTCAGGTGTTGGGGTAAGTTCAGTTTGGTAGAAATAAGTTAAGTTCAACAAAAATAAGTTCAGTCTAAAAAAAATAAGTTTAGTTCAGTAAAAATAAGTTCAATTCAGTAAAAATAAGTTCAATTCAGTAAAATAAGTTGAATAAACAGGGACTTTATCCGAACTTTTAGGACTACACATCATAACACGTCTAAAACCTAGGTATTGATATCAACGAAATTTTAGAATTAGTCTAACTTTATTTGTTGGCTTTTATGAGACCGTAAATCATTTTTAGTACTGCACATGGGCGGAATATGACAATTTCCATTGATACATTACGCTTGCACGTCCTAATTTAGCCTAAGTAATGCATAAAATATATATTTTTTATTATTAATTCAAGATTTATAATCACTTTACGGAACAAAATTCGGCTAAAATTATATGGCATGTTTAATGGAAATAATTGCTTAGTTATCCTATATTTTATGGATACTAAAAGATCACATATCCTAACCATCATGAATAGTAATTCAAAAATTATAATCACTTCTAAAAGTTCCACTTATTGCGTTTTATTGGGTGCATATAATTACCATAATTAATTGAAATGATCCTAATTGCCATAATTATCTATTAAGATAAACTCCAAGTTTAAATTTATAAAGAGCATGTGACTTGTAAAAATTTTGGTCTAACTTATACGACAAATAGAATAATAATAATTGGTTAATAAAATAATTTACCCTAATCTATCAATATTCTATATATTATAATAAAGTAAAATAAAAAGTAAACATGTCACTTGATTAAGCAATGCCTTGTGAATATATATGTGGCATTAAATAGCGCAAATGCACTGTATACGTGTCATCATTCTAATGCTTCAAAAAATATTAGAAAATATTTTAAATAGCGGTTTTAGTTAAATAAGGAAAAAATCAAAAATTATCTTACTTAATTAATTAAAATAACTTTAAGGAAATCAAGAATAATATCAGAAATTTTGTTTTAATCAAGGAATCACAAAAATTCCTCTAATCAAATGTTACTTCACGTGACATACTCTGTTGGACTTGGATGATCAAAGTATTGCATCCTCTTGGTCAATTTTTCAAGATTAGTATTAGGCAATATAAAATGATAGCATCCTCATGGTTAGATTTTTCGAAGATCAGTAAGATAAAAGTATTATCTCTGATGAGTTAAATTGTAAGATTAAATTAGGATTATTTCAATTAAATTAGGATAAAATACACATACTTTTATTATTCTGAAATTAAAATCTTAACATGTTGATTATTTTTGGAAGATCGTGTTAGGCATGATGCATGTTTATTGGTATAATCTGAATGCAGAAATACATTACAGTTGTGAAAATCTACTATAGAATATTTCATAAAGATTAAATCAAATCTATTACCATAAAAATACAAGTTTACCTTAAACAAAAAACGTGACACCATCCATATATTCTAATGAAGCCAAATAAAAGTATACGTAGTATTAAGCAAAGTGCCACGTGTGTTCATAGGAGATAAGTGGGATGTGACACGTTTATACAGCTTTGGTATTTTTGGGAAGAAATCCTAAGATACTATACGCGTAAATCAAGTAGAAATTGGAAAGTAGAATATTAGTATTCTAATCTTAAGGCAATTGATTGATGTAATTAGTGCATATTTTTTACTTCATTGGAACATTAGTGTATTAATATATAGGAAATGCATGAAGATATTTTCTTTATTTGTTGAAATGCACGAGCAATATATCATTAGTCAAAACTAGCTTTTGATTGGTAGAAAATATTATTAGAAATGTTAATAATAATCTTGATCAATAATTTAAAAATCGTGCTCGTGCATTTCACGAACTAAATATGATAAATGAAAATCGTGGTATTTTGATTGGTAGAAAATATTATAATTTAGAAATGTTGATCTTTTTGGTCAAATAAGGAAACTTACTAATCTGATAATGCATGTCAAACGTGGGGGTGGAAATAATGCACCGAATTTTTTGTTCGTTTAATTTATATCAATAAAATTAATTGATAATGGTTGCGTTAGACGTAAAAAAAAAGTTTTAAGATATTACTTACATTTACGATATTGTTTTTTATATCTGTTAAAATTTGGCTTACAAAATATTGCCAAATGTCCAATTGGAAATAATGCACAGTAAATAATAAAACTTTAATTTTATTCGTTTAAAATTTTAAGATAGTGTAAGTTTCATTTTTTAAACTAGATATTAATCTATTTTTGAACCAAATTTTTCTCTTATTTTCAAATGTGCAATTGGAAATAATGCCCGGACATGGTAGCTTTGGGAAATCTCACCCGTGGATGGTCAAATGTCTACACAAAGTAGGAGAAATATTTTTGTCAAGGTACAAGCTCAGATACAAATCTAAGTAAATGAAGAAAAAATGGCGCACACAAGTGCATAAATGTTCTTAATACAAGATCTCGGGACGAATCGGTAGAAACACGACTTTTAATTTTTGAACCCAATGAAAAACCAAGCCTCATAGTTTAATCAAATTATTGAGATCTTTAGGTTGTTTAATCATGGGTTGCTTTTGCTGAATAAGTTATAAGTTGAGTTTGATTTAGAGGTGGTGAATGATCTTGTGATGAGGTTAGAGATGGATAATAGTTGATTTTTAGAGGGTGGGTTTGAATGATGGTGGTGAAGTAGAGAAGTTAGTAGAAGAAATAAAAAAGTAGAAAATAATGGGTGAGAGGAGGAGTGTAAGTGCGAGGGGGGAGTGAATTAGGTTTAGGGTGGGTGGTGGGAGGTATAGATTAAAAATAAAAAATGAAATATGGCGTAAAAAGAAGATTGCATAGAAGAGAAAGCCGGGTACGTACTCCCAAAAAAAAAGGGAAGCCCAGGTTTTAGATGGGTGCAAAATGTCGGGATATTTTTGTTTATATAGTGCAATTTTTCAAAACTTATTTTTTGTTTTTAAAAAAACATAATAATTATTATATATATTCAAAAACAATCATGTATACACTATTTGAATGATTTTTATTTTTATATGCATTTTGATAAAAAACCATCCTTTTCGACGAGTTTTAAAACTAGTTATAGGATATAAGAATATCCTACATGGCATAATCTATATGCTCGTTGAGAAAAATCGCTATAGCGTAGAAGTCTTGATATATGATGTTGATCATCCTACAATTTTGTAGGATAAAAGTTCGAATGGCTGGTAAATGAAAATTTTGTCAATAATGATTAGAGTTCTAGCAAGCTTGAGGTGGCCATATAAATTAAAGAGAATAATAATAATTCATAGAACAAGATCAATCAAAAGTTCAAGACGATTGGACTTAATTTATGAGGAGTCGAGTTTGAATTGAATATTGCAACTCAAGTTCTAAATGAAAAAGTGGGATTTGATATCAGTGAATTCAACTCGTGATCTAGAATTGAGCTCAATCTAGAAATTCTCATTCAAACTCATAATATAAAATAGAAATAATTAGATAAGTGAACATAGCATGTAATTATGTACGAATTACACAATAACCTTAGTTTTTACTGTTCTTCTATTCTGGGATTTTTTTGTGCAACTTGTTTTGTAATTCTTTATGACTTAACCAAGTATCAAATGACTAATTAAATAATTTTAATTTTCTTTTATATCTTTAATTCATATACTCAAAAGCCCCTATTTTTGCACCCCATCTAATGATTTTAAGGACAAAGTATAAATGCTGAATAATAGAAGTGTTATGTCCTTTAAATGCAAAGAAATATCCCATTATAATTTTAGGCGTCAGATCATTTAATTAGCATGCCATTCATATTTTCAAAGCTGAAAGACTTTGGGCAAAAAATTTGTCAAAGGTATGAAGAAAGGTTTGGGCGACTCTTTTCTTAAGGAATATATTATAAATATAATTTTCTATTATTTTCTTCTAATTTATATATTTATTTTAGTCCTCCTTTCTTTAACTAAATCCTAGATATTTTGATTTTGATTTTTTTTGAGACAATATAAAAACACAAAACAAGCTCCTCAAAAAACAAATTGTTTCAAATCCCAAAACAATTATTAACCCAAAAGATCATCCAACTTTCCTCTCGCCTGCTTTATTGCAGGGGAGAAGCAAAAAAACCCAATAAAAATCAAGAAAACAAATAAATAACCCTTTGATCATTCCTTATATAGATTAGTTATTATGAAGGAGTCTACCAAAACCAATGCCATTGTTGGATATCATAAAAACATCAGCAACAATAAAACAACCAACTTTAAAACAGCATAACTCAAAAAACAAGGAAAAGATGTTCAAGGGATGAACATTATTAAGGTAGCCTTATATATGCTGAGGAAAAAGGGGGTCAAATCTGCAAAAAATTTGTCGCCTTCCTTGGCATCCACCAACACCGCTCTGGGTAATTTGGTGAGGTCATTTCGCCCCTGCCCCTTGGGAGTAGCGTTGAGTGGAATGTCTTCTGCGCCGGCTGCATTGTTGGAGGTCAGGGTTAGCGGAGGTGGTGGAGCGACCTGGGGATAGATTTGAGGCTTCCCCGGCCTATAATCCCAAGTGCCGGCCTCTTCCTCCTCGCTCTCATCCTCCTCTGGGGGAGGGATGAGCAGGTATACCTCAGCTCAAAGTCTGTATGATCTTGATGACCATGATGATGATGAAGAAGAGGAAAGTATGATGAATGATGGAGATGCTTACTATGATGGGCTTGAAGGGGATGAGATGATCGATAGGGGGCTTTGACATGTTTATTGCTAAGTTTTATCAGCAAATGAGGCATCAACCCTAAAGTTGAGTTATGAAAGATGAGGAACGTCAATATGTCATCATGAATTTTAATGAAGGTCTTGTGATTAGTTTAATTTAATTGAGAAGTTAAAAATCAAAAATGAATTTTTTTTTATTGAATAAAAAAGAAAAGAATAGATGTATGTTTTAGTAGTTGCGTGCAATGACATTCATGTCATGATCATATGCATGATCATATGCTTGCTATCAAGTCATGATCATATATATGCATGCATTTCCTTGATTATCACATCTTGAATTCATGATCGGCCCCATGTATATATATTGTCATCATGTCATGATAAATTTGTAAATGTGAGATATGAAAATGACCAATTAGGGTAACCCAACTTTTTTGGATTTGGATTAAAAATTCTCAACGTGGATTATGCCGTTGATATGAGATACATAAGCATGATTTGCAGGGGGGAAACAAGGATGTACTATTAGAATTTTTGATTGAGTTGTTAATTTTACGTGAAAATTGGTCAAGGTATGGCTGGCATGAGAAATGTCGTATCTTGGTCCAGTAGATGAATCATGCAAAAGAGAGGAAAGGTAAGAAATCACAATTGAAAAAGTATGACAAAACAAAATGTATTTTTAAAACAAAAAATACTCTACATTCGATTTTAATTTTATAAACGCATTTCAACTTTTACGCTTGACAATGGAATTATTTTCGTTATTGATAAATCTATAGAATTTATATTTTAAAAAATATATACAGATAAATCTAACAGACTAAGGCATTATTCTCTAGCAGCAAGCCGGGCATGAAATCTCAGATTAAGATTTATAATATACTCTACGTGTCTTAAATGTGGGCATTATATATTTAAGAGTACGTAAGAATGATAGATCATAGATTATTTAATTAACCAAAGAATTTCCTCCAAATGACCAAAAAAATATAATATACTTTTGACAACTTAGAACTTGTTGATAATGACAAACCTAAAATACAATTTCACTGATATTTTTCTTTTTATTGCCACTAATTAATGTTTGCATTGGCATAAAGTTACATTCTATATATACATAAGAAAATTGATAAATTTATTTTAAGATGAAATAATGATCCAAGAAGTAAGAGAATAATACACATAATAAACCTTTCTTGCTCCCCTTCATTGATAGGTACAAACAAGACTAGTAAGAATTAAGCAAATAATTTACTCAAAAAATGTCACATATTTCATTAATTATTGCCACCAAAGATTTTCTTGAGCTTCCAAAACCTCAACATGATTAAACAATGTGATCTTCTCAATAATCTTGGATGGCAAATTACTTTGAAAAAAAGTGGTGTCAACGATCTCAAAACCAGGATTCGCGCTAGCCAAACTGACGAGTGCAAGGGCCAGAGTCGGTCCAATGTTAACTTAGAAGTGCAATAAACCTTGAAAGATCATAATGTCACCAGTTTTACCAAGCGTTGTTATTTATGTCAGTAAAACCCACGATAGCCGTGCCTTCAATCAAGATGATGAGTTCCGACACTCTATTTACGTGGATCGGACAACTCCATCCATCCCTATGCCTACTCGTGCCATTGAGATGCCGATGCCATTCAAGCCTGGGGATTGTGCTGAAAAGGCTAAAAGGTAATACCGAGTTTGAAAACATGCTAGTGGTTTTTACCCGCAACACCAAGAGCTGAATAAACAAAGTCATCGGTTGTGACATTGAAAGGTGTCCTTACAAGAGTACCGTGTTGGTCCCGAGGAAGGCTCAAATCTCCAACACAATAGTCGAAAACGGTATCGGTTTAGGCATTAGAGATAGAAGCTAAAACCGAAAGAGTAAAGAAAATGGGAAGGATCATATTTGTAGGATTTCATGAACTAGTGGATGAAGTAATGAATTTAATATGGGATTAGGTTGGGGGGGTATGAAATTGCTGCTTTTGTGGTTCTTTTTGAATGGATACAAGAGGAGGCTGGGGGCAAAAAGCCAAAGATTCCTGAGTACAAAAAGAAATAAGTTTTTATAGATCTGGATCTTTGTGGACATCAATAGGTTCCCTGTTGGTTGATGTGATGTCCTATGCTAAAGCAGGTGATGGTCTGCAGTTTACTTCTAGATGTGTGCTGTAGTCAATGAGCAAATTCTTTGTAGATGATGGATGGTGGATTAATGTCTGGATTGTCCAGGGTATTGTAGATGCCTTTAGCTGGGGGGATAGGACTAGATTGTCGCTTTCTATATGTAAGGTGCTTAATCCTCATGTTTGGCTTGGACCAGGCCATTGTAAGAGCCGTTGTGAGCAATAAGAGGTGTTAGTAATGGCCTAATTTGAATGTGGCTGCTGCTAAAACTTTGCCAGGGGGGTCCAGAAGTACAATACCAGCCGCAGAGGAGGAGTTTGTGGAAGATCCATCCGAGTGTTTAGTTTGATCCGCCAGCAGTGGGCGGAGGCTTCCATCCAACCAGTGTAGCAACTTAATTCCTGCAAGGGGTGGGGGAAAAGGGCGAGATTTGGTTGTCGTAGTTGGGCTAAAATCCCGTTTCTTTTATTGCATTAGTTGCGGAAATTGCCAGGAAGTCTTTCTGTATTGTAAGACTCATTTTGGAGATATTGATAAGTTCCGTTCTTTCCAGATGCTCCATAATATCTGGCAAATTACAGGAGGGTAATTTTGGGTTTCGCTTTCTATTCTCAAAAGAAAATCTTTTATATTGTTTGGGACTAGTAGGTTTGGCATCATGGATTTGGCTTTCGGCGATTTCCAGAGATTGTTTATGATTGGGCAGTGGAGAAACATCCAATTGATGTTTTCCTGGTCATTGTGACAAAAGAGGCATTCGATGGTAGTGGAAATATTTCAAGTGCGAAATTGTCCACTTGCAAATGAGGAGGCCATTTAATAGTAGGTGCCATAAGAAGATTTTATTTTAGGTGGGATGTCTATGCCAGATATATTAAATCCACTTTGGCTTATGAAATGACGGGATCATGAGATAGCGAGGTTGTTGATTTTATTGGGAAATACCCTGTGGCTGTTAGCCTGAAGCACGGAGTATCTTTTGAGCTCTAGATGGAAGGGGAATGCTTGTTATTATTTGGCTAATGTGAGTTGGGACAAGAGTGTTAATTTTTTCGTTATCCCATGTCATATCTTGTCGAATTATCTCCCCTACTCGGAGATTCATATTTTCAATTTGATTAGTGTTGAGGTTTAGTTGTTCAAGGATCTTGTTCTGTACGCCGTGCTCCTTGTAGTAGATGTCTTTTCTGATCAATTTTCCACTGATTCCTCTTCTGATTAGGTCTCGTGTTATTAGGATGGCCCTCCATATGATGGAATCACTGGGTTGTGGCTTATATTCAAAGATGTGATTTTCTTTAGTATTTTTCTCGTACTTGTGCGGCCCAAAAATAATGGGGATCAGTTAGAACTGTCCCCGACACAGCTAGTAATGCGAGTTACGTGGTGTGTTTTCTTAAGGCCCCTGGCCACTCGAGGCTTTTGGCGCACAGATTTTGTCCCAGGCTATGTAGGTATTGCCTTTGGACTCAGCATTATTTTCAGAAGAAAGCTCTATTGATGGCGTCAAGTTGTGGTAATGCTTTTTGGAATTTTGGCAGTAGCCATTGTATGTAGGGACCGATTCTAAGTTTCTTTGGATGAGGACTACTCTGCCAGCTTTAGATAGGTGAGTTTGCTGCCAATTATTGAGTTTGTCTGTTTTGATGATCAAACATTTTGTTAAAATCTTTAAACTTTTGTGGAGAGGAAAAATATCGTCAAAGATATCCTTTGGGTGTTGACTTTAGTTGGTATTGAATCCAGCTGCAATAACTTATGCTTTTGTTTTTAGTGGTATGTTTCGAGAAAAGAATGGATGATTTATGGTAATTGACAAGTTGTCCAAAGTTTGACAGTATAGATCCAATGTACAAATAGTTCTTACTAGCCGATTGAGTTGCTTTACAGAAGAGTAGTCAACTGCGAAAAAAGGCCCGGCATTTTTCGGCTTAGGGGCTAAGTTTAAATCCAGTCGGATTTTTTATCTTTCCGGCATAGGCAAGCTAGTGAGGGATGACTTCATGGACATAATAAATAAATATGGAGAAAGTGGAGTCCTTAGTAAACCTTGATGGCTGGAAAATTTCGGATATTGTTTTGACGCTTGATCAATTGTAGTGACCAGTTTTTGATCCATTTGATCCATGTGTTATGGAATCCTAATATTTGAAGTTTTGAAGAGTAAATTCAATTAATCGCATTATCTTTTCGTATGCCAATTTTAGTAATGCCAATCTTATTTTGGGAGCAAATGGAATGTATTTAACATTCTTGAGCTATAAGGACATTATCATGAATTTCTTTTCATTGTAAAAGCACTCTGTAGTGGGCTTATAATCTTGCTAAGAATTGGTCGAAGTCGGTTGACCATAACTTTAGATATTATCTTGTATAAAGTGGAACATAGGCTGATTGGCCGAAATTGGTGGGGGCGTTGTGGGTCTTGTACTTTTGGGATAAGACATAAGAGTGTGTGATTGATACTTTTGAGGAAGTGTCCATGTTTAAAAAAACTTTGGATGGCTAGACATAGGTCTTATTTAGTAATGACCAGTAGTGTTGGAAAAACTTTGATCCAAACCCATATGATCCAGGTGCTCCGAAGAGATTGGTAAGTGCGGTTGTATTTCTTGTTCGAGCAAGCTAATTAGTTAACCGTTATCTGCTGTGGAATGCTATTTACGGCGAGAATAATTATTTCCCTGTTGTTTCTTTTTCGGATCTTAGAGTCTCGATTTGGTCTTGTCTGAGAGCGTGTTCAATGTCTTTGGGTTGTGATCCACTGACTTCGTTTTGATTCGGTATATCATTTGTTTTCGTTTTTTCGTTGACTTTCATGTGGAAATATCTTGTATTTCGATCATTAGTCGACCATGTTTTCCTAGCCAATTTTTCACAATATCGTTAGTTTAATGAGGAGGATTCTTTAGCGTTGTTTTAATAGTCGCGCCAAGTGTTGGTGAATGTAGAGATTGGATTTTGCAGTTGTTAGAGCTTCAACATTTCTAATTTTGCATTGTTTTCTTCCAATTTTCGGAGGAAAATTGATTGTTTGTTCTGCTCCATTCTTTTATTTGTTTTGATTCTTCTGAGTTTATTACCAAATTGTATAGAATCTTGATCACGAATTCTTGAGTTCCAGTTTGTGCGTATAATTTTGTTTACTTTTGGGATATTTCGCCCATTCTGAAATCTAAATCTTGGCGTAATGGGGGGGTTGAGTTTCCGTGTTTTTTTGAATTATCGGGGCATAGTCTAAGCATGTAAAGGCTTCCGTTGTGGTGATACTGTTTGGGAATGAAACATTCCAGTCTTCGTTTGCAATTGCTCTATCAAGTTTTTCTAATATCCTGTATTTGACAAGTGTTTTTTTCCATGTATATGGGTTCGCCTGTTGGGAATGTCAAATGAATTTGTCTGTGTGAGAAAAATCCTTGGGTTGGTACATCTGAATGTGTGGGCCAGTACTCATCCTTTTTGTCGCGGAGGAGAAGTAGTTACGTTTCTGTCTCCAATAATTAACCGAGTTGGTTTGATTCACCAATTGCCAGTACAGATTGTCCCAAAATAATGGTTTCCCGATTCTTGTGCTGGTGCATAAACGCGACAATGTTTACTTTTGTCTTAGTGGGCGAATAGATCATTCTAGACTTGCAATTCTGTGAGATGATCAGTTTTTAGGGGCATTCTCTGTGTTTGAGAGTTAAACGGCCCCCATATGCCTCCGCTGTGACCATTGGGGGGATATTTTAATGTTGTGTAGTTAAGAAGTTGCTTAAACTCGTTGGTAGTTTATAGTTATTTACATTGTTTCAAATATGAATACTATGTCTGGTACGTGTTCTTTGTAAGAAATCTGATTTCTTTTCTTAATTTGAAACCACTTTGCTCTTTGAATGTTTCAGCTTAAATTTTGTATTATTGACTTTGTGTTTGTGGGTGGGACTTTCTCGTCTGAGGAAATTGTCGTTTCCTTTTACTTGTATTTGTAGGCATACTACTGTAGTTTCCTGTTTTGCCGGTGTTGCAATTAGTATTATAAAATGATATTGTTTGAGTGGACATTTGGGAGACTGGAGCAATTGCTTCTAACCCCATTTTTTGGTGGGTGTGGGAAACAAACTAAATAGCCTCATGCTGCAAATAATTGATATTTTTTCTGTTTGACACATATGTGTCTTGGCTTGCATTCGAAAATGCCGGGCATGGTATAATACAAATTCCATAGTAAAAAAGTTCATAACAATCTTTAGAGCGTGGTTACAACTTTCGTATTTCCGGCGCGGGGAATTCACGGACAGTTGATTATTCTTCTATTTGTCAGATTGTGTGTTCCAACCAAACTTGGTTTGGCTTGTAACGGGGGATCATGGAGCTGTAACCTTTGATGATACCTACACATGACATATCATTAGTGAACGCCCCAATTTGAATTTAGTTTTGTATATGAATTTTTGAGAGTAAACATGGTATGCCAATTGCTAATATTTTTGCTATTGTGTGGATTGTAATTGGTTGCCACAAAGCACTAGATAATGATCTGACATACTGATGGTAATTGCTGCTTTGTGTTTGAGGGAAGAGTTTGATGGGCTATTTTTAGTATTTGTATTAAGCAATTCATAGTGTGTAAGGGTAGTCAACGTTGTTGACCCGTTTGCGTGAGATTGCAGAAAGGTTGACAATCAAGGTCAACATCCTGAGTTCGAATAATTTTGATCTCATTATTTCTTCCATACAAGTGTAGCATTATTGTTGGTAGGGATTTCAAAGGGTTTAATTTTTAAATGGCACTTTGCTATCGAAAGTTATATTCTTCATCCGTTTTTAAAAGTGTAGCTTTTTTAATGGGAAATTTTGAAATTAGCTGTAGCCTTTTATTTAAATGAAATATATTTTTATCTTTATTCTTCATAAGTTTAATATAAGTGATACAGTTTCTATGAATTAGATGCTTTCAAACAGTAAAACCTTTATAAAGTTTCTATATATGGTAACTTTAACTTGTAAATTGACGCAAATACTCCCCGCTTACAATATATATTGGCTCTAAAACATTTAACAAATCTAAAGGTAGTGGGGGGTGGGGCCATGTATATTAACATCCAATTAAAAACACAAAACATCTTTGAGCATTTGCCTCAAAAATACATTTAAAGACACAATGTATCAAACATATTAGAACAGAGGAAGTATATCATATGAAGTCTATTTTTTTCTATCTTTTTCTATATAAAACGCCTAAAAATTAACTGATATTAAAAGTGCCTTGGTAATAAAAAACAGAGGAATTATTAAGATTTTAAAGATGGATCGCAATTTTCTCATACCCACCTAGCATCACATATTTGCATGTGGAGATCATGATCTATAATCATTGACGTGACAAGCATGATCAACAATCATTGACGTGACAAGCATTTATTAGCAAATACATATTTTGTCTTTGGCAAGCCGTGTATTTGTTGACGCTGTAGCTCCGACCAAACACACAAAATGGCCAATCTTACTCTTCCCATTCCACATAACTCTTCTTGCTATGTTTTCTCTATTTGTATAGTCAGCGATGCAATCACAGGTGACATATCACTAACTCTTCTATGAAATTTGTGTATTGGAAAAACTCATGTTAATTACTGTTAATGATCTACACATAACTGAAGTATTTAATTCGATTAGGAAAGGTATGTGAAAATGGTTGTTTCTCTATGATTGCATTTGTCACTAGTTGTATTTATCTCGTCAATTTCACACTTTGCGTAATTTTTGAGTTTTGTTAGTTGTAGCTCGCTATTATTTTAATGAATCAAAACATCAGCTTTCTTACCCTTTTGACTTTTGCCTATAACAATCTAGCTATGCAATGAAAAAAAAACATGATCAATTTTTTCTGAATCTGAAATATTGTAAATGATTAGTCAAGCGGCCTCATCTTATAACGTGAAAGTCGTAATTTGACAGATTGTTTGCGTTTCAAACTTAAGGAATCACGTAGTTTTCGCACTTGGCCTTCAGCAACGACAGTTTGGCTTTCAGCTTTCTAGTAGTGTGTCTTTAAAATTGTACATTCAAATTTCGCGTCGAAAAATACTATTTGAAAAATATATATTCATAAATTTTACACCTATATTTTGTAGATATTGATATACTAAAAGTTTTGAATGTGACGTAGAATCTATTTTCGAAGTGGAGAAAGTATAGGATAGAGCCCGGGTAACTAAGAAAACTTTATGGGCGCAATTGTTGACAAATGTATTGAATTATGTGGCGCTAGGATTAATCAAGCACAGAATTTCACTAGGAGTATGTTGTTTAGTAAGTCGTGTATCTGTTTTCTGGTTTGTTTAGGCTCATTATGTTTATGCTAACAACTAGAGGTGTATATAAAACGCACGGGCATCCTTGAGATGGGGGTAATGTATTAAGGGGGTAATAAAAAATCCAAAATAGAAAAAGCAAAATCTTAAAGGGGATAAAGTGGTGGTGAAGAGGATAATGTGGACGTTGGCTGTAGGAGGGAAATGGAAGGGGGAGGAGGACTATTACCTCATTATGAGAGTAATTATTACCACTATCACCCCCTAGGTAACTATCAACTCATTTGAAAGATAGTCGTTGGACTCATTCTTCCATTTCTTTCTCTGCCGCCGCCTGCATTATCTTCTCCACAATCACTCTATCCCTTATCAGTGCCTTAAATACCTTAGTTTTTACATTGTTTGACTTTGGGTACCCCTTAATATATTACCTCGTCCGCGTACCCTTAATGGTCCTTACCCTTAACGAAAGGCGAAATTTGAACTCTCCCTGCTAAAACCGATTTTCCCCTCTGTTTGGTGAATGTTGCTAACACATAGGGATGTCAGTGGGGCGGAGTTTTGTGGGCCCGCCTCGGCGCGCCCAGTTAGGTGGGGATGGGGGATGGGGCGGGGATGGGGATGAAAATCGCCACCGCCGTGGGTAATGGGGTAGGGGTGTATCTTAGTCCATGCCACCCGCCCCGCCCCGTCCTCGCCTCACCTCGTCTGAAACCGCCAACCGTGTGTGGGCCTAAAATCCTAAATATTATTAGCTGTTTACTACTTTCATTTATACTTTTATTTAAAGGCTAAAATCCGAAATTACTTTTAAAATTTTGTTTTACTCTCCCTTAACCCTAATAGATTGTGGCGGGGATGGGGCGGGTGCGGGGATTCACGGAGGGGTTGGGGCAGGGATAGGATTCCCAGCCAGGGGATGGGGCGGGGAAAGATTTTACGCCTTCTGCCGTTGGGGCGAGGATAGAGACAAGATTTTCACATGTTTTGGGTGATGGGGCGGGGATAGAGATGAGTTTTTTAGGCGGGGATGGGGATAGGAATGCCGACGTAAGCCCGCGCCATTGACATCCCTACTAACACACACTCTTAATAAAACCATTAAATTTGTTTGTTATTTATTGTTTACGTTCTTTATTGTTTTTTGTCGATTCAATCTATTACAATAACAATGTTAAATGCAAAGTTAATTAATGTAATTTGTGTTTAAGCTTTTCCGTAAAAGTGTGCACCGTCCCTAGCAAAAAGTACCAAAGTATTGTCTGGGTGATCAATTGTGCTTCGCCGCATGCAAGGCTCAAGACTTTCGTGCAGTTGGCGGGGTAATGCGATGATGCGATCGCAACTAGTAGAAGTGCCATTGCCAAATGCATCAATTCTCACAAACGGTTTTCAACATTAGATAGAATGCGTCCAACACAACTTCTATACTAGCAGTCAATGTCTCACAGATTATTGCATGTTTTGAAAAAGATTGCAAAAGTTTCAAGACTGGTGTCACTTGCAATTGCGCTTATGTGTGTCCTGGAACTCTTGACCTCCACGATCAATAATACAGTCCAAATTGTATAATGTTAATACAATCACTTTTTATCATTTCTCGTCATTTTTTCGTAAAATGCTAACTAAAATTTAATTATATGCTATAATTGTCTTCCAATTTGCATAGTTAGTGTTTTTTAGAGGAAAAACTTGAGCGTTTGGTTCATGCGAGGGGTAGGGAAAGGAATCCAGAAAGGGTTCAGGGGAAAGGAATGGAATGGCTTTGTATTCCCCCATCTGTTTGGTTCTGTTCCAGAAAGGGAATGGCATACCCCTGTTTCCCTTTGTGCCTGTTTGGTTAAAAAGTAAGGGAATCGAACTGTTTTCATGGTTAATTGAACTATTTGAACCTGTACAACAAAATCTACTTGTTTCAATGATCCACTTCTTTCCAAAGATGCAAGTAACATGTCTTAGCAATATTACCAATTACATTACATAACCAAGTTCACAAATACTTGTCCAAAATACATTACATATGGATTTCTAAAATACTTGTCCAAAATACATTAAATAACCAAGTTCGCGAGTACTAGAAACTACAAATGTAACCCAATAGTCTCTTACATCCCATTAGTCTTTCAAATATTTAAACGTTGCTATTGTCATTACCACCAAGAAGACTTTTTGACAAAGATGCTTTAAGCATCGGGACATGAAAAAAAATCATAAGTTTGTTAGGTTGTGCAGTTGAATCTGAGCTACTTCAAAGCATTTGTGGAGTTATGCCTTCAATGTTAGCTCATCAAGCACTTTTCACTCTTCTCGGCTACTTACTGCTCACGTTCATCAGCACGAGACATCACACAAGCATGGTGGAAAGATGGACATTCATGTCTTTCATAAAAACCCTATAAGCTAGCCAATTCAGAACTACCAACACTATCACATTCCCTCTTACCTCCCTTACGCTTAGAACCGGTTATCTCTCTTCAACTTCTTGGATGGAGGCCGCAGATTCAACGTTATAGAAATATAGTCTTATTAATATTTTTTTTTTAGAAGTATTAATTATTCTATAATTCTATATTAGATTATTTTTAAAAAAAAAAAATGTTATTTTTTGATATTTGAAATAGTAATTAATTTATATTAATAGCTAGCCGACGAAAAGTAATCTAGTTATGTACTCTATCCGTGTATTCTTTATCCACGAAATACCAGACCGTGAACGATCTGAAGGATATAATAAAAGCTTTCTTTACGTTGATTAACCCGGCGGGTTCGCCTAGTGAACGAAGAAGGTCTGGGCCGACTACGTAGACTTCATGCGCATCTAGTGCAGTGGCTTGAGTAAGCTACCTTGACCATCTTCCGAAGTTCTAAATAATCCTGATGGTATGGGCAGCTGCTCTACATTCAGTCGCGCCGCAGTGATCCCCGGTTTCATTACCACTAGCAATGGTATCTTCATCCTCACTTAGATGACATCACTTGCACGGGAGCGGTCTTTTCCATGTGGCCACCGCATCAACAAAACCCTCGGCAGGTTTTCCAGTGGCATAATCCTTGCCATAAATCTCAACGAGCACATCCAAGTGAGGAAAACAATGCCCATACAAGTTTTTTCAGTTAGGGACTAGTTGTCTTAAAAAGAACAAAATAAATATTTATATGCTAAAATGAATCGATGTTAAGCAAAAAAATAACTTAGCTAGAGGTGATGTACCTTTTAGTATTCATCACTTGATTTTTCTCTCATTTGAAATCATTTGTTTCTCGTCCTTCATTTAAATCCACTTGTATTTAGCATTTGACCAATAGCTCTCAGCTTGGTAACAAGTGTTTTGACCCTAGAATCAATGTGGCAAAGCTTTTAAACCACAACCGTGAATAGCCCTGTTAATCAACTCCTCCAATCGAACCATATAACCATTCCTAAATCAAAACTCACACTTGAGTTGTGGATCGGCAACTAGTTCAGATAAAGCATTCACAAGAGCTTTATCTTCTTTATAGTCAAAAAGCGTTTGTTTTCCCCTTCCATCTCCACTAGCAGCTACTTTCACCCATCCCTATAAAATATTGAATAAATTATATAACGCAAATAAAAAGACTATTTAATATAAAATAAAAATACAATACAAAAAATTAAACAACCATTCGAATACAATTTCAAATACAATTCAAATACAAGTTCCAATAATATAAACTAATACAAGCATTCGAAAAATTAAAGAAAAACAGTCTACTCTATACGATTTCTAGCTCTCAAGAGTTGAACATGTTTTGAGCCAATGTATTTCTGAAATTTGTCCATGGATCAGATACATTAATAGAGGTTATGCTATTCATGGCCCCGCCATCATCACTATCATCACCATCACTATCCGCTTCTTCAAAGAACTCATCATCATCAAATGCTCCAGGGGACATATATCTCTTTACCAAGTTGTGTAATAAAGCACATGCAAGCACAATTCGACCATGTGTTTGTAAACCAAACGAAGAAGGACTTCAAAGAATTCCCCATCTTCCCTTGGTAAACTTGAAGCACCGTTCAATCACATTTCTAGCTTGTGCATGCCTTCGTTGTAATATTCTCTGCGGTTTGAGGATGGCGAGGACCACCTATTTCCACTCTCTAGATAGGTATGTGCTCTGTAAATTTTAATACTCCACGTAGTATAGCCTCCATCCACCCCAAGCATAACCTTAAAACATTGGGAAAACTGTTTAATTCAACGCAACCTTATGCGGCAAAGACTAGATAAAATAATGGTTAGTAATCAAATTAAATTACCTCTAGGTACTTTTAATCCATTAGACCTATATATAGCATCTCAGAAAAGTACGACAATCGTATGTAGAACCACTCCAACCAGGTAAGACATATATAAATTCCATTTCCGGTGAGCAAACTCCCAATCTATTCATTGCAATGTGACCTTTCCTTGTTCGATATCTAGCTCGATCCTCGGAAGCACAGATACACTAATCATTGTGCCATCAAGTGCCCCAAGACAATTCTACATGTTCTCCCCCCTCTTATATATCATACAATACGTCGAGTACAATGTTTATGCAACAGAGTTTGTTTTTGTACATGATAAACTTCCACCTATTATCATCGCAATCTTCTGGTGGGGGCGTAGGTTTCTTGTAACACAATATGTACAACTTCAAATCGCCATTAAACACGCATGAAACTGTCTACTAACAGTTTCATAGGAACTATAAAAATGTGCACCTATCATTCTATTCTTTTGTTGGTGGACTAGGGTATGTAAAAACCCGCAACAATCTCCTCCAAAGATACATTTTTTGGCCACGCAATCACAGCAACATCTCTAACCATCTCAAGAAGTACACCATGTTTGACGGTGATCGTGAAAGTTTCTACACAAAATTGTCACTCTCTCCTTAATCATCCTATTCAAGTTATGTAATCTCATTTTTCTTCTAGTTCTTTTATCCAACTAAAAATGATGAGAATTATGTAAGGTTTTTCTCATTTGTACTACATCAAAGGTAGCAATACAACACAATTAATTAAAGTAACAACAAATCGAATAAAGTCCAACTCTCTTCTCCTTCTCAAAGAAGCACCAATACGAGCCATTTTTGTAAAAAAAAACATAAACCAAAACAAATACAATTTAACAACTAGAAGAAGTCCAGATTCAATCAAAATATCAAAAGAAAAATAATTACACAAAACAAAGTAACATGTCCATTCAATAAAGAAAAGACAAAACAATGTAAAAACAAATAAAATTCAATCAACAAAGAGATGCAGCACCATTACTTGCTCATTAACAAATAGATGAACAAATGAAATTCAATCAACAAGATTTTATTAACAAACAGAAAAAACAGCAAACATTGAAAAATTAAAACCAACACAAATCATGAATTCGCGAAAGAAAAAAAGTTGAACAAAATGTATACAAATAAGTATTACAAACTTAAAAATTGAGAAGAATTAAAAAAAAAGTATAAATCATGAATAACAAACTCAGAAAAATTAAAAAAAGTATGCCGGAATTAGTCATAGGTCGGAGATAAGGTGCGGTGAGGGTCTGCTCGGAGGTTGGTCGCGGTGAAGTCTGCTGCTCGAGGTGGGCCGCGGTGAAGTCTGCTGCTCGAGGTGGGCTCAGATGCTGCTGAGGTGGATAAGATGCTGCTCGGAGATGAAGGCTGCCGGTCGGAAAGTACAGCGCCGGCCGCCAGAATGATGAAGAATGAGGGTAGGCTCAATCGTGGGAGGTTGATGTAATTTGATGTTAGTGTTTCCAAATGAGAGAGAGGCAAGGTAAGAGAAGGGGTAAGGAAAATGGAAACCCTTAGAAATTGTGCAACCAATTAGGGGTTTGGGGGTAAGCAAAAATGAAAAAAGGTAAAGAGTAACAAAAATGCTCCATAGAAAGCATCAACAAAGGGAAGGGTTCTGAAAATTCTTAGCCAAACCATATAAGCAAAGCAAAAGCGCACATTGACAAAATTAGTAACTTAATTAGGGATGTCCATCAATTCGTCGTTATGACGAGAATAAATATTTAATGGGGGTAGTTTAGGATTTCTTAATATGGGGGTAATTATAAGAACATTGCATCTAAAACCTAAAAACCAGATTTTCAATGAAATATTTTCTTATTATCACTCATTCAGTATTTTTTTTTGGGTCATTAGTATTTAGTTTAGTCAACTTTCATTCTAAGAATGTAAAAAGGTAATGTTAATGTATTTATTCTTGGACAAGAAATAGTAAAAAGAATGATCCCAATGGACTCTTCAAGATGTTACAAGGATGGTAGAAAGTTAAAACATGAGATTATGAATCCTACATTGTTCATAAAACACTTTCTAAACCAAAACCTGACCTCTTAAGCCGTTCACATCGCCCTCTTGATAATTTGGTTAGCAATTAACTGAAAATAAAGTAGTGTCAACAATTTCAAAACCAGGATTCGCGCTTGCCGGATTAACAAATGCAAGGGCCAAAGTTAATTCAATGTTAACCCAGAATGAAACAACCCTTGCTAGGAAGATCTTAATGTCCACCCTTATTTAATGTTTTGTAAAAGACGCAAGTAATGGTATAAGTGCAAACCTACAACCATTTTTTCTTCGATCAAGATGATTAGTTCTACAGTTACTCGATGTACATGGACTGGTACAACTCCATCTGCCCCGATCAAACAAAAACAACCATATACCAACACTTATACAAAAACGTTGTGAGTTTATGGATGCTTAATATACTAACTTATAAATATATATGATTCAACTAACTTGCTTTAATTGCACTTATAGGCACTATTCCTATTAATTTATTTTATGTAATTTTATTTAAAATAAGTTTAGTTCGGTAAAAATAAGTTGAGTTCGATGCCCAACAAGTTGGATTCAGTTCAATTGTGTATTACTTATGTTCTAATTAAAATCACTTAGTGTAAAGCAAAAAAATTCCATGATTCAGTAAGTGGAGTTGAGTTCGGGGGGAATAAGTTCAGTTGAGTTTAGTAGTAATAAGTTCAATTCAGTATTGTAAAGTTGATTTCAGTAGTATGATTCTGGTGAGTACCGTAAATTTTAGCTGCTAAATGGATTCAGATTAATGGAATTAAGTTCAGTTCAATAGTCAATTGACGGAATAGGGCATGAATCTCAATTACCCCTCTTTTTACTCACCTAATTTTCCAATCTTCATCATCAAATCCCTCAATTCTCGTTCATTTCTCACTCTTTAATCAATTTCCGGCTTTTTCCGTATTTTGACCCTCCATTGGATTTGTTCTTGCATTGGGATCTCGATTGAAGAAGGTTCGATTTGAAGAAGTAGTATTGGGTGATCTTTCCAATAGCAATTGTGAGATACACTAAGGTATTGATTATTTGATTTGATTTGATTATTTTGTGTTTGTGTGTTTTCTGTAACCGAGATTGCGAGGAATCAGTTTTTGAAATTATTTTAGGGTTTTCTTTTGAATTCTTGTTTAAACTATGATTAGCTTGATTGAACTGTGATATTGGTAGTTTTGAGGGATTTTGGGATTGTTTTTTTTTTTTTGTGAGTTGAGTTGATTTTTTACTTCGTTAGAGTATTTAGTTCTGTGTATTTTTGTTGGGGTTTTACTAGCAAGTCGTAATTTTGAGTATTTTGTATGCTGGTAGAAAAGAATTTCGTGTTGTTTTTCGAAAGATATTCTAGTTCGCCAGTATTTTGAGAATTAAGCCAAGCAGGCTGAAGAAGGGAGATGAGAAGCAGGAAGAGAATCCCACTTCCGTGTGCTTGTGAAAATGTGTGAGAAAATGTGTGTGAGAATGTGTGAGAATGAGAATGAGAGGAGATGAGAGTGAGAGTGAGAGTGAGAGGGGGGGGGTGAGAGTGAGGAATGAGAGTGAACAAACTGTTGTAAGAGGCAGAAAAGAGGCTTTCCTACACTGAACCTCGCTGCATAGGCATGATGCGGCCTTTAGCTTTTTCCATTCGTGAGAATTCACCTCCTAACTTTCTATTGTAGTGTTACCCCTTAATCTTACAAGCGAACGCCAGAAAATAACCCCACAACTTTATTTTCACTCTCAATAAAATATAAAATTAAAATTATACAACAATAATACCATAATATATAGTATAAATTTTTTGAAAAAAAAAAAAAAAAAAAAAAAAAGGCCATATAACTCTCTTCTAGAAACAATGTCGAAAAAATTGTTGTCCTCATACAAAAATACATCCGCATGACAAAACATCTCTTCTTCCCTCCGGGGGGGGGGGGGGGGGGGGGGGGGGGGGGGGGGGGGGGGGGGGCCCCCCCCCCCCCACCAAAATCACCAGGCACCACCGCTTTCAGGCACCACCGCTTTCGCCAATTTACCAACTGTCCACTTCCTTTCGCCACCTCTCAACAATATGCACACTAATTCAATTCTTCCCCTGATCTACAACAAAAAAAATAGGATTTTTTGTACTTTAATTTGAATACAATAGGATGCAAATACAAATATTTCTTTTGATCTCCTAAATCAGACTCCGGCTGAGTCGAGAAGCTTTGAAAAGATTCCATTGCGAGGAGAGAAAAGTTAACTCGATGTTAGATCAGTTGGCTACCAATTTCGTGCTTCACTTGGTTTTGAAATCAAAAATTTTTTTGGGTGCATTCTTCAGAATCGTCGTCAGAGGCTTGGGAGTGATACGATTGTTGTTGTTTAACATCTCTTTGCATCTAATTGTGAATAGAAAGGGGAGCTTCCATGAAAACAAGGACTGGGCTTATTTTAATTCAAGCCTCTGTTGAGCAGTTCTGTTCCAGTGCTTCAAATGGCTTATTTGTATAATTCATGTATTTTTTATTTTAATTCTTAAATATAAATTCCAATCAGTATTGTTTTGGCTTAAGACATATTTGTCGAACAATGGTGGTGGTTTTGCTGATTTGGTGGGCGGAGGTGAAGAGGGAAGTGAATGGATTACAGAAAACGAAAGGTAGAGTGGGAGAGAGACATCTAGTAGACGTTGTACAAAAAAATTATACGTATATGTATATGGTGGTATTCTTATTTATAATCTTTATTTTTATTGGAAGATTAGATTGTGGGGGCTTAAATTCACATTTCTTCTAAAGTTGTGAGGTTTAAACATTACAATAACAACTAGAGGCCTAAATGCTTGGCCCTGTTCAAGGGCTTATTTAAAACTTTTGCGGAATCTCTCCACTGAGGAGAGTAGATTAGAGTCTCGTGCACCTGTTTATGACGAAAATGTAATGAGAATTTCTAATCTCCCAGCTTTAAATTCATTTCATATCGCACTGACTTGTTTTTGTTTATTTTGTTTTTATCAGGGGATCAAGATTGATTCTAGGATGCTGCTTAGCACCAAAGGGATGATAAGATGCGTTTGTGAGGTGCACTAAGTGCAAAACCAAACGCTTTTGTCTTCCCTGTACACGAACTTGGTTTGTTTTGCTACCCTTCACCTATTTAGGCTATTTTTGTATACAGGGTGCACTCTATTCTTGTTAATTGCTGCTCCATAGCTTGTGTTTTTGAATGTTGATGTTTCTAGTTAGCGGCAAATATATAAGTTGGCAACATTAATTTTCATGCAATCAATATCCTTTGATTGTGCTCCATATGATTCATTTTCAGAAGCCATTAGCTTTGATCTTATGTCATCACATCAATATCTATTAGTCCTTTTGACAGTAATGTATAGTTGTTAAAATGGCAGGATTTTAGAGTAATTATAAGATTAGAGCTTTTGTGTTTTTCTTCGCAGGATGTCTTCTTCCTGGATCACACTATCTCTTTGGTTTATAATCAGTGTGGTGTTCCTACCATTCCTTTCTGATTACTTTCCTATGGCATCCCTTTATACCCTAAGGTAAGTCCAAATATTATATAACTCTCGCCTACCATATGTTTGCTCAAGCTTTCCTCCCATTTAATGGTTTAATACTGAGTTTTCCAGTGATGGCGGACATGTTTTTTGAGGTAGGATAATGGATGTGTTTCTTGTCAGAAATTTATAAAAGCATTGTGGAAAATCCAAAATTACCCACCAAATTAAGCAATATTAGGCGCTCTTATTTTCAAAAAATTTTCAGCGCTTTTAATTGAGCGTTGCGTTGTAGATGTGTTTATAATGCAACTCTTCTGACGGCACTTGAAAAGCGCTATAATATATGGTAAAAAAGTGTTGTAGTTATGCATTTGTGACATAGTGCGTCGTGCCATAGAGATGGCCATGCCATTCAAGCTTTGGAAATTGAGGGTAATACCGAGTCTGAAAACAGTGTTATTGGTGTTACCTACAACATCAAGAGCTGGATAAACAAAATCATCGGTTGTGACTTTGGAAGGGTGTACAAGAGTACCCTGTTAGTCCATAAGGGTGGCTCAAATTTCCGAAACAATGTCGAAAACAGTATCAGTTTCAGCATTAGAGATGCAGCTAGGAGCGAAAGAGCTAAGAAAACAGGAGAATCATATTTGTAGATTTTGATGAACTTAAACCTTACTGGATGTATGTGATATAGATTCTATATGGGGATATCCAGTCTATGAAGACTTGGTTGCTTTGTGTTTGCAGAGAGTTTTATGGGTTATTTATAGTATTTGTATCAAGCAAATGGGTATTGTTAAGTAGTATATAATGAAAAATATAGAACATCAATTTTAAAATTTTAATCCAATTTAGTAATATAAATGCTTCGATACCGCTTGTTTGATATGAAGATTTTCCCCCACAAATGAATTTGTATGACTCAACATCTTTAATTTAATGTGGTAATGTCATATTCCCTTTGATATTCCATCGTATTTTCGTCTTTTGGGGTGTTTCTAAAAGTTATTCTTACTTTGAATTTTTTCCATTTTAAGAATATTTGTTTTCCCTCTTACAATTCAACAATCAAATATCTACTACATTTTTTACTTTTTGTCTTACACATTATTAAGTGTCAGTGGGCCGTTCGTGAGATCCGCCCCCGCATCCGCCGGGATGGGGAAGGTTTCGCGGTGATGGGGCGGGGGTGGGGATGAAAGCGTCCCCCGTGGGTGATGGGGCGGGTGTGGATGTTAGATTGGCCCCGCCCATCCCCGCCCGCCTCGCCCCATCCCCGCTCGCCCCCGTCCTAGCCCCGCCGCCCGCTTATCCTCGTGTATTGAATAAATTTATTTTTTAACGTAATTTATCTTTTTTAAAAAAGTTTTTACCATCTATAGCTTCCCAAAAAAATTAAACCGGCATTGGGATGGCGATGGGGCGGGGGTTGGGCGGGTCTAGCAGGGGTGAGGCGGGTATGAGGATCCACGCGGGTGATGGGGCGGGGATAGTTTTTGGTGTGTCCCCAACTAGGGATGGGGACTAGATTTCCTCCGCCATGGGTGATGGGGAACGGGGATGAGGGATGTGGTTCTCGGATAGGAATGCGAACATCCGCCCCTTGCACTGCCCCATTGACATCCCTCTATGTCCCACTTTAGAATCATTTATTCACTTTTCTCCTACTCTCTTACTTTTTCAAAGTAAAAGGTAACAAAGTACACCATAAACAATACTTTGAGAATCATTTTTTTCCCAACACCTACCAACTTATACTGCACACTCGCATCAACCTATTCTGCCCAAGTTGGCATACCCCTAGGCGCATCAAACACCTCCTCCCCAGCATCTACTTGTTTAGGTAAAATCCTAACCTTTCCATCTTCTTCTTCCCATGATGAGGATTTTTGTAATTATTCTCCAAAACTTGAGAACCTCATACATGACATATTAGCGAACCATGTGTGATTTGGGGATTTGGGATCAAAAATAGTGTATGTACTTGAGCGCCTTGACCACCCTCAACTGTATTGAAATCGCTACTGAATCGACCGACCTGGCTCCAGAAAAGAACTGAGGTCTAAGACATTAAAGTCGTGGCTTTGAGCTGGTTGACAAGTCAGTTGAATGTGAAGCAGTACTGTGTAGCTGCAGCTATGAAATCACAGATCTGTGGAATAATATGGGGTCTCGCATTGTTTTATACGATCCATATGTCTTTGCATGCATTTGATGGCCACTTTGGTCTGTTGCGTGGTAACACTTCATCAGCGAGCATTTGTCTAATAATGTCCTTAGTGATGGATTGTATTGCCTTCTTTTCCATGGTTCCCCTATCCCTATTCTTTGGTGATCTCTTATTTGCGGATCGTCAACAGTGGAATGGGAAGATTCCAATTTCACATGTCAAATTATAACTCGATTAAGCAATTCTTGGCTCCTGCCATAGTTCACATGAACATAATTTTAGGTTATAAAATTCTTAATTTGAGCTGCCCTATAAGGATCTTCCTCCCATGGAAAGAGGTAGAACCTTTGAGCTCTTGACTCATAACTCCCATTTTTTCATCGATGTGTACAACGTTGTACATAGCAGAGAATCGAGGCAAAGTATGCACAGTTCCTGGTATAACATGCGAACAACATATGATACTCTGTTGGTTTTGTGATGGGGTTTAAGAGCTGGCTTTCCTGTTGGTATAGGGATCAACTGTCCGATTTTAAAGTTTGTGACTGTTGAATGAGCCCTCTTAATGCAACAGCCAATGCTCCAATTGTTGTTCTTTTTTGTATAAGGACTGGCGCCGAGTAATTCAGAGTCAAAACCTTTACATTTCCTGCCACATTTCCCTTTCTTTTTACTACTGACATTAATTACATTACCTAGTTTCATGGTTTTCTGGACGTGCGAAAAACACGACTATGTTATTAATGGAGAAAAGTTTCACATAAGGAGTGGGAGTTGAATTTATTAATAACAACCTAAGACTTACATAATTTAAAGTTAGCAAACAAGAATAATAAGTTTCGTGGTGCACCTTCTAGTTTTGTATATTAAAAAAGAAGAAAAAATAGGAAAAAAATCAGTAATTACGTGAGGTTGGAGGAGAGAGAAAAGAAGGGAAAAAATAACTACTCCAATTAGGGAGAAAGGTTAGGAAACAAAATATTTTATAAATAATTTTTAAATTAAAACTATGACATTACGTGAGTCTAGTATGTGAAGTTGATTCTTATGACTCTTATTAATACTTAATTTACGTAAAGTCATTTTTGTTTTTTACTTTTTGAACTTATCTTTTTTTTTCTTATATCTTTTAAAAAATCAAAACCTATTTTAAATAACATAATCTTATAAAATATGGTTCTTAACATATATAAGACTATCAGTATAGTAATGCTAGTACAATTATTTGTTTTAAAATGAATAGTTATTTATAATATATAACGCATGCTTTTGCACAATCCCAATAGTTATTTGTATGTACAGTTAATTTTTTTAATCATATAGTACATGCTAATTGTTTTCCGAGCTTATATAGTACATGCTATTAAAACGGATGTAATCACGTAATCTAATTAAAAAATTAAAAACATTACTAGATGAAAATTTTAAAACTGGTTTCAAAATTCAAATGCTATGATATCGAATGAATTCACTTAATCTAATACGTATAATCTAATAAAGAATCAATAGATGATTCTTATCACGTATTATTAGAAGATTTTTGTTTTTAAAATTATAAATTATTTAAAAATATTTACTTTCCTATTTTTTCTCCTCTTAAAGTAAGTACTAATGTTTTCTTCTCTCTCCTCTTTCAACCTAATGATACTCTTTTTTTCCTTGTAATTTTTTTTCTTTTTTTTTCCTGCGCTTCTAATGGTATAGTGCTAGGTACCACAAGGCATCTCTAAATTACAAACGACACCCTATAATCAGTTGTTAAGGTTGTTTAATTCTCTATTTTTCGTCTTTTAATTTCTTAGTTGTTTAAAAACCGTATCCCCACCAAAAAAAATAGCCTCTACCGGATCAGGCCTGAGCTAACTGGTCAGTCTCCGATTTCTAATCTATTTTCTGATTTTCTTGGTTCAGTCCGATCCATTTGCCGGCTTTGGACCAGACCGCACCTGTTTTTCCTTTACTTACAAATAATTTATTTTATGCCACAAAAAAAATTCTTTCCTAATATGCTCAAATGCTTAATAGTAATAATATTTAGCAAACTTACCATTATTTAATAATTGTTGGGCAAAAATGTTTTTTTCCTTAAAGTTTCTCCCTTGTGTAAAACTCATAACTTATAAGCCATTACATTGCATATCTTTTGTTTTACAGGACTAATTGTCCGGTCCAGGTTTAAACCGATTGACGGTCCCGGTCCAAACTATAACCAGTTTCAGTTCCCGTTTCAAATTTGAAACTTTCGGGTTCTGGTCCGTCTAGTTCTCTCCGCCCCTATTCTAGACCTGGAATACCATACATGTAACTATCTTTCACTGCTTTTCTAGAACCGCGCGCTTTACCATAACTCTAATGTGGGTTTTACGTGTTGGATTTTATTGCACTGTTATTTAGCTCATTAAATAGTATTAGGTTTATTATTTTATTTGAGTAGTATTTGCTTTCCTAATTAGACTTACTTTCTTTTCTAGTTGGAGTAGGAGAGAGTATTTTTATTTGTTGGTAGGTATTTAGTTTCTACAATAGATTTGGTTTCCTTTTTCTAGCCGGAGAAGCAAGTATTTCTTTCCCTATAAATATAGGCTTAGGGTTGTATGGTCAAGGAGAGTTGTTATGAATAATATTTTTATGCTTGAGCAATTAAGTGTGAGAATTCTCGTTGAGGTTCAAACAAGTTGTTAACTTGGATTTTAGTGTCGTTGCCATTAAAGTCAAACTCAAAAGTCGTTGCCTTTTGAGATCTGTCCACCCACATTCATATCACTGTTCTAATGCGAACACCTCTTACATACCCCTAAGAGCTACATATATATCATCTTTCTTATTTAAAAGTTCTCAAATTTGAGGTGAGTAAAGCAAGAAAAATTTGCCCCGTGATTCACCCAATTGTATAACTAACCCTTTGTTGAGATACAATAATAACAACAATTAAACGCCCTATCTCAAAATGATTTGGGGTCGCTAACATGAATCTTAGAAACCGTGTGCGAAAAGGAAGTGGTATCGACAAGTTGTGATAAAAACTTTTTAAAAGTTTGAAGTTTTAAAAAAAGTTTTTAAACAAATTTTTTAAAAAAAGTTTTTTATTAAAAAGTTTTACACAAAAGAGTTCTAAAAGGTTAACATAAAAACAAAAGGCCCCTTTAGAAATCTCATAAATAATTCATTTGTGCGTGGTGCCTTGAAGTATTGTTCCTTTAGTATTAAATGGGCACGCGATGCGCGCGAACCATATAAAATTAAAAGTTCGATAATTTGTTTAAGATGATTTTTCCAAAATAAAAAAGTTAGTTATAAAGAGTGGATTTGTTCCATTTATGAGGAATTAAAAAAAGTAAAATGGAGTTTGGTGTCCTTACTCCCCACTTATAGAATAGAGATATTTGTTGAGGAAAGAATTGCGAAAACAATAAATCTCATAAATACAGAGAGGCTATTCCACATGTTGCCAATTTATGGTAAGGGTGGAACCTCCTATGCACTGGTGGAAACAAGATTTGTATGTTGAGGGGGCCGAGATTCGTATGTTGTTTCCACTTATTTGTTGTATGATCACTTGTATCACAAAAAGTTAGAGATATAAAATGTTAGCAAAATATGTGTGTCCAAGGAGTTGAACCGCTTTGACCACCAACATATTACCAACAACATGGAATTCAATACTTCGAGTTACAATCAATTAAGAATAGATTATATATTCAATTACTGTATTGTTGGTTACGCCTTGAATTATTTGTTGTTCGAATAACCAAGAACGGGGGTACTGCTATTCAGAAGTATTCATTTACTTAGAGTTGCCTAACTCATATGTAATCTGTATTCTGGTTCTCTCTTGACAAAACTTACTCTCCTTCTGGTCTGGTGGAAGAGCTAGTCACATTTAGTGAACCCCGAAACTCTGTGGTGTTATTTTCACGTTCTTATTAATCTTTACTTATCTCTTCCGTAATAACACGTACATCATGCATTTTTGTGTATTAGTGAAAACTTCATGTCTAAATCAAATTTAATCAAGGTACCAAAACTATTAATCAACATGTATGGTCAATATCGCCCTATCTATGGCTAAACAAGTAATTTATCAGTCATTATAAACTTATAACATGAACAATATCAACATAGTATCTTAAGATGAAATGATTTTTAAACTTAATTAGATCTAGATCATATATGTTCGTAGAATCTTAAGTAGAATCTCGTTTTTAATAGCTTTGCTCATTGATCATTTGAAATTTGTTTTTGTTCATTTAAACTTCTCCAAATGGGAAGGCAAAAAAAACTTGGGTGGATTATGGTCATAGTTCGCGCTGAGTATAATGAATATTCTCCTATCTCTAGATGAGTCTTTTTTTTTTTTTTTTTGAAAGGGTACTTGTACGTTGAGTCTTGTCATGGAAGAGTCTCTACAGACTACACCTTATACACATATTACATAATACTCATGATGAATATTCAAAATTTTGTATTTTTCCATATATTTCCGCTTTTACTAGGGTCTTAGATGTAGATCGTAGAAGCACAAGTATATGGTTAGACTTTTTTTGCACATCTAGCATTAGTTGGCAACCCTCGTATTTTAATTTTGCCAACTACGATACAAGAATGTTTAGCATAATTGATTATATGAGTGCTACTCCTACATTGTATATACGTACAAAATTCCTCGCTCAAACCAAATCACCAACATACAAAAACTTGAAAGTTAAGACCGGGAGTTTTCTGTCAGTCCAGAAACTAGATACCAAAAGTTGCCAAAAATGGTGAAGCTTATTAATGATGTCGCTATTCCATGCATGGCTATAATTGTTATGCTATTAGCCACTCTTATTGTCACTGATGCTGTTACACGTAAGTAATTAATATGTCTTGCTCTTAATATGGCCACATGTAATCATTTAATATAATTCTTTTAAATTTATTACATTGGTATTGAGATTTACAATTTGTATCTTTCAATCATTCTCGGCCCCTCGGTTCCGTGAGAGGTCGGAGTGGAGAGTATACGCTCAGGTGTGCATCATGTGTACAAAGATGTTACAGTCAAAATTATTATTTGCTTATTTGCTTAAGTAATAATGTCTCTTTATTGCTTGAATTTTCTCATTTATCTTGGTTAAAAGGAAGGCGGAGGTTGTATGTGGATAAGATTATTCAATGCACACTTTGTATTTGTGGTACTTTGATTATGATACACATGATAATTTTTGTTCATTTCACATTAGGAGGATTATGTAATATGCTCCTCCGTTCTTTTATAATAATTAGATTTCTGTTTTACATTTTCCACAAATTTTTCTTTTTTGATTATCAACTATCACAATTTATTAGAGATAAACATAGTCATATATGTGATCTTATTACAATTGACCGTATACCTTAGCAATTAATATTCACGTTCTGTGATTTCTACTTAATTAAACACAATTTGAGATATTAACATTTGCTTGGGACATGAGGTTGAAGTGGGGGTATTTGGCTTAACAGCCTCTGGTAGGAGTCTATTGACAAGGCAGCCGAAGAAATTTCTTTTTACAATAATATAATCTCATAGGCCATTATATTCCAAAAAGTGGAGATATTACCTTCAAAATTGTGTTTTGGAACGCGTATGAAACTATATATTGGTGATTATAAAGAGCGGAGGAGCTCTTTAGAAGGTACAGAGTCCATGCCAAGAAAGTTTGTGGTCATATTTTTTTGGTTATTGTCCTACTTCCTTTTCACCCGTCCTTTGAATATCGTCCTACTTCTAATTTATTACTTGGTTACAAAGCTTGTTCCCTTTGATTGGTATACAACTATTATTGGGCGTTCAGCCACTAGCTTTAGACTTTTTGGGTGGTTGGTAGTTCCTTGCTTGCCGCGGTAGCAAGACTGGTGTGATTAAAGGTCGCAGGTTCGAATCTCATCCATCCTCCGTTTTATGTAATCTTTAGCATCGTATATAAAGGAGGCATGTGCTGCATGACCTGCATCCACACTTGATCCAAAGAGCTTTTAAATGAGAGGTGTAATAAGTATGAAACTGTGCCTTAATTTTCTAACCATTCGTTTAAGAGCGTGGTTGAGTTGATTCTGACACTCTTTTAATGCTCCTTAGCCCATTTGTTAGACACATAATTCCATAATATCTCGCTCATAGCCGCATTATCTCCTATTTAAATAAAAAAAAATGGCTCACTTTCCAACCTCTCTCTTCTCTTTGCCTTTATCTTTGTAGGAAATTAGGAATGATAGTAGGAAGATGGCCTAAAACCGAAGGGAGAACATAATTGTTTCATAATATGTTTTACTTTAAAACGATTAAATTTTAGTTAAGATATTGTATGAAAAATGTCCAAGCTAAATCATGTAATATTCATGCAAGGTCAAATGAGCATGTGATACTTGTGAGAAAGTGGTTAAAACTAGCTAGTATGATTATTCGTCATCGAATTAGTAAAACAATTGGGATATTCTTTTTTTCTTGTTCATCCCTCTCTTCCCTTATATAATAGAAGATGTACTTTTAGCTAGGATTTGAGCACATTTGCTTTTTGTGGGTTTTGGAACATCCTATTGTGCATGTAGACAACAATAAGAGACAAATTGTGATGTGAGATGATGGTTTAGGATTTGTCTAAGTGCGTACTTTTGTGCATTAATTTTTTTTTTTTTTTGGCATTTTTTAATCCCCACCCTTAGCCGCTCCTTCCTACCCCACTTCACCCCTTTCACTTCCTCCTCACCCCACTGCCACCCCGTGACCACTACTATCCCGCCCCCTAAACCCAGCCCCACCTAGCCACCACCGACCACCTACCCCCTCACCTGAAACCCAGCCACAAGCACCACCCCGACCACCTGTTTCCCTCCCCGACCCTAAGCATCACTCCAACCACACCCTTCCTCTCCACTAACCAGCCCCTACCCTACACACGTGCACAACCCCAACCCCAACCCCAACCCCAACCCCCAACCCCCAGCCACTCCTTCCACCTCTCATTCCCACCACTAAATCAGAGTAAAAACCAGCACATACAATGGTGTCCCTGCCACCCCTCCTTAACGAATCAAACACCTTCACCCAACCACCCAAAGATCAAAAGTTGGGCTGTTAAATCCTAGCCATCACTTAAACCACCACTAAACCCTTTCAAATACAAAAACCTAACCAAAAAACCACCACTTTCACCTAAGTGTATTAGAGATAAAGATCTAGATAGGGTTCGCTCCTAAACAATTCTAGTAATTTTCTTTCCCCACCGGTGGTTAGATTAGTCTTGCTACCCACCTATTGGATCGATCTTGTTAAATATGAGATTTTTTTTCCTGTACGTGCGTCTTCTGTGAGTGAGTCGATTTTGAGTGGTTCTTTTCCTAGTTAGTGGCCTCCAGTGACCACAATGTTTATTGCCTTTTGGAATTAGGCGGCAGTAGGTTTGTTACTGGCGTTGGTATAAAGTTCATGTGAGTGTTGGTGATGAGTATTGAGTCTGTTGACTCAGGCGTTGTGGGTGTTCGCAATTTGCTATGGTTTTAATGGTTCATAAGTTTTGTTTTCTTTTTTTTCCGATATTTATTTCACGAAGTTTTTCGACTTGCTGGATGTCGGATATTACCGGTTTAGTTATTTGTCAGTGCATGATCAAGACGTGATTTGCTTGCGGTATATTGAAGGATTTGATGCGATTGTGCATCGTTTATACAAACCCTAGTTGGGTTTATTGGTGTAGTTGAGCATCGTGTTATTGATGGATCGAGTTAATTAGTTCTCCACAGTACTTTGGTTGTCCCCTCTAAAAGGGTGTTTATTGGTTGTTCCTAATCCTAAAGGGTGGTTATTGTGATGTTAGTTGATTTATGTCGTATTGTTCTAGTCGTTACTGTTTTTTTTCCATTTTTTTCAATCGTAGCATTCGTTACTACGCTACGATTAGGGGAGTATTAGAGATAAAAGATATAGGATGGGAAAGTATATTAAGATAGAGTTTTTAGAATAATAAATTATCTTATGTTGTTAGGAAAGTATATTGTTTAATATTCTGGGGTTAGATTGTTTTCCAAATCATTGTACTATATATAGGGTTATACCCTAATCATTAATAATCCATTTACTCATAAACACTCCTAATTATTAACAAAGTGTGGCAAGAGGTGGAATGGCCGGGGTAAGTATGAAGGAAAGACGGGAGGTGGAAGATTTGGGTTTGTGTGACAGGTCTAAAGGAAATAAAACTTGTGCTGCGAGTTATTTGGGTCTCAAGTGGTTGTTTTAGGGGTGGCCGACGGTGCAGAAGGCCAGGGGAACGGTACAAAGGAGTGGGGGATTTTGTGCTTCACGGTTCTTTGTACATAGATTTGAGGGAATTCTAGGTAGGGGGTTTGGGAAGGAAAATTAATGTGGCAAGAATTTTGGGGTTGGGTAAGAGGTGAAATGGTGGTTGGTAAGGGTGGAAGTGACAGCGGAAGGTGGTGGCAGGTGTGAGGGTGGAGTGGTGGTGGTGGTGGTTGGATAAGGGTGAAAGGAGAGAAAGAAAAGGGAAATTAAATGTTTTTTTTTTAATGAAAAACTCATTTTCTATGTGATTAACCGGTTTCCAAGCCACCTAGGTGCATTTGTGGCGGACCTCCCCATACGGGGATTATATTGTAATAACTCGAGCTGGGATTATATTTGGAGGAACGACACTAGTTTAGATTATTCTACTTTCCTAAATTAAATTGAGTAAGATAATATATTAAGAATAAAAGCATAAGTTTGTCAGGCAAGTCACAAATTAGTGTTTGTTGACGGAGTCGGATTTCAACATTGGAGGTACAACTACTACGTATAAATATATATAGGGGATCAGCTTTGCGACTTTGGTGGTAATGGTGTTGTATAGTGATAGTTGACTGTGAGTCATAGGGAAATTAGAAGCGGATTTGGAATTCTAAATGTAGAGAGAGACTACATATGTACACTATTAATATAAAATATATACAGTACATTGAATCGTACAAATTGACTATAAGCAATTGAGCTTTTACAAGAACAAATTTCTTGAATGTAGTTTTTTTTATGGTTAGTATCTATATTAATTAGGAATGTTTTTTTGAAAAACTATGATTAGAAATGAAAAACAGAAATACAAACGTGGTTGGCCTGGTTGCTATTATAAGGAAAGAAAAGAGGCAAATAAGTATAATATTAAGGTTTATGATATACATAGCCTTTAAGGCTATATAAGAATTTAATATTTTATTTAAAATGGTATTAAAGTTTGGAATTTAAGATCAAATCACCCATAAATCTACGTTATTACTGTTCAATCTTTTCTATTTTAGCTTCTTTTAAACATAGTCCTAAAGTAAATTATATCTTCTTCTTAATATTAATTAGAAGTTAGGAAAAAATTAAAAATATAAGAGATATTAAAACAATATAAAAGCAATCATTTCATTAAGAGTAGTGAGCGTTGAACTCGAGAACTCCAAAAACTCAATGGGGCCTTCACCACTGCGATAAGACATTGTTTTGTGTGACAGTTGCTAACCACTTTTACCTATCATCATTTTAATTTCTTTCTAATTAATTTCCCCTTCGGGCATACACTACATTCCTGGTGCGCCGCCTGTCCGCTGCTATAATTGTTGACACAAAAGTTTAGTATGAACTAGTAATATACTTATGATGATTAAATATTTAAATTAAATAAACATCTGCTATAAAAATCCTAAATCTGTTGTTGATATAAATGTAGGAATTATGACCGGTAAAATAATGAACTTATCTGAGAATTGTCGTGGCGTGATATGATCACTGCCCTAAAGTTGAAATTGCCCCGCTACGAACACACGAACCTAGTGGCAAACCAACCTCCAGGGTTAACACGACACTGACTCAGCGGTGAAGTACAGAGAGACAGTTTGAGAACGGCTCTAATATTGCCCGTAATAGAGATTGTAAAATAGAATAGGAGGAATTTTCCTGTGTCCCAAAACAGTACCAGAACCAAGGTATATATAGGGACTGGGAAGAAGAAGTGGAAATAGATCATGGCTACTTTTGGGGAAGTGGAACGGCAGTAGTGGAAGGTGGAAATAGCTCACTAACAGGAAGTGGAAACAAAAACTCCTTAAGTACCTAACTCAATAGGTAGTAGGAATAATAATATTAATAAACCCATTACTTACCTTTGACTCTTCCTTCATCGAATTACTAACCTTTCACATTCTTTTGAAGCAACTATTGATTTACTCACAACACTTATGAACAACTCCAACAATCCCCCACATGATTCAAAAGAAGAAACAGAAAGAAACAGTGTTGGAAGATGATGATATGGGCAATAGATACTCAGTTTTGTAAGCATCAATGTCTTAGGACTTGAATTGATACCCAGTCGCATACAAGTATGTCATACTGTCGTATTAGGTAGATTTCTTCTTTGAACCTTCTACGAAGTTCATAATCAATACTTGCGCACTAAACCTTTTTCAAAATAAGAAAACGTTCTCGCGATAGTATATATAAGTGCCCCATAATGCCTGGATTTTCATGAATGCTCTTGAGATCCTAAGCCTTAGGGATCTCATAGGGGATTGGGCGTAACCCCCACATTCACATAGGCAGTTCATCAAGTTTGTACCGCCATAAAACCACCTTATCAAGGCTATGAACTTATTAAGAGACCACTTACCTCATCCTTATACATTTTACAGTTAGAAAATACTACATCACTTTTATTAATATAGGAATGGTAGTAGTACCTACTACTTGAGTTCTTTTAACTTAGTTTGACCCTTGAACTTAGAAAATTTCTAAGAAGGTATCCATCATAATGCACCCCACAATAGGCTTTAAACCCATTCCATGTGCTAACTCTGCTTCATATTTTCTGGCAAAGGTTTCGCGAGAGGATCTACAATATCCTCTCAGATTTTACCTACTCAGTGTGATATCACAATGTATAAACACAATGTATCTATGATTTCTCATAGGACTATCCTATCTCAATGGAGTATAGACAGATTAAAGACACTCATTGCCCAATCTCATATACAAGTGATGAATCCATCAAGTCCAATTAAAGAACCACCACATAGGCTATAGATCCATCATGGACAAACAACTCAACCTCTTAATGCATGGTGAGTGCTACACAAAACATACCTGCAAAAGAGACATGAAACCTGACAAATACAATATAGACCGGTTAAGAAGTGGCCAATGCCATCAAATTACCCCACAATGGGCAAAAACTTTCAAAAGCAAGTTTTTGACTTGACTGATTCAATTATTTGAATCCTAATTCATAGTTGACTTTGTAATCCCTCTTGCGTTGCAATTCAAACCAACGCACCCATACTCATAGAAAGTACATTGACTAAAACTGCTTTGTATCATAAACTTTCTTACTGCAAGACAACATCAAGTCAGGAACATATTACTAGCATATTAGACTTGTAACTCACTTACATTGTCATTTAGAAAAACGCTTTCTAAAACAAATCCACAACCTTGTGCTTTATATATGGTGGCGACAAACTAAGTGCATAAGCATTACATGTTAAGAACAACACAAACCATCAAGTTTAGAAAACATACTTAGAAAACACTTATTTCCTCTAAAATCAAACAAATGGGTTTCTCAAACTTAGCTCTTAATCCATGCTCTACAAATCCATTGCTCCTAGGGCTGAGGAGGAAGGTAATCAACTCAAGACACTTTGCATAATAGAGTATTACAAATCCTAATCAATCAAGAGGTTTAGCAATGGACCCCCACAACACACTAGCAGAATAAATAATCATACTTTGTATAGGCAATTAAAGTCCACACAGAAAACAAAGTAAACACATGGAAGTTTCGTTCCCCAACACTCTCAAAAGAGAGCCCAAACAACATTCCTATTTGTTTCAAACTCTAATTTACCCCCACATTGCAATATAATACAATGATAAATATGTAAATGAAAACAAGCATTGAGCATTCAATAAACATATTATGCAAGTTTTTAGTTTAATAGCATATGATGATCAGGAAACTTCCACTAGCACATTGAAGTTTCGATAACATTCCATATGCGTTTGAACGCTCCTTCAACATTTGCCCTTGAGTTATTTCATCGAACACTTGGTGTGCAATCAAGAAAATTATTCCCCCACATTATACCAATGTATAATTTTAAAATAATAGACTTGAAAAAGGTTTTGAATCAAATCCAAAATTAAATTATGACTTGGAAAACTAAACTGCTCGAAAAGCACCTTTCCCAATCGAATCTGGACTCGACAGAGCAGTGCTCACTACTATGTAGTGAATCTTTCTCAAAACGCTGTTTCCACCCAAAAACACTACTTAAAAACTAAATCGGAGACATTTAAGTTTTCGCAGATTTTCGTTGATTTCGTAAAACCTTTCGCATAAATAAATTTGTCGAGCCAAAAACCTACGAAATTCATACCATCCAACCAGCCTATTCAAATTAGGGTTTACAAGACCCTAGCATATTGAAACGATAAACAGAGAATCAATTTCAACTTTAGATTGTAGAATTATGACTGGTAAAATAATGAACTTATCTGAGAATTTTCAAGATATGATCACTGGCCTTAAAGCTGAAATTGCCCCGCTACGAACACACGGACTCGTGGCAACCCAAACTCCTAGGGTTAACACGACACTGACTCGCGGTGAAGTACAGAGAGACAGTTTGAGAACGCTCTTAATATTGCCCAGACAGAGATTGTAAAATAGAGTAGGGAATTTTCCGTGTCCCAAAACAATACCACACTACCAAAAAATGGTCTTTAGTATGGAAATTTTTCTGATACTAAAGACCTTTTTCTGATACTAAAGGTCTTTAGTATCCGAAATAATTTCCGATACTCAACTGATACTAGTACTCCCGTGGCTAAAGGGTCGGTATTGTAGTTTTTCCGATACCAAAGGGAGATCGCTTTAGTATCGGAAAACTCATTAGTATCAGATTATTGTGTCGGAACATGTGATACAAAAACAAAAGTTAGTAGTATCAGATGTAACTTAGATACTAAAGACACTTATAGTATCGGAAAATTACTGCTACTAAAGATGACATTGTATCCGATGTAAGTTCTGATACTAAAGGTCACATTAGTATCAGAAATTTCTGATACTAGAGTGTTAAAAAAGAATTAAAAAAATAAATCTGTAATAATAATAATAATAATACTAATAATAAAGAACAATATTATTATTATTATTATTATTATTGTATTATTATTATTATTATTATCACTAAGTGTCCAAAAAAGTTAAAAAAATTACCAATTGATAATACAATCTTATAAAATAAATCTATATATTGATAAATGTTTAATTATTTATACAATTTTAGATAAAATTACAAGAAAAATTCGACAAAAAAGTAAAACCCAGCACCGCCCACCAATCTTCCCCGCCACTAGACGCAGCACCACCACATCAACAATCATCACAACCACCCACCAAGCACCACCTCATGAACAAATATTCACTGCCACCTAAACCAGCACCACCTGACCGCCACCGCCGCCTGAGCACAATTACAACAACCACAACATAAAGAACAAATCATAATTTATTTTACCCGGAAATTGAAAACAATCAAACTCATAAATTTGAATGAAATAAACCCATAAATTCCAAAATCGAACGAATTAAACTCATAAAATCGATCAATTAAACCCAAAACATTCGAACAGAAATTCAACCCAAAAAGCAAAACGAAGTCATCCCACAAAATCAAATTCAACCCAAAAAAGGAATTCATCCCCAAATAAACAAAACTCAGCCCATAAAAACCTAAATTCAACCCGAAAACAAGAACAAAATTCAACCAAAAAAACGAATTCAACCCAAAAGCCGGAAAATCCAACCCAAATAAAACGGAATTCAACCCAAATATCCATAACCCCTAACTCGAACAAATTAAACACTCCCAAACCCCAAATTCGAAACCCCAAAATCCCCAAAATTTTACCCCAAAACGCCGAATTTCCAAGCCCGGAACCCGAAAACACAAAATCAAATAATCAAGATCTAAACCTCACCAAAAATAAAAACAAATAATCCAGATCTGAATTTTAACCAAAAATTCAACCAAAAAAACACAAATTTTGAACCAAAGAACTGAAATTCAAACGAAAACGTACAATTGAAACCCTAATTCGACCAAATTCGAAACAACTACAACCATAATAACATACCCTTACATTGAAAATTGTTCAAGATCCGCAGACAATGGATTTGAACAAAAACTGCATCTTTTCTTCATCTTCTTCGTTTGAATTCTAAAGCAAATTATTGATTCGAACCCAGAAATAAAAAGAACTATTGTAACCAAGTAATTTGGGGGAAAAAAACCTAGATCTGAAATAAAAAAATTGTGTTTAAATTATGGAAGAAACAAATTTGAGTGAGTGAGAGGAAAAAAGGGGGGAAATATGGAGAAGAAGGACAGAGGAAGAGAGGAGAAAGAGAGGAAAATGAAATGAATGAGACGACAAATAGGTAGCCTAACTTTATTATTGAAAATTTGGGTCAAAAAAGGGCCGCGTGTTTGAAATATTGGGCGCGTTTTTAAAAATTTCGTTGAAATTAGTATCGGAAAAAATTTATCCGATACTAATGAACATCTTTAGTATCCGAATATATTTCCGATATTAAAAAAGGCTAGTATTTGTATCGGAAAATAAATTCTGATACTATAAAAAACTCTTTGGTATCAGATAACAGCCGATACTATTATATCATTATTATCAGATTAAAATTTTTCCGATACTAAAGTGATGTCATATGATGGTTGTTAACATATAGGAAATTGAATAGTGTCGGAAATTAATATTCGATACTAAAGTTTCACTTTAGTATCGGTAATGTTTACCGATACTAAATTTTCTGATACTAAAAACCATTTTTTTAGTAGTGCCAGAACCATGGCGTATATAGGACTGGGAAGAAGAAGGAAATAGATCATGGCTACTTTTGGGGAAGTGGAACGGCAGTAGTGGGTAGATGTGGAAATAGCCCACTACAGGAAGTGGAAAGCAAAGAAACTTCTCAAGTAACCAACTTAATAGGTAGTAGGAATAATAATATTAATAAGCCGCTCACTTAGCTTTGACTCTTCCTTTATCGAATTACTAACCTTTCACATTCTTTCGTCAACGAATTCAAATGTTTTTCTCACAACACTTATGAACAAACTCCAACAATAAATAACAATGCAAAAACTTATGTTAGACGTATAAAATATTGATAAGTCGTATAAAATCTTAGTTTAAAGCGGTAAGGTCTTAACTTGAAAGTTTAGTATTACAACATTTTACTAACACCACACACTCTTAACTTAAGATCTTAACAGTGGCGCATCCATTGTATAACAAGGAAGTCACTTGACCCCTAAAATGTTAAAAAAAATTCTCCTAAACCGTGATATTTTTGGAAATTATCTTACAATATTGACCATTTGACCCCCAATAAAATTAAAAATTACGCTTTGACTCTGTTGAATATTTTATTTTTGGTGTCCACTCCACCTTTTTTTGAAGGGAAATCGATCGGGATCGGGAAACTACATTAATCAAGATCAGCCAAGGTGGATATACCTTGGGGAAAAAGTATACAAATAATTGTTGGTATCCCCTTCACCTCTCCCTTATATAATAGAGATAATGTATTTTACTTTTATGCTAGTGAAATTATAATTCAAATTGATTATATTTTTCCAATTTATTTCCATGGGAAAGAATGCTCTGGACCCAGCAAAGAACTCCAAGGACAAAATTGCTTGAACGATAGATCCTGCAAAAACGCTTGTGAGAATCAGCACAAGGGTCGTGCAATTGGGGAATATGTGAACCTGCTTTTAAAAAAGTTGCAGATGTTGAAGATTGCGTTAGGAATAAAGTCGGTATTGAGGTTTATGAAGGATGCCATCAAACTGTATTTAGGTCTCGATGACTGCGGAAATCAATTAGATGCGGCAAGAAAAAGTGCCTCAGAGTCCATACTGGTGTAGTGCAACTGCCTTTATGTTTGTCCTAGTCCCATACTGTCCTAAAAACATATGCTTGAAAGGCAAACTATCAAACTATGCGTATTCCTTTTTTTCTTTTCTTTTTTTTGAGGGGAAACTATGCGTATTTAGTAAAAGGCAAAATGTTTAATTTGCCCTATATTACATCTCTTTTGTTTTTCTTTCTGGTAAAATGTATAAGATGTGTGTTTCTTTGTTTTACTACCTCTAGTCTCTACACATCGTTGTTGTAATCTATATATACTAATTACTAATAATAAATGCACGCGATGCGTGCGTATTATAAAGTAGGTTATGGATAGGAGAAGAAGAATGATGGATAATGTGTTTAGGGTATTGTGAATTTTTTTTCCAAAATACAAAATGTAACAACAATTAGTCATGGAAAGGACTTCATGTCTTTTAATTAGGAAATTTAAAAAGGGGTAAATTGCGATGTTTGGCGTCCTCCTTCTCTTCCCTCATAGAATACTAGTCATATATGCACGTGATGCGTGTGAAATCAGTAAAATTCTATAACAGTAATTTTGTTTAGGGTGCATGTTTTGCATTTCTTTTTTTCAAAAATTAAAAAAAATGTGAAAACATTTAGTAATGAAAAAGTTGTTCCATTTAATTAGGATTTTTTTAAAAAGTTGATTTTTGGTGGCCCCTACTCTTCACTTATAGAATAGAGATATTAAAACTCGTCGACAGGAGTTGTAGGTTTGGAATACGCGACCTATTAGTTGGAACATCATAAGCTTTACCACTAAGCCACATTCTTTTTGTTGTCATATTGCAATCAACAATTCCTTTTACTTTAATAAAACATTGGGAAAAAGTCAAGAGATCTCCTAAGTTATACTATTTCATTGTCTTTTTAAAAATATTTTATTGGTTCTTAAATTAATCCTTCAAATTTTAATTTTAAAATAAATAATTATTCATCAATAATTGATTTGATGAGGAATATTTTACAAACCCATCAAAACATTAAAAAAAGACTGAGACATCGCCAGGAAAACAAACTAGTTATTATACATATTTTGTTAGAAAAAAATGACACCTGGTATTGTTTCATTATTTTCATACGTACATTTTCTTACCTCTAATTTTCCATTTCGTGAGACTCTTGTTTTGCATTTCTTTTTATTCTCTAATGGGAAATAGAGAAAAATAAATTTGGCCCTATGTACATTTTTGCCAAGTTTATAATGATGTTAATCTCTTGTATTGTAGGAGGTTGAAGCAAACTCTTTGCATTTTTGGTGAGGCAAGTCTCGTGAACCAAGGGGGTAGATGAGGGTGTGGGGTAGAACCTTCAACCATCAGCTTAGGCTTTTGTTGAAGGTTCAGAAATAGTTATATACTTTACTAGTAACAATTAACAAGTTAAAAGAGTGGCTAAAAAGAAAAGCTTTAAAAGATTGAGAGCTTAAGATCAATTACCAAGTAAGACGAGTGAAGATGAGAAACATTCTGAGTTGGATTCGTTGATTTGGATAGGTGTTTATAAGGTAAAAATTTGTTAGGAGGTTGCAATGTATTGAAGAGAAAAATGACTCTTTGTTTTAGCACAGGGACGATTTAAGTGGATGGGTTAGGGCGTTCTTCTAGCAGATTGGCAAGTTTATTTGTTTACTAGCTACTAGGAGTTTTTTTTTAAGAAAAAAATAAAATTGGATAGTGTTTTTTTGGTGGGCTGACATGGGTTTAGATAGGCTCACGAGCTGGGCTGAAGAACTGATATGTCAGAAACTATATTAACGGAAGTTACTAATTTGGTGTCAAATGGTGGTGTCTTGAAAAAAAATTGTTTTATTAGGTTTTTTTTTGTAAAAATTGTTTATTATTAGGTGGTTTTTCCAGAAAAAGTGTCTTTATTAGGTGATTTCTGACAATTTTTCTTTTGATTATATAAAATTACAAAAAAATACATTAAGAAGGGAAAAAAGGTTCCCATAAAAACATGAAGGATCTAGAATTTTGGAGCAGGCAGAAAAGGGGCGTATTTTCTTTTAAACTGCGAACATAAGGCATTAACATTGTTAATCTTCTTCTTCTCTCATGACCATATATTAACATCATGCACTCAATATATGTAGAGATTAATACATAGAAATGAACCAAGCACTTAAAGTTGCAACAAACTCGCGCTAGTAATTACATGTTATCCCACCTCTCCAAGAAAGAGAAGATGAAATTTTGTGGAGGAACATAAAATTGTTATTCCAGGATTGCAGTAAATGACAGGAGTCAACTTTTAGTAGGGTGTTATGCTTATGGCTTTTAGAATTCGCAGTATCCAAGCTACGTCATCCCTCCCACGGCTATGGTATAAACCGCAGTTTATTGAGCTCTATCACGTAGATAACATACGCTACATTACATGTTCACTTACTTCTTGGTGGCTCTTGAGTCTTGACACAAAACTGCTCGAAAGTTTGATAGGTAACAAACTAACAACAGACAAGCATTGCAATTTCAATTACTATGCTAAGTATTCATCTCGTTGAAAATTAGAAATACTTAATATGTTTCTATAAGTTGGGTATATATCCTCTTATGCATTTTTATTTCCAAAGAAGTGCAAATCATCGTTTGGTTGATCAGGTGATCGAGTTTAGTTTATCTAGAAATATTTGATCTCCCTTTTCCATTTATTGCACAATATTCTTTGCACTTCTTAATTCTAACACATAGTTTAGGAGATAAGTTGTTATTTAGTTAACAAGATAGATGTGATTGGAGTAAATGAAATGATTTTTGTCGATAGAGGTGATTGACAAGAAATAATGAAGTAATTTTTTATTTAGGAAAATTGATTTTAATAATCCAACCTTTGCCTCTTCCACTTTTAACAATCCCACCTTTTAATAATTCCGAAATAATCCAACCTTGCAACCTATCTATTTTTAATGGGTCATAACTTATTAGTGACTAGTTTTAAAGGTTAGTGTGACATGTGTCAAGCTATTATCGGTTCATATATATATATATTTTAAATATAAAACCTAAATTAAAACAAAAGGAAAGAAAAAAGTTTTAAAAAACTAAAATAAAAGAAATAATCTTTAATTAAATAAAAAATTATTTAAAAAAATCATCACCCCAACCCAGCCCCCACCACAGCCCCCTCTGCCGCCGCCCACATCCCCGGAAAAATACCGTCACCCTTCCAGAATTACCCCCCACCGTGATAACCCCCTCCCCTTAACCGGAAAACCGATTTTAGCTCTCAAAAACCACCCCCTCCCACGAAAACCAACCCCTCCCACGAAAACCCCCTCTCGTCGAAAATCTCCTCCCCACCAACCGAAAAACCAGATCTGGGTGAAATTTCGGTGGGGTGGGGGGAATTTTCGGGGGGGATGGGGTTTTTTTGGGGGGAGGGGGGTTGGTTTTCGTGGACGGACGCACCGGATTTCCGACTAAGGGAAGGGAATATCCGGCTTGGGGGTTGTGTTCGGCCGGTTAGTGGTGGTTTCGGGGGTGGAGGCTTTTTCTGGTGTGGCGGCAGCCGGCAGGGGAGGGGGGGTTGGGTGGGTTTTATTTATTTTATTTCTCAATAACTTTTAAAAGAATTATAGTTTTTGAATTAAAAATTAAAGGTAAAAAGCAATGGTAACTTGTTTAACAGGTTGGATGTGGTTTTACCTATTAAAAATAGATAGGTTGCAAAGGTTGGATTATTTTGGAATTATTAAAAGGTGGGATTGTTAAAAGTGGAAGAGGCAAAGATTGGATTATTAAAATTAATTTTAAGGATGAGCGATATTTGTAAATTTTTAGATTTTAGTGGTTAGAACATTTGTAATCGATGCAAAAGGAAGTTGTACCACAATCCTTATACTGTAAGGAAGAGGGCTGGGACACCAAACTTAATGGATTACCCATTTACCCTTACCCTTTATTATTAAAAAAACAACAAAACTCCTCAAAGTAAAAACCCACCCATGTAACAAAACCCCTCCTCACCCCCACACCCCACGTTTTTCGGATGAAAGTAGCAAATGAATGGGGACTGGGGAGGGGGGGAAACTGCCAACATATCAACACTAACCACACCCCACATTTTTCGGATGAAAGTAGCAAATGACTCCTTAACAGTACCTGACAATTCTTTAGCTACAGATCTAGGCTTCATAATTCTAGCGATCTCAATAACATCATCAAGAGAAATGTTACCAGTATGTTTGATGTTCTTCGTCTTCTTCCTATCTCTCTCAGGCTCTTTCAAAGCTTTAATCACAAGAGCAGCTGCAGATGGAACAACAGTTACCTTAGCTTGACGATTATGAACAGTGACTTGAACTGTGACTCGGAGTTCCTTCCAGTCTTTAGATGTTTCTTTGGCGATATCTTCTCCGGTTTTCTTAGGGAGAGACCGAGTGGACCGATTTTGGGAGCGAGTGAACTCGCTGCACCGACTTCTCCTCCGGTACTAAAATAAGTTTGTGGCCCTTTAACTATAACTGGCACCTAATATGCTTCCCACCTTTCAGCCATGATCACACCTCCCTCAATGCCTCAATTCTTAACCACTATGTCTCTCATCTTCCTATTTCCACCTTTCTGTTTTCACTTTCAAGGAAAGATAAAGATAACTTCCTTTTTTCACTGCTTCATGATGGCGATCAACTACTCTGTCTCAGTTTTTGTTTTATAATTCAGTTTCTCTAGCTCCAACTCATATACATGGGCAAACATTCAAGTTCAACTATCAACACAATTAAAAAAAAGGTAAACGTAGTATTTTATTTTTAAACCTTGCTTCGTAATTGAACAATGCTTTGTAAAATGGTTAATGAGATTGCAGAAAATAATGTACGCGGTTGTGAAACGCATTTCCAACTTCAAATTAGAGATTTTGTGTGTTGTTCGTTGCCCTTATACTGATATTCTACAAGCACGATAATTATTTTTTGGATATTAATTTATGTGAATAATTTTTGTCAAGCATTTTATAATCCAACTTTATATCTACAAACCGAGTGGAGTTGAAACGACAGTCAAAGAAAAACAGTTAACGTATTTTTTTAAAGTTCATAATTGAACCATATTTTTCTCACACGAAAAAAATAACATTCATAATTTAGTTTAGATTGTTTTATGATCTACCCAATATATAATTTGTTTACCAATTTGCTTTATTTAGTCAATTAACAAATACATAAAGCCTACCCTATTACTGAGAAGTTTTAATCGAAAATCAAATAAAAATAGTGGAATAAGCAAAAATCCAAAGAGAAAAAGCCTATTTGGATTCATCGAATCATTGAAAAAAATTACTTTTAGGAAGGAAAGTGGGATAAGGGTGGGGAAAGTGTGGTTTTTAAATAATAATATGGGTATTTTATAATTTTTTAAATGAGGAGTTTTTCCCATGAATTCTCAAGTAATTATTGGACATGGGTCATATTTAATTGTGAATTTTAATGTCTCGATTTATCCTATAATATCATGCTTCCGCACGCATATCTTATTTTAAACAGGAATAAGCCTAATTATATCATCCAATACGTTAATGTTGAAATCAATTGCGCGCACGCATAGCGTGCATATAAGACTAGTATTATTGAAAAGAACCCCATGACCTTCATCCTTAAAGTGGGAATAAATGCATTTTTTGTTGCCACGGCCTAATTTTGTTTCTTGTTTACTTTTTAAGCCATTTTTTGTTTCTTGTTTTTTTTACATGACCTATCTTTTATGTCATTGTACTTTTGTCTTTTTATCCTTTTCTTTCTAAATTCTATCAGTGGCCCTTTATTTATCTCTATTATATAAGCCAACGGGTGGGTGACAACAAAATAAGAAAAGGAAAAATAGGAAGAAAAAAAAGAGTAAAACACTAACTGCTTCTCCCTTACAAATTGACCATGAATGGCGGAATGGGTGGGAAATGGAAACTAACTGCTACTCCACTAGACTAATTACTGCTCCATTAGAAATGATTTAACCACCCCTAATCAAACTATACCTTTTCATTTTGGTGGTTACTCATTTTGATTTTAACCGTGACTTTTCTTCTTTATTTCTCTCTCATTCTTCTTTCCTCTCCCCTCTGTTTCTCCAATTCAGAAGATTAATCTCCAAGATACTTCTCAATCTATTCTTGAATTTTCTTTGGAAACATTCTTCTTTGATCCGAAATTCTACCCGAAAAGCCCCAAAAGTCCTTCTTTTCTTTCAACAGGAATACGATATTGGTTGGGATGATAATTGATACTACGATCACAACTTTCTTTACTTTACATCAAGCATCATGGAGTACTTGACTTTAGCATCATGCTTTGATTCCGAAATTCTGCCCGAATGATGAATGATTAATAATGGTTGTTGATAATTTAGTGGTGGCTGCGTAAATTAATGGTGGAACAAAATATAAGAAGATGATGGTTTGAAGAAGGAGGGTTGCAAATGCGGAAGGCTTTGAGGTTAATTTGGCGTGAGGTAACGTTTGATGAAGAAAGATTCGTTGGGATGATAATTGATTTTTTTTAGAAGGTAAACACAATTGTAATAGGGCGATGACAAATTTTTACATATGAATGAATAAAGTATTGTAAAAATCCGATTCTCAAGTCCACTAATGAGTAAGATGAATATTATTTGAAAACAAAAGAGGGGCAAAACAGGGAGAATAGAAAGGTAGCGAGTAGAGACTAATGAGAAGTGGGTAGGAGAAATCACCATCAGATAAACCAAAGTAGATTTTAATTGAGAAGGTGAAACAATGAAAATTATGAAAACAAGGGTGGGCTTGAAATTTCATCCATATGTTAATATTGAACGCTTTTGTTGTCATTTTTTATTTATGTTTTATGAGGCGAATTAAAACGTATGAGTTTTTTAGGTGTAATAGTATGGTTGCAATTTCAATTTTAACCATATTTAATATGATCAAGTTTAACTGATATCATCAATTATGTTAATTTTGACACCATTTCGCCGCACGCTTCGCGTGCATATAAGACTAGTTTCACTTAGGTGAACAAGTATTTTACTATCAAATAAGTATATTTTCTCATTACTAATGATGAAATTTTATCATTATCATCAATAACGACTGTAAAAATGAGAGAGTGAGAGGAGAAGTAGAGAGTGAACAATGTAATAAAGAGAGAGGAGTTAAGTGAGATTATAAAAGAGAAAACTAGAGAGCTAGGAGAGAGAGAAAACACAGCAGTAAGAGAGCAAGAAAGAAATTGGGCGTAAACGATATGAAGCAAGCTGAGCAAACCGAATTTGAATTTCCGGTTTCCATTTCCAAATTTCAAGAGTGAGCTAAGCAAGTTACTCGAGAGGTTTACTAAAGCAGTGGTGAATCTTGAAAAACTTTATTTTGGGGCCATATATTTTTAGATAATATGATTTAGATTTGTAGAATATTATATGGAGACATGAAAAATGAAATAAATCGATTAACTCGCACTGAATCACCCGATTCAAAATCCAATCTAAATCCGACACCAATGACCCGAATTGAACCCAAAACCCGAAATGAATTAAACTTAACCTAAAATTAACTCAATCATCAAAATTACCCAAAAGATATTAGTAACCTAAACCGACCCGTAATCGAAATTAACCCGAATCGGGAGCAACAATTGACACAAACTCGATCTAAATAAGAATTTGATATAAAATAACGTCATCAAACTCAATATGACCGAATAAGAACTCAAAGTTGATACATCATAAGCTGAAATGAACCGATGTGATATAAACATGAATAATTGAAATTAATAATAATGTATTTTAATATATCATAAGCCGAAATGACCCTAACATATCTATTGTGTTTGTATATTGTTATACACAAAATCTCTGTTGCAATTCTAAATGAAGTTAATTGCATATTTGCCGGGTACAACACCAGTGCCACAATTATCTCCGCCATATATGGAAATGGGATACAATTGAGTAGAGAAGAAAACAATATAATCCTTTATGTAGTGGCTGTCAAAAATGGAATCGTTGGCGAAGATGTTTTGGTTCGCACACTATACTCGGCTGTCAAAACGCAATCTTCATAACATTACATGCTCACTTACTTCTTGGTGGCTCTTGCATCTTGACATAAAACTAATCAGTTTGTGATAGGCTAAAGTCGTATCACCTAATCAAATGCAATCCTAAAGTCTCTAACAAACAGTAATTTAGGGAAGTAGGTCAAATCCACAGGGAGACATGTTTTCGGAGTTAATATTTAATTAAAATGCTACTTCGGATGAAATAAGGGAAGAATCAGCTGAACTACTAATTAAACTAATAAAAGCAATATAAAATCGGAATTTAACTATGAATTAAAGGTGTAGGGCGGTAGTTCGGTCCACCATACTTAGACCAATCAAAAGGATCGAATAACTAATAATATCTAGGTCTAGTGTCGAACAATCAGAGCCAATGTTAAGCCTACAATCGGCTCATAACACTTTCAATTCAACATATGTAGTATGATCGCTCATGTAATCAAAATCAATAGTGTGTTCTAAGCCTCTAAAAGTAAGCCTACGATCGGGTCATACTCAAGTTGCCAAACATAGTTCATGAAATTGTACACTGACATAAACTACGAAATAAGAACGAATCACACTACAATTGAACTAATCAAAACCTAAAAGTAATAGCAATTCAAATATAAATCATGGTATAAACATGGTTTTCCTCCTTTAAACCCTAGAAATACAACTACTCAAACATGATTGAATCAACAATAATAAATAATCTAATATAAAAATCTAAACTTTGCATGATGAACGAATTAAATAATTAAACTAAGCAATCAAGGATTAAATAACGGAAATAAGAAAGAAGAGTGATACCAATTTAAGGAAACGATAACTTTTATTGAGATAATTCAAGGTTCGATCACCTTCGAATCTAATGTAAAAGCGTTTCTCTCTAAAAAAGCTCATAAAACTAATACTAAGAAAGCTGGAAAAATGAGTTTAAAAATGAAGTGGCTTAAGTATTTATAAACCCCCTTAAAAACTAATTAAAAATCAAACTAAAAGATTGCGTTTCAGCCTATCCGTTCATCTTGCTCGATCGGGCTAAACGGCTCGACCCAATCGGGCAGAATGTAATTCAGCCCAGGTTGGTTCTTTGTACGCAGAATGGCAGCCATAACCAGAATATGTGGGGGCCGAAGCAATCGGGCGCTCTCGCTCGAATCGGGCCATTTTCACGAACAGACCCACACGCTTCTTCCTTCCTTCGCGAGCAACCACAACTTGCAACCTTTTTTAGTTGTAGCCCGATCGGGCTACAACGCCCCATCGAACGGACTGCTTCAGGCCCAAAAACCTTCCCTTCCTACACGGACGACCAACTGGGCACACAATAAGAACTCGCTCGATGCTGTCGGGCCCGCAACGCTTTGGCTGGACATTTGATCTTCATAAAAGACGCAATCTCATCCCGATGGGTCCGGGCTATTTAACCTGATCGGGCTGAGTGCTTATTGGCTCATTTTTCACTTTTCTTTGCTTCTTGAGCTTGGTTCTTCAAGCCTAGGGGCCTCGGGACCTCCCAAATCGTCACACGAGCCTCATGACACTTTACAAATGCCTCATAGAAACTCATTAAGTCGTTCTTGTCTCAACAAGGCTCGAAATAGGGAGAAAACTCACTAAGGACCTCCAATTCAACACGAAACCACGAAACCACAACTATATAGGATAATTTGTATAAAATAGCTTCGAAGAGCTCCAATTAGGCACGAATTAGCTCATAAATAAAGGGGAAAGTCTAGATAGGCAAAGCTCATGCTTACTCTCCTTATGAAATTCACCTCTCCTTACTGGCTTATCCGAACATTTCTTAAGCCACTTCTTGCACCATTTCTGGTCAGAGTTTACATCGGGGGGTTTAGAGTACCCTTAACCATGATATACGTCTGTAGCACCACTGGCGGTGGATCAGGGGCCTTGTCTTTCCCTTTCTCTACAACATCAATTCCTTTGCAAGTATCTCCCAAAGAGGGAGCTTTCGGTGTTGTATGGAGCTTAAATTCTACCTTGCTTTCACCCACAGTCAGAGATAATTTTCCACTCTTCACATCAATTAAAGCTCCCACGGTGGCAAGACATGGTCGACCAAGTATGATTGGGGTCTTCGCATCCTCTAGCATCTCCAAGACAAAGAAGTCGCAAGGATAGTAAGTTCACCAATTTGGAGGGGTACATCCTCCACAACACCCAAAGGGTATCTGACAGACCGATCAGCTAACTGTAGGGAGGCACGAGTGGGGCTTAGAATACCCACATTCAATTTCTGGAATATTTTATTAGGCACAATGCCAACACTAGCCCCAAGATCACAGAGTGCCCTTTCGATTTTCACATCCCCTATGGAGCAAGGAATGGAAAACTTCCAGGATCACCCAGTTTAAGAGGGAGCCGATTCAAAAGTATAAAATTGACTCCTTAGAAAGCTCCACAGTAGAGGCTTCTTGAATGTTCTTCTTCTTGCTCGACACAAGCTTCTTCAAGAACTTAGTATAAGCAGGGATTTCAGCAATTGCCTCAAGAAAAGGGTTGTTGAGATGCATTCCATTCAGTAACTCCAAGAACTTTCCATATTTTTTCTTAATTCAAGCTTTGGCCAAACGGTGAGGGAAAGGTGCCGGCTCCACATATTCTCTAGTTGGCTTCGATTGTTCTTTCTCAACTTCTTTCATGACACCTTCCTTAGCAACCACATCATTTTGACCCTTAGAATTCTTTTATAGTTTCTTCAAAGTCTTTCCACATCTCAAGGTGATTGCACTAACATTTTGGTGACCCTTTGGATTCAGTTCTGGTTGCCCCGAAAATTGGGGTGGTTCCCTCCGAAGTTGGGCTATCTGTTGGGTCATGTTGGACATTTTATGAGCTAGCTATGCAATTTGAGAGTCAACTATTTTATTGCGGGCATCTATTCTATCGAACTTTTTATTGGTCTCCTCTGAATTAGCTATCAACTTCTCTAACAAAGTATCTGTATAAGATTTATGAGGAGGTGGTTGAGATGATTGACCTTGTTGCCTTTGCTGGACACCCAAGGGATTGGGTTGTCGCGGTGCGTGATTTTGATTGTTGCTCCAAGAGAAATTCTCATGATCCCTCCAACTAGGGTTGTAGGTATTTGAGTATGAGTCGTTCATAGGTCTAACATTACCATACAGAGCATTGACGTGTTCTTGTTCCATGATACTCATTTTAGCGGACCTAGTACCATTGTTCCCTTGAAAAGCATTCATCTTTGCACTAGCACCACCATACATGTGCTTCATCTGCTGAGTCAATGCATCCACATTACTGGATAGAGAATTTATCACATCGACCTCATATCTACCTTTCTTCTTAGTTGATGACCTTTCTTAGCAGCCATCTCCTCTATCAACTCTTGGGCTTCTTCAGTTGTCTTTGCCATAAGAGCACCCCTAGTGGCAGCATCAATAGAATTGCGATCCTCATGAGCCAACCCATTGTAGAATGTCTGAATAATAAGCCATGTAGGGTTCTCATGATGTGGCACTGCCTTTTGTAAGTCCTTGTACCTCTCCCAAGCCTCATAAAGTGTTTCACCATCCATTTGAGTGAATGATGGAAAATATTTGCGGCAAAAAGCAGTGGCCAAAGCATTCCATGTAGTGAACTTGTTAGCTTCTTGTTTCTTCAACCACTCCTTCGCATTATCCCTTAATGAGTAGGGAAATAAACGAAGTCGAACAACTTCTTCAAAGGCCCCATTTATCTTCACTGTATCACACTTCTCCAGAAAAGAATTGATGTGGTCATTTGGATTCTCTGTGGGATTGCCACTGAACTGATCTTGTTGAATGAACTGAATCAACCCGATCCTGATCTCAAAATTATTAGCCTCTACAGCAGGCCTGGCAATGCTAGATGTTGATATATATAGTCTTTGAGAGGACGAGCCATTGTCTCTCTTTGATTGTCCTCTAACTGTTTTCTTCTTCTTTCTGCGTTGCGCCTTCTTGTAGTGGCTTCGATTTCAGGGTCGAAGTATAGATTATCTACTGATCTCGAGCGCCTGTGCATTCAGAAACAACTACTAGAAGAGAAAAGTTAAAAAGCAAAAGGAGAAGAAAAACAAAGGAAAAAGGTGTAGTCTATTAAAGCTTTAATCAAACTAATTCTAATCCGTAGCCAACCCGGCAACGGCGCAAAAAACTTGTTAGGGTTTTATTTTAATACCACAAGTGAACGGTGTCGTAGCACTAACGGGTCGAACTCAGGGAGGTGCAAGATTAAACACTAGCTGACTCTAAACTATGAAATAGCTACACAATTCTATAACGATGGTAAGGTCTATTAAACTAATTTATAAACTAATAAGTAGAATAAAATGATGATAAATACTATGATATTGAAGTACTAAGATTGAGCGTCACCACTAATATGGATTGACCAAACACAACTTACGTTCCAATTAATGAATCGAACCTTAGGTGAGATGACATTCCTTCAAATAAGAACTACCTTAAGACCACTTTCGTGACTACAAAAGGCCTAACTAATATGCATGCTTCCTATTTTCATGTCTAACATACAAAATTAGATGCATTAAGAATCAATGACAATGAAATTCTCGATCTCGATTCTCACTATTTTCATGTGCGAATCTCAACCAATGACAAGTTGAAGTTGATTGAATCCCAACTCGTTGATGAATGCAATCGACAAGATGACAAATTGCTACAATGAAATCCCAATTTCAATTCCAACTTTCATTGATAATAAAAACTAGGGCAAAACAATGATGCAAAATGATAATGAAAACAAACCTATCAAACCTTAATTGAACGATTCAATAACATGGAATTAATAGAAATAAAGCGATCAATTCATGCTAGGGCTCAACTCAATCCTAGAATTAGAACTACTCATTAATCATGGTGATAGCAACGATAAGCATAATCAAAGACATAATTAAGAAATAGAAAGAGGAAATAGAGAAATCAAACTTGAATTCAATTGATGAATCCGAAGTCTTCAATCTTCAAAAGTAAATAATAACAAAGTAATTGAGATGGAAACTAAGAGTGTTTTGTCTAAAACTATCAATAATAAGAGTCTAAAACTGAGTAATTAGGAATAGGTTACAATTTCTAATCAAAACCTATTTATACTCTACAAAAATAACTAAGAAAAATCCGTAAAACGATAGAAATCCGTCATATCGGGTCAAACCAGCACAAGTCAAACTCGATCGGGTCCTGGCACAAATCATCAAGACCGCAATCATCGAACTTCAACCCGATCAGGTCAAGTGTGAACCTGATCGGGTTCAAGTCGAACGGGTCCAAATAAGCATCCAAATGCACCCAAATGAACTTGAATGTGATCCCGAATCTCCAACGATCAACTTCATGCTCTACAATGGTCCATTCCACCTCCAAATAGCTCTAATCTCCTGAAATAACTCAAAAGACACCAAACTATAAACAAACATAAAATCTAGTGGAATATAGTGGAACCATGCATGAAATGTATCGCTTCCGTAATGAAATGGGGGTCAAAACATGGTAAAATATCAACACAACAAGTATTAATGTTTTATAAGGGAAAGAGATATATTTCTAGGTTTGGGTTTTAGATATTATTAGTACATCCGTCCCATAATATAAGTATCATTTTTATTTTGAGAGTCAAACTTTAAAATCTTTGACCAAATATTCTTATTAATGTATACAAGAAAACATAAATATGTGGAATCTTGTTAGATTCGTCATAATATGTACTTTTATAATATCAACTTTTTATATTTTTTACTAATACGAAATTGAAGACATAGAAGGCCAAAGGTGTGCTTGGAATCTGTGAAAAGAAAACAGGACTTATATTTGGGACGGAGAGAAGTAGTATATATACGTAATTTTCAGTGGAGCAATTCACATCTGCACAACAAAACTAACAAGTTCAAACAAAGGCAAAGAAATGAATCTGAGAGGGACATGTAAGAAAGATGTGAGATGATGAACGATATCCAATCATATGTGACATAAGAATGATATGTATTTCTTAGGCTTTTGTTTGTAATATATTATACTTCATATATTTAGAGTGGGTTCTATCATCACACCTCAAAATAATTTTGAGGTTTGATCATAACCAACTTATAATTGATATGTATTAACGTTTTTTTAATTCTCTTCTTTTTAGTTTCTTATACTGTTATACATAACCCTAGGGGCTACATATACCATTCTCTTTATTTGAAAGTTATTAGATTTGGAGTGCAAATAGTGAGAAAATTTGTCCCTATGATTTAAACCAATTGCATAACTAACTCTTTATTGAGAACTCATGAACAACTCATATGTGCGTTGAGGTATTAACCCATATTGAAGGCGAGGAAAGAATTGAGCAATCTCATAAGTATGAGAAGATATTCTATCTATTGTGAATCTATCTAAGGATGGAACCTCCAATGACTTTGTCATTATCTAAACTCCGCTCCATGCATTGTCAAGTGTTGCATACCCATTTAACAATTATTACTCCTAGTAAATGTGACACCCTTTAACCTTGAATTATAGCAAAATTGTCTATATTTACTGTACAATTTTACGTTGGACTCATCTTAACTTATATTTAATGTAAGATGTACATTGGCTCTAATAAACGAATGAAGTTGTACAATATTATATTATGTATTTCTACAACTTATATATGAACAACTTTCCCTTGTAGCTAGAAATATAAAATATATTTTATCATCCAGGTATACTTGACTTTGTAATTTGTGAATCAAAGGAAGTTTTATGGATTTCATAAAAAATTTAAGCAGCATATTCTTCTTTAAAAAATTTTCTTGTACATGAATTATTACGAAGGCATTTTGTCAAGAAACCAACTCAACCAAAAGTTTAAGCTAATGGTTAAAAGTCTAGGAATAGTTTTATACTTAACCACGGCCTCTCAGACAAGACCCCAAAGGGATAGAAATGTGAACATGTAACAGGCCTCCCTTATTTGCGCTATTATACTTCACATGAAAGGAGGGGTACGGTGGATGATATTCGAACCTATGACCTTATGTGTCATACCAACTCTAATACCGTGTCAAGGACTCAATTCTGCTAAAAGGTTAAGCTAATTGTTGAAGGCTCATAGATAGCTTTATACTCTATCAGAATTCAACATATCTCCTCAAATATAACCTCCTCTAAACTGTTCAATATTAGTCCAACTAAACAAGGTGCAAAATCATTTAAATCAATGCGAAATTTCCTAAGGTGATCCTGTGTTTTAGAACCCAGTTTGCACTCCTCCTTCCAGTAACCTCAAACTTGTAAAACATCATTAAACTTAACAATAATATTGTAACATAATTTCTATATATTTTTCATTTCTCACTCTTATTAATTTCTTTATCTTGAGTCTCTTGTTATTCTTCACGTTCATCCCTAGCTATCACGTTGGTTTCCCTTCTTTCTCCTTTCGTCTCTCAAACTCATCCATAAATTAATTATTTCATCATTTACTTTTCAATCCCAAAATTTGCATAGGACTCTTATATTTAGCATTCTCCTGCATAAAAAGATTAAAGATTAATTGAAAATTTCAAATACTTTAATAACCTAAAGAAAACAATTCTTTAATAACCTAAAGAAATATTTTAATAACGTAAAGAGCACAATACTTGAATAAGCTAAAGATAACATTACTTTGATAACCTAAAAAAAACTATATATAATAACCTAGTTAAAGAACCCAATACTTAAAACTTAATAACCTAGAGAAATACTTTAAGAAAACAATACTTTAATAACCTAAAGAAGATTCACAATACTCTGCTATATAAATATACTACCACACCAGTGCAGCATCCATACGAAACACACAAAATTCACAATCATATCACGATAATAAGAAACACATCATTCACAATCACATCATCACAGCCATGAATACCGTCCAAGTTGTTCCTCGTGGTTACAAGTTCTTGCCAGACAGTCATGAATTGCTGTCTTGGTTTCTAAACGGCAAGATGTGCGGCTTAGAATTGACGAACTCTCAGATCATGGATGTGGATCTCTACACTAAACATCCCTTGGATTTATTCGAAGGCGTAGAGATCAACCGCGGCAATGGCAGAGAAGAGAAGGACACGGTACAAGAGATACAACGGTATGTGTATACGCCAGTAAAGAAAGTGAGCCAGAAGAAAGAGAAAGCCAAAAAGATGGTTCGTAAAGCCATGGACTTTGGAACATGGTCATGAGATTATACTAACGACATTAAGGATGATGGAGGAGATGTTATTGGTTATGATAGATATTTCAAGTTTATAGAGAAGAAGCATGAAAGATTAATAGAAATTGAGGACCCTAATATTGTTAAAGTTAAAATTATGAAAATAAAAAGAGAATGACAGCGGAAGAAATGATTGTATGTAAGACAAAGCAAAGCTTATATCGAATAAATTGCTCACATTACACTAAGGGCCCGTTCTGTTCAGCTTATTTTCAGTTTGGGTAGTTCAGTTCAGCTCTAATAAGTTCAGTTCAGTTTAGTTCAGCCCTAATAAGTTCAGCCCAGTTCAAGTTCAGCTCCAATAAGTTCAGTTCAGTTCAGCTAAGTTCAGCTCTAATAAGTTCAGTTCAGTTCAGCTCAGCCTAATAAGTTCAGGTCAGTCTAATTCAGCTCCAATAAATTCAGTTCAGCTCCATGTATTATTTAACCATTTTGTTTAATATTATTATTGTTGGTCTAATTTATTTTACTTATTATTATTGTTATTATATAATAATAATAATTATTATTTATATATATTATTTTTTATTATATCTTTACTCATTATTATTACTATTATTATTATGGCTGAGCAAAGTTTGGGTTGGTGCACGGTTTAACCAAATTTCATGTCAATACGAGTATTCTAATTTGCAATTGTTGCTTTATTTTACTGAATAAAATTCACTATTACATCATACAAATAAACTACAAAAAGCTAGAAGATATGAAAAAATTACAAAGTTGCTAATAATATTGCAGTACTATTTAAAATACAACATTGTCGTCACGTTGTATATCAAATATACTTTGGCGGTTTGGTGTATTTTATCATAGACCAACCCACCACAAATCGTGGTTTGGTTAGAAGCACACATCAACCCATGTTTTAAGCTAATTATTATTATAATGGTAATACTATTAATTTACTTATTAGACATTATATTATATCATCATCATCAAGTATTAATATATTAATACTAATAATAATTATTATCCATTATTAATTATTGTTATTACCAGTAATTATTATTTTCAAAATTAATTTATTATTATTATTTATTTATTTATAACTATCATATTAACATCAATATAATATTATCATTATTCATTTGATATTATTCTAAAATATTAATTTAATTATTATTACCTAGAATTATTATTACTTATTATTTAATATTCATAATTATTATTATTTACTTATTATTCATATACTTATTATAATTTAATTTAATTCAATTCAATTTAGTTCAGCTCTAATAAGTTCAGTTCAGTTCAGCTCAGCTCTAATAAGTTCAGGTCAGTTTAGTTCAGCTCCAATAAGTTCAGTTCAGCTCAGTTCAGCTCCAATAAGTTCAGTTCAGTTCAGTTCAGCCTCCAATAAGTTCAGTTCAGTTCAGCTCCAATAAATTCAGTTCAATTCAGCTAGAATTAGCCGAAGAGAACATGCCCTAACTGACGTACATTACTAGCTCTTTATATAGAGACATAAGCTTAACAATTAAACCTAGAAAGGTGGAAGCATAACCACTAATTCCTATATTAATGCAATTTTATTTGACCCACTAACAACTAGCTAACCCACTAAATATGCACGCACATTCTCTTGTGATAAAAGAACACTAACACTACTTTGACTAATTCTAACTACCCACTAATTCAAAGAAATCTTAACAACTTTGAAACAATAATATCCAACAAATATCACAGTGGAGTGGAATATGCATGAGTTCGCTTTTGATCCAGATTTCTTGCCACAAGGTGTCATAGATCGTTATAAAAATTTGGTTCTATGTAGAATTACAATGAAAATCAAGATTAAAGGTCTTAAGAAGCGCAAGATTAATCAAGAACCCCCAAGCAAGAAGCAAGTTACGGAGCTCGTTGCGGAACCGCCACCCAAGAAACAAGCTTTCGACAATGGTGATGATGATCATATACGTGAAGGTGAAGTCATGGAGGAAAATAGTGCATTACACAGCGAGGATTTGTCCGAATTTATGGAGATCTTTGGGCCACGCAACAAGCAAGCTGTTAGTGATGATAATAATAATAGAAGTGAAGTTATGGATTTTGTCGCCGAAACGCCATCCAACAATCTTGGTTATAGAGATCAAGTTACAGAGTTCGTCGCCGAACCGCCATACAATTATCAAGCTTTCGGCAATGGTGGTTGTGAGATTCAATATCTCAGTTGCCATCATCAGACATTAGGAGAAAATGAAGGAAAGAAAGTTTTTATTAATGTGGTAAAAGTGAGGTACAGCTACCATAATGGGAGAGAGAGAAGGGTATTTATATTACAACTTAATACCAAGATTAGTTTGGAAATAAAACTAACTAACTGACAAGAAAGGAAAATAGAAAAATATAAAATGAATATAAGTTACATACAACTCATACTCCCCCCTCAAGCTTTGACTGGGACACCAGACCAAGCTTGACACAAAGATCAGAATGTTGAGAAGAGGGAAGAGCCTTGGTGAGAAGATCCTCCAATTGAGCAGAGCTGGGTACATGCTTAGTGTCAATAAAACCCGAGTCCACTTGTTCACGAACATAATGTATATCCCTTTTTATGTGCTTAGTTTTCTCATGGAAAACGGGATTACGAGCAATATATTCCGCTGACTTATTATCACAATAAAGAACAACAGGCAACTCAACCTTGGTGTACAAATCTTGCAAGAGCCCTTCAAGCCAAACAAGTTCACTAGCAGTGAAAGACATACTCCGATATTCGGCTTCTGCTGAAGATTTACTCACAGTGGGCTGTTTCTTTGTTTTCCAAGAAACAAGACATGTACCAATGAAAACAGCATAAGAACTAAGTGACCGGCTACTGAATTGGCAACTACTCCAATCAGCATCTGTGTAGGCAGACACATTGAGAGATGAATGTGTAGAGTAGAACAAGCCGAGATCAATAGTACCTTTTAAGTACTTCAGAACATGCAAGGCTGCTCTCAAATGAGGTACCCTAGGTGTATGTAAAAACTGACTTGAATGTTGTGTAGCATAAGAAAGGTCAGGCCTTGTGATGCCTAAATACAATAATCTGCCAACCAATCTCCTGTATACTTCTGGTTCAGCCAATAGATCACCATCATCAAGAGATAATTTAAGACCAGTAGGTAACGGAGCTGATGTAGGAGAGCAAGTACCTAAACCAGAATCCTCAATGATGTCCTTAGTGTATTTCCTTTGAGAAAGAAAAGTCCCTTGGGAAGATCGATGAACCTCAATAACCAAAAAATAATTGAGGTCACCAAGATCTTTGATAGTAAAAGCTTCATCCAACCTTTGTTTAACACCGTCGATTTGGGATTGACAAGTACCTGTCAACAACATGTCATCCACATACACCAATAAAACGAGAAAGTGACCATCACGGGATCGAGTGAACAAAGAATAATCTTGACAAGATTGAGAAAAACCCAAACCAAGAAGAAACTTCTTCAATTCTTTATTCCATTGACGAGAAGCTTGTTTAAGCCCATAGAGAGATTTTTGAAGTTTACAAACTTGCCCTGGCGTAGCCTTAACATAACCAGCAGGAGGTATCATGTACACCTCTTCATCAAGCATGCCATGTAAAAAAGCATTGTTGACATCAAGTTGACACAAAGGCCATCTGTGAATAGTAGCAAGAGCAATGACAACTCTAACCGTTGCAAGTTTAGCTACCGGAGAAAACGTTTGAGTGTAATCCTCACCTTCAATTTGTTGATAACCAATCGAGCCTTTAACTTCTCAACGGAACCATCAGGTTTGAGCTTGGTTTTAAACACCCATTTAGACCCTATGGCTCGTTTTCCCTTAGGTAAATTAGTAATGATCCACGTACAATTTTTCTCGAGAGCATCAAGTTCTTGTTGCGTAGCAAACTGCCAACCAGGATGTTGACTAGCCTGTTTATAGGATCGAGGTTCAGAATTATCAAGAGTATCAACAGCAGATGCCAGAGAAGAAGAACCATGATCAGGGGAAAGAGAGGAAGAATTTTTGTGTGGAAGATAACTAACATGAAAATCACGTAGTTTGAAGGAACCTTAGGTACTCTGGAAGAGTTCCTAACATGTGTTGGAATGTCTCGTGCAGTAGAAGGGTCATGAAAATCAGAAAAATTTTGGACCAAATTATGAGAAACGTAATCAGAATGAGGAAATTCACAAGAGGGATTTGAATTAGTAAATGTGTGAGAAGTAGGAGGAGAAGTATTAGAAGTATGATAAGGAGAGGTATGAGTATTTATTGGAGATAAAGGAGAAGAAGAAGTAAACGAGGAAGGATTTAAAAGAGAAACAGAATCCTCATCTCCAAAAGTAACCGTAGAAACAGGAATATCCTGGGCATGCAAAGATTCAGAAGATTTAAAAGGAAAATAATCTTCAGCAAATTTCACATCTCTCGAAGTAAAAACATACTTACTCTCCAAATCGTACACTTTATAAGCCTTTTGACCAAAAGGGTAACCAAGAAAAACACACCTTTTGGCTCTAGGATCCATTTTGTCTCTATCCCTATTTGCATTGTACGCATAACACAAACACCCAAACACCTTTAATTCATCATAAGTAGGTATTTTGCCATATAAAACCTCAAAAGGAGTTTTCCAAGCTAGTACATTAGTAGGAAGCTTATTGATAATATGGGTGGCGGTCAAAATGCAATCACCCCAAAATTTTTGGGCAAACCGGCATGTAAACGAATAGCTCTAGCAACCTCCAATAAATGTCTATGCTTACGCTCAACCCTTCCATTTTGTTGAGGTACGCCAACCACACTCCTCTGGTGAATAATACCTTTGGAACCGAACAACTCACTACATTGAGCCTTAATCAATTCAGTACCATTGTCAGATCTAATACATTTTACTTTTGTATTAAATTGTGTCTCAACCATATTTAGAAAATTTGACACAATATGCATAACTTGGCCCTTGTTATGCAATAAAACGGTCCATGTAGACCTACTGCAATCATCCAAAATGGTGAAAAAATAACGAACACCTCCTAAGGCAACAACTTTATAAGGACCCCAAAGATCCATGTGAACTAGATCAAAAGAAGCATTAGCTTTATTCAAACTCCTATGAAATGGTAGTCAATGATGTTTAGCAACAGTACAAATGTCACATGTATATTCAGTAAGGCCAGTGCAATCACATACATCAAGATGTTGCATTTTAGAAAGAGATACATGACCTAAACGTGCATGAATTACATCCAAAGCGACCTTATTTTTCCGGGCAGAAGTAACAGAAGAACCTATAGTCGTATCAACATCACCTACGTCATCTACTGCATTATCACTACTAATTACAATATGAGTTGTTCGTTGACAGGCAAAATTTGTGTTATTAAGAACAATACCTTCATGACCAGTAGCAGAAGACACATAGAACAAACCTCCAACCTTGAAACCTCTAGTCAGAACATTCTCAGAAGAAAGGGCCTGAAAAAGGCATGTGTCCCCATTAAATACAACCTTAACACCACAACCACTGATCAAACAACCAACGAAAAGCAAATTATGCTTAAATCCCCTAACCAACAGAACATTATGCAACATCAAATCATCATTCAAGCGCACACTGCCAACAGTATCGACATATTTGCAACTACCATCAGGCAAACCAACTTTCACAGATTTCACCAATTTATGCTTACTAACGAATAAAATATCATCAAACACCATGTGATCGGTTGCACCGGAATCAACAATCCACAAACATTTATTCAAGTTTTTAACACTACTACTATTAACAGATAAAGAAGTAGTACCTGCAGCATTAGCATAGCTGCCAGAAGAAGCATCCACTACTTGTTTGCCTTTAATTGACTTCAGAAATTCCTGGCAAAAAGAAGCAAGCATAGCCGAATTCATAACAGCACCATCAGGAGTATTAACAGAGTCAAGAGGAGAATCTGAGGTAGCAGCAGAACTAGAGTCGTCTACAACAGCATTCGCAACCATTCTCGAACCACCTTTCCCAGCCTTCACAGTATTATACCAATCAGGAAATCCGATAATCTTGAAACATTGTTCGATCATATGTCCTTTTGATTTACAGTGATCGCAAAAACGAGTAAGTTTCTCCTTTTTCCAATCTTTGCTACTTTGAGGGACAAAAGACCTCTGAGATTGATACTTAGGAAACTGACGTTGGACAGCCAAAGCACTCATCTCTAAACCAGCATCATTGGAACCAGTAACCTCCTTTTGTTTCTCGATTTGTTGCACAACCGCATAAGCACGGTTAATAGTCGGCAAAGGATCTTAAGTTAAGATGTTAGTAACGGCAGTATCAAAACCACCATTCAGGCCAAGAAGAAATTGCATCAACTTCTCTTCATTCTCAAACTCGTGAACTCTCTTCAAGAAATTACAAGTACATTTAAGAAGAACACCACAATCACATTTCGGAAAACAGCGCAAACTACTCATCTCATCCCACAAGCACTTAATCTTGCCAAAATAAGCAAGAATGGAGAGATTCTCTTGCTTGAGATTATTAATCTTTTCTTAAGCTGATAAATCAAAGGTCCATTCGATTGACCAAACCGATCAGCAATTTCAAGCCACAAATCAGCCGCATTATCAACGTAAGTGAAGTCGTCCGCGATATCACTTCGCATCGAACTCAGAAGCCAACTCACAACCATGTAATTGCACCTTTGCCACTTAGGATAAAGAGAATCAGCAGGATCAAGCTCAGGCAACGATCCATCAACAAATCCAAACTTGTTTTTAGCACCAAGAGCACGTAAGACATTACGACGCCAACGCAAAAAAATCGTGCCATTGAAAACAGCAGGCACCAAAGAGGAATTCGGATTGTCTGAATTCGAAAGAAATTAAGGATCAATAGAGGTATTACCTTTAGAAACAACTTCACTATTTGATTCTGCCATGAGTGCAGCTCGGAGAGCGAAAATTCAATCAAGAAAACGCCAATTTAGGTTTTCGATTGAATCTCAGATTAAGGAACTAAGAAATCAAGAAAGAAATTCGAAGCAAAGGAATCGATTAAGCAACAAATGCAATCGAAATGGAACAAAATCAAACAATCAAGAAAATGAATATCAAAGTAATGGATTAAGCAAATACGAGTGTTTGTAACGCTCAGAATGAAGAGACGAACAATCGAGGACAACAACGATTGAACGGAATTTGAACAGATCTCAGATCGAGATCAAGCTCTGATACCATGTGAGATTCAATATCTCAGTTGCCATCATGAGACATTAGGAGAAAATGAAGGAAAGAAAGTTTTTATTAATGTGGTAAAAGTGAGGTATAGCTACCGTAATGGGAGAGAGAGAAGGGTATTTATATTACAACTTAATACCAAGATTAGTTTGGAAATAAAACTAACTAACTGACAAGAAAGGAAAATAGAAAAATATAAAATGAATATAAGTTACATACAACTCATAGTGGTTATGGAGCTGAACCTACGGAGGTCGTTGCCGAACCGCTGCCATACAATACTCAAGCTATCAACAATGGTGGTGGTGATATACATGAAGTAATGATGGAGGAAAATAATAATGCATCACACAACGAGGATTATTGGTCCTTATTTGATGATATAGTGTCCCATATTGATTTCTCAGCGTGAGTGTAATTTTATTTTTTCCTTTGGATGCGTGGAGGAGAGCTAGCTAGGTACAAGGGGGAGTTGAAGAACAAAGTTTAGTTCTAGAGTATATATGAAATGATAATACATGGCACTAAGATCCGGCAAGGTAAACCTCCGAACCGTGACGGTTTGGGATCCCCTTTGGGATACCCAGTCAAGTGTCTCCCTCTCGGGAGGCCACCCCACGGGGGAGTAGGGCGTTTTTCCCTTCTAAAATACAAGGGTTTTGCCTTTAAGACCTTGCCGGACTCTTGCCTTTTCCGATACAAATTTGCTTTTACACATGATTTTACTTATCGTATTTGCATAACCGCTTATAAATTAGTAATTGTTTCCTAATATTTTTCTTAGCTTGTCAGACAATTATAGTTTAATGTATATGATCATATGTTTGTTAAATAGTAATTAAACTACATAACATAAGTAGTTTAATGCTTCATGAGCATATGTTCAATGCCTTTAAATTACTTTAAAGATTTCAACCTTATTCAATCGATGTCCACTGTGTATAAAGAGAAGGGTTTTAGAAACAATAAGATATGTATATGACAATTTTAGTTCAATCTCAAAAAAATTACCAATCCAAATTTCCTTCTTTTATCTTGAAAAGCCTATGTGGAGGTTCTTGGAAAGTTTAGCAATTCTCTAACTACGAACTTGAATTTCACGAAAGTTTTTAATGATAAATTCGACCGTTGCGTAGAAAGTTCTTATATTAGATTTTAATTTTTTTTCCCTTTTGAGATATCTTTGAATTTAGGGAAAAGTCAACTGGGTTGTGTTGGAAATATTTATAAAAAAGTCTTAAAAAAAGATACATTTAGCGGGAAAAAAAGTTCTCATAAAAACACTAACGATCTAGAATTCTCAAACAAGTAGAAAATGTGCGTATTTTCTTTAAAGTGCGAACATAAGGCCTTAACATTGTTTTCTCTTCTTGTTCTCTCATGATAGTATATTAACATCATGTCCTTAATATATGTACAAATTACATAAAAATGAACCAACAACCACTTAAAGTTGCAACAAACTCGTACTAGTAAATACATGTTATCCTACCTCTCCAAGCTAAGAAAGAGAAGACCTGAAAAACATTGCAATTTCAATTACTTCATGCTAGGTATTCGTCTTGTTGAACGTAAGAAGTAATATGTGTTTTAGAAGTTGGTTATCCTCCTATGCAATAGTTCAAATTTCCTAAAAGTGCAAGACGTTGTTTGGTTAATCAGGTGAGTTTAGTTTTACATATATAGGGGACCTAAAAAATCCAATTTTCTTTTCCTTCTATCCCACAATACTCTTTATACTTATCATGAAAATAGTTTTTAAAAGAAAAGTTGTTATCTAGTTAACAAGATAGATGCGATTAGGGTTAGTGAGATGCTTTTTGTTGATAAAATAAACTCATCCCTACCGAGTCGTTGAAAGATTTCTAAGGTGATGCCCTAAAACTTTCAGGAATGAGCAGAACATTTGTAATCTGTTAGATTTTAGTCGGCAAAATATTTGTAATCCAATATGGATGCGATAGGAAACTGTACAAGGACAAATATTGGAAAGAGGAGTATTATTTAACAAACCATCACCTTCACATACTTTATTTCCTTTTTTTGGAATAGACTTATGAAATATGGAAGCTTAGCACTTCTGTTACTTTTCTCGCTTATGCTCGCTCAAGCTTCGATCTGGCCACATTTTCGTCAAAAAGCAAATCGCAGGGCCGAATTGCCAGAAACTTTGTGACACCGACACTCCATTCGTTTGGACTGCATTAATCTAATACAATTGTGCTAGTTTCTTCTCACAATTTTCTCCTAAATAATTTCACATCAGTTCAATTTAGCCCGGTTTAGACAAATTAAATTCAGTTTAGTCCAAAACCAAGACTATAAAAGTAACTGATTTACATCCTACATTCTATAAATATCACTCAAAATTGGGCAAGCATCTTTATCCCTTTTAAAAAATGGTAGCAGTCCCTGTTTAAAATTGGTGCATGCCCCTCTAAAAAACCTTCATAGGCTTTCAAAAAAATTACTCAACCGGATTGGAAAAGGTTACACGTAAATTTATGATTCCTAAAGATGTAAACGATAATCCATCAGATAATATAGAAGAAGATGACCATGATGAATAAAGATTTAACGAATTAGTCTCGACAATCCCTCTGCCCTAAAATAATAGAGCAAATTATTCGCATATATCACTCTGATTATATTTTTACAACATACATAATAACAAATGGTATCACTAATAGATAATTAAATATCTGATGGTAAAAAATTGCAAAATCTAACTTAGTTACTGCATTTTTGGGAGAACAAAAAGAATAGCCAACGATAAGTTAAGCAAACTTTACTCATTTGCATGCGCTTATTTTGTTAAGGTTTCATAATAATATTGTTCAGAACTGGTTCGGCTCGCCTTTAAACTTCAAAGCTACTGGTTTACACACTAGTTCAAGAGTTCAACAGAAAAAAAGAAAAGCCATAGAAAAGCACCTGTTTGACACCAGATTATACATAGAGGACCAATTCTCCAAGTACACTTCTCTATATCTTAAATGTAGCCATGGAAAAATGGATAACTTCTTAAATTGGTCAAAAATTCTTTCATCAGGATTTAAAAAAATAGGGGTAGACAGAATACCAACTAGTCGGAGATGATTAAAAATGGTGGTAATATATAAGAAGTATAGCACCCAGATCAAGATAAACAAAATGCAATTACCCATTTTGGCTTGCAACACATTTGATTTACTGAACAAATTACTCCCTCCTATTTCCTGAGAGAGAGCAGTTCAAAACTACGGATATGGTCATCGCGGATCCCTCGTGAAGCAGAAGCACGTGTTCGTGAGGTTGCCCGGGTTTCTGTTCCCTGGTGAAGCCTCTGTACGTTTGAGGAATGGCGATGGACCCCATTAGAGGCAAGTCGAACTGTACGACTCTCACCGAGGTCACCCGAGGAGGTTGGCCTGTTGCTTGGGACAGCAGTGGCTCTTCTAGAAGAACTGCTAACTCTAGAAAGATTTGCCTTCTCAGAGTCTCTTTGCTAGAATTTGCAAAACATCATTGTTAGAACTTAATTCCAAACTCCTGCTTGGAAAACACTAAAAGGTAAGTGTAAATTATGTTTTGCGGCATGAAGGTACATGGCGTGTGCACTGAAATAAGGGAATCTTCAAATACTCTATTACTATGATTAATGAAGTATAGCAGTTTTAATTCAAGCCAGTTCGCTACCATTACATGGAAATCATAAACCAGCAATAACAAAAAGAAACTACTGAAAAGTTTACCGTGTCTCGGGAGGTAGTTACATCTTGCGAGTTCCTTTGCTTAGAGTGATCACCAGAACCTAAAGCGTTTCGCCGGGAAATGGCCTCTACTGCACCAGTAAGTCTATCACGAAGCTCACGGCCCACTAAATGCCATAATATGAACTGGAATCAGCCATCAAAAAGAGACAAAATGGAAGTAATAACAGTCTCCACTCTACTGTAGTCAAGCCAACACAGCATTCTTTAGACTAACTGAGGAAAGCAGATACAGAAGGACCGAGAAAATAATACTAAATCTGATTCATTTAGTCAGGGCTGTCAATAGTTGATGTACTCTATGCTTGAAATCATGTTGACTCTGTAAGAAAAGGAGAGGAGGTAGCATAAACCTGAGGGTCTTTCTGGTCTTTCCGCAGATGGTCCTGCATTTAAAGCTGGCTTAGGACCAGGATACTGGAAAACACAAACAGTAGGTTAAAAAAAAAATTCACAGACACCAACTGCCCAACAAAATCAAAGAAACACTGACCCGTGTTCTAGAGCTACCACCAACTTGGGGATACTTCATTATAGTCCAATCAAATACATAGTCGAACTGATAACCTATGGAAAGGTCACAATCAAAGTCTCATTCATGCTGATGTAATGCTACTAAGAAGAGCTCTCGAGAGAATCACACTTCATTGCAGAAAGAGCATAGATACTGCAGAACAACATGCATAATCAAACTGAACAAGAGAAGCCTTACTCATGATGAAGGTGAAAATTGGCCGACTACATTACCTTCTCGAATGAACAGGTCCCTGAAAAGCCTCTTCAGATATGCATAATCGGGCTTATCTTCGAAGCGTAATGATCTGCAGTAGTGGAAATATGATACAAACTCTGATGGATACGATTTGCAAAGCACCTGTTGAACAAATGTCCCAGTTAGATGTGCTGAATTGTCCAGTTTCCATACACTAGCAATGCGAAGTATGGAGTCAACAAAAATATTTATTACAAAAGACTTGCAACCGAGAAATATACTAACTCTGTTTTTTAACACTCGCATCATTGGGAGCTTTTACGCTTTCCAATGTACAATTTAATTGTTAATAATCTACACATCGAGCCGAATCTAACAAGATCTCACATGATTATAGTTTTTCTTACATACAAGTCACAATTTCGATTATAATGTGAATAGTGTCACATTAAGAAATGATGCGAGTATAGAAAAAACGGAGGAAAGTACTAGGAGAGGGGACAGCCACAAGAGCCCCAAAGCAGATGTCACACACAACAAACATCAAGTAAAAAGGCACTAGCAGATGTAGGCATAAGATTTACAAGGGGGAAAAGTTAAAGAAATGTCCTATACCTCTATGGGAGTCATCATCTTCTTTTCGCTGATTTTATCATATTTCTGCTTTTTGGTATTTGCTTTTAGCCCTTGCCAAGGAAGACTGACACAGATACAGCACATAAAACATATTAAAAACGAATAAAGCTCCCTGTCGACAAAACAGAGGGACATATACAACAACACAAAAAACACAGTTATGCATTCAACCTTCCTCTAAGGAAATACATTAGAACATAACCAAGAGATTCAAGATCATCCCGTCTACTTTGTTCTGCAAAAACAAATTGACAGAATCAGATTTTGTGAAAGCTGACATCGTACTCGGTGACATTATAAATATACATCACCCACTAACCGATTCCAAGATGAGTATTGACACTTGCATAACGTGCTGTACCAGTCAGGCTCTTGTTCTCCCTGTAACAGCAAAAGCAATTAGTCATGATTGTATAGGGAAAAAACTCAAAAGGTTTAGTTGGACGGGGGAGGGGAAGGGGGTGTTAAATACACAGGCCTTTTGCCAATAAATAAGATTGAAACTGAGAAAATATGAAATCAACAGATAATTCCATTGAGTACCTGTATGGTATGTGCTTATGAGTTTGCAGATCCCTGTACTTCTTAGCTAACCCATAATCTATTATGTACACCTACATAGGGGAAAATGCAGCAGCTTTTATCTTGATGTTCTTGTTGAAAAGAGATGCAAATTTTACAAAATTAAAACCCTGACGGCTGCCAACTCAAACAACAGAGCTTATGCAAAAGAGCAGCAGGTTCTCTTATCCAATATTCTTTTTTTACTCTTAACATATAGAAGTACAAATTATCATTTTGCTCATCTCACGGACAAAGTGGTGTAAAATTTCATTGAACACACATTAACTTGAGATGGGAACCACGTCAAGTCCTTCACAATCAAGTTCTCCTTCCTTCATAATTGTTCTTCTGAAGGTTCATATATTTGCACTAAAGACAAGTGCTATCTACTTAATATACTCCCTTTGTTTCACAAATGTGGTTACATTTATACCCTTTTCACAAACTTTGGTTTGACTATTGTTTGAGAATTATGCTTAAGGAAATATATAATAATCATATGGGACCTTGTTGAATTCGTCTCATCATGTACCTAACTAATATCTACTTTTCATTATTTTTTATAGATGCATAGGTAGATATATAAATGATAAATTTTTACATTGGCATGCATGAGAACAAGAAGTGTAACATTTTTTTGTGAAGCAAAGAGAGTATAAACCTGAAACTTTACTTCTTTCTTCACTTGAAAGAGGCAGCTGTGACATATTCCCATGTTACAGCATCATATTAATTTACGAAGCGAACAACCTCAGGATGTCGCTTAATAGTCAAATTGACATCCTCCAATTATTTACAAGTATGATTACTCCTAAGCTAGACTATTTCGAGCCCATTAGGTGTACTACAATTTCCCTCCTAATATCTTCTCCAAATTTAATCTACTCCATACAAGACAACATATCAATCTAAGGGTAAAAAAGCCTTTTCTTCTTTATCCAACCACACCACAGTACTACACATATTAGCATCAAAATGTAACACTGTAAACTACCTGATTCGCTTTGCGACCAAGTCCCATTAAGAAATTATCAGGTTTTATATCACGGTGAAGGAAGCCTTTTGTGTGCATGTACTCGACTCTGTTGATCTGAAACAAAGAAAGGAATAAAAAGTCAATCACCAGCTCAGGATAAGATTAGCAAAAAGAACTTAAATTTACTTACTAATTGATCAGCAAGCATTAATACAGTCTTCAGAGACATCTTCCGGCTGCAGTAGTTAAAGAGGTCTTCCAAGCTTGGTCCCAGAAGATCGATTACCATTACATTATGTTCACCTTCAACTCCAAACCATTTGAGATGAGGCACTCCAGCTTCAAAACAACAACAAAAATGTTTAGACGGTAGCTTATTACAGTCCACAAACTCACAATCTTTTCAGGAAGAAGAATTGACTCTGTATCCCTATGCACAAGTTCAAAGGAAAAAAACAACTGGCAATTGTATATCGACATCAGGGGCTACCTCGGAAGCCTGGACTTGAAACTGAACATATTTGCAAGGCACCAAACACATTTGTAAGGCACCAAGCATTTAGTAAGCAAAAAAAGAGAGGAAGCGGGTGGCACAGAAGCAGAAATATGGAAAAGCTCTTACTCTCTCATTTGGTAACAAACACGTTTGGTGTTTGATTTGTTTTTTTCCATATATTATCTAATTATATCAGAAAGTGTAGGTGTTATTACTTTTTAAAAGCAGTTTGAGGATGCAAAAAGGCCAGAAGTCACGAGAAGGAAAGTTGTCTGACAGCGAAGGCTAGGGAGTCATAAGCACCAAACATATGATTTGGCACTGACTTCATCCTTCGACAAAAACTTAACATGGAATATGTCGAAATATAGCCTGCTGCAGCTGACTGACCTTAGAAGATGAGCACATGACTGATGCTTCACCTCACTGTCACATAATTCGCTGGGGTGGTGTGCGAATTTCGGATTGGTCCAAGGAATTCGTTCCCAATTCGCAATTCACAATTCGCCAATTTGCCTAAAATCAAAGCTCTATGCGCGAATTCGGGAACGGAATTCGTTCCCCGTTCCAGAGCGATCTACGAATTATGTGACACTGCTTCACCTAAGGCAAAAATCTCGGGGCATCGCCCGGGCCTAAGCACTACTTACTTTTTAAAATCCGTTTGAGAATGCAAAAAGGCCAGGAGTCACAAGAAAGAAAGTTGTCAGACAGAACAGAAAGGCTAGGGAGTCATAAGCACCAAACACATGATTTTGCACCGACTACATCCTTCACCAAAACTTTAAAATGGCATATGGCAAAACACAGCCTGCTGCCGCACACTGACGTTAGAAGATTAGCACTTGAATGATGCTTCACCTCAACACTTACGCAAAGTACAGAAGATGAACATAACTAGATTAGGACAAAATTTATGTCTTCAAAATTCCAGTTCTATCAATCAAGCTACAACAGCACCAAGATTCGGAAGGTACTTTTTAGAAGTGCACAGCTAAGTTTAACTCACACTTATAGAGAATAATTCATATTTGCCAAAGGAAAAATCGTTTAAGGCATAAAGAGAAAGAAGCTCCATAAAAAAACTACTAAAAGAACATTTAGCTTCTCAGATCCAAGTTTTTCAACTTCATATAAATTACTAAAGAGCTTACTTCCTCCTTGAAGCAGCATGTACAGCTTTGATTCATAGTGCAATTGAGGATGCTTGGTCTTCACAGATTCCTGTAATAACAGAGTCAAAAATAATTATCTTATGAAACAAGAGGAATATACAATTTCATAAACCATTTTGGGCCCCATACAACTAGTGCCAAGGAACAACAAAACTTCAGCAAGAAATCAAACAAGCAAGCTTCTTTCTCTTGTCAACCATGTACAATAAAAACCAAAGATCCCAAGATGATCTCCGCTTACAGCTCTATAACCCAACCAAACTTGCGAAACCGTCCGATGGTTACACGAAAGTGACGAAGTCGCTTTGACTAAACTCAGTGTTACACACACATGCACTACATTTTTCGTAAAAACCTTTATCATTCAAAGGGGACTCCTTTCCTATTAAAGGCATGTATAAGAAACCCCAAATCCCATCAACATATTTCTTGTCTAGGTTACTTATGTGACCGAACAAACTAGTGATGCTGAGAATAGCATTATGTGATGCTTTTCCATCTAGATATAGGGAAACTACAACACAAAGAGACTTGCTCTCAATTTAAGACAAAACTACCAAAAATACAAGCTTTTCAACATCCTTAAATCTAAACACACATTATGAAGCACTTCATAGACAAACAACATTTTCAAGATATGTAAGTCAACCTAGGTTACTTGAACTCTTCATTTTACCTCAAGTACATACTTGATACTTTTGACACTTCATTTTAGGCCAAAATCAAAGAACTTTATCGTAAAATGAACGAGTACAACACTTGGATACGTACCCGTGTCCAACATGGGTATCCTAGTCCGAGTAACATAGAAGTCAACTACTCTATATCAACATTTAGAAAGTGAAACCGAAAACCCAAAAATAAGATCATACCATCTTAATAGCCACTTCCTCACCAGTTTGGATATTGACCCCTGGATCAATCATCAAAATTTGGTCAAAACCCATATATATCAAACAAGATAAATGATAAAAGCAATCAAATTTTACCTAAATACAGCTCTCCAAATGATCCACTTCCAATTTTTCTCCCCATCTTGAACTTCCCACCAATTACCTGATCCATTTTCTACCCTTTTTTCCTTTAACTTTTTTTTTTTTTTCACAATCTACTGCAGCCCCAGAAAATCAACAAAAACTAATCTGATGGGGGAGTCAGATTTACCCCCAAAACTCAAAATTTCTAGCTCTTAAATACCAGAAATAATGAGAAATTAAGCTCAAAAGCAAATTTCAACCAAAGAAAAAGAATCAAATGAATCAAATTTGATGAACTTGCTGTACATTAAAGTAACTAACTAGCCATTTACATAATACAAAACAAAACAAAAAAAGATCTTTTTGGGAGCGGTGAAATCAAAAGAAGAAAAAATGGTTGTTGCACATCAGATTGGGAAAAACCCTAAATCTTCCACCAGAAAAGAAAAGTAACCCTGAAATTAATGAAGCCCTAATCTCACAAAAACAGCAACCGATTATACGTTCATGCAGCAAATGAAAAGCCCATCTGTAATAAGGATAATAATCATTGGAAAATAAATTAGCGCATTTCTGCGAGTTTTAGAGATAGGGATAGAGAGAGACAGAGAGAGCAGAAAAAGACAGAGGGAGACAGAAAGAGAATGGGGTAGAAAATTAACCGAAATTATGACCAGTACTCCAGAAATTAGGATCATGACTCATGAGGGAGGGAGAGTATGGGTGTTTGGCAAACGGCTTTTAGCTAGCTTTTTCATTGGCTTTTAGCTTTTGTCTTTTATTATTGGTCAAACAGCCAAAAAAAAGTGTTTGGTAACTGGTTTTTACAGTGGCTGAAAAGCCGGCTTTTCAGCCAAAAGCCAAAAAGCTGCTATTACCAGCTTTTATGGTTGGCTTTTGGCTTTTTGCTTCCATTTTGTACTATACAGCCAGCAATAACAGCCAATTTTACCAAACACTTTTTTTAACAGCCAATAATCATACAGTCGGTCAAACAAGCCACTAAAAACAGCCGGTCAAACAAACCAGCATATTAAGCCACCAGCCACCAGCCAATTGCCAAACACCCATATGTTTTTGTGTTTCTTTTCAAGTGGCTTTTTAGCCGAGGTCATGTCGCGAGTACGTTTTGTTGCGTTAAATTATCGTAGAAAACAAAGAAAATAGGATTGTAAATAGGGAAAATGGATGGATAAAGTCGGATAACGGACGGAAAGATAGGTCAAGGTGTGTTCTTGTAAAGAAATTTTTGTGCCAAAAGTTTAAAAACAAAAAAATAAAAGGTCTTTTCTCACAAAAAGAAGTTTTTAGTAGCAAGATGTAGGTCCGTTCGAAAGCACAATCATGTTGGCTTTTTCTTGAATTTGTATCATGTGACGGATTTTGTTGGTTTGATATAATGTGCTTAATGTGAATGTATGATGTTTGATGTTAGAAGGAATGGCCATTTTTTTTTGAAGCAAAATGAAATTGATCGTTGTCAATTTGATTTATGTCTATTTTTCTTGATGATAGGATAATACTAGAGTTCATACAAAGTCTGATATCAACAAATGATTTAACAAGCTGGTCGGCCAACATTAGCAACCTCGTCAGTTGCTTTGTTTACTAAGTTTAATTCTTTGGGCATATGGAGGAGTTACAATATGTTATTATCTTGACAATTTGTTAGGGAGAATTCCAAAAAATTTAGACTTCTAATATGACTAGCAAGTTGTCATCTACAATGCTAAGGTTTCGTATACCTTCTTGGATGGCAAACAATATCCTTCTACAGAGCACATAAACTTCAGCGATGAGGAGGGAGTTTTCCTGAAATTAAAACAATTAGTTTTGACGGTGTTTTCATTATAATTAGGAATGGTATTAGTTACAAAGGAGGACGAACGCACCGAACCATAAAGTTAAGTTTTAAGAAAGGTGTTGGCGTGCCCAGATCAACAAGGGTTTCGTTAAGATGGGGGGATGTGGCCTCCTTTGAAAGGAACCCTAGACTCATGGAGGAGATTGTTTTCATTAGATGTGGTGTGGCCTCCTTTTTCATGGAGCCCTAGACTCATGATGGAGATCAACCATGTTCCGGAAGGCCCATTCGTTGTAAGCAAGGAAAGGTCGAGTTTCAATCTGTATATGTCTAGTTTTTTATTTTTGAAAGATGATTGTGTTACGTTTCTTCCAAAGGCTCTTGAGGAGGATAATGCCATTTTTTTAGGCAAAAGATTCAACAATAAGAGGGTAGTATACCCGATTTAAAAGTTGTCTTTGCTAGAGTTTTGAGTGGCTAATGACAATATCGATAGCCGATGAAGATTGAATTGCGGAGCCATTAATATACAGATTGATATAATTTGGAGGGGGATGCGATCATCCCACTTTGTTTTGATTTTTTGATGAGGAAGGAGTATGACAATGACAAAAGAGCCTAATGTAGGAAAATAATAATCGCTAAGCACTTATAAAGCCATTACATTGTTTATTGATTAGTGATCAAGCGTGCACAAGTTGATGTTCATCAAACGAAATAATAGAGAATAAATGCTCGTATTCTAAAGTTATATAAGGTCCATATTTGCAATAATAATTACAAATTACCAAGAGCAAACACACTTTATTTGGGGGTGCTATGATATAGTTGGTCAATTTAACCTTCCTTTATGTCGAAACAACTTGTAATTTGGGATATCATATCATGGGACTATGGGAGGTCATATTTTTTAGACTAAAATTACGAGGAGGCCACAATCAACAATCGGCTGTACTAGTCTCTCAGCAGTCTTTGAAGACTTCTACAATCTACAAGTCAACAAGATCCTATAGTTTTTTAAGAAATAAAATCTAGATACTCTCTTATGTTTATTAATGTTTTACTTCTTTTTCAATCTTTAGTCACAATTATTATTAATAGATACTTAATCTGTAGTCACATTCTACTTTGAATCGAACGAGACTCTATATTGGATTATAACATCATTCTATTAACATGCATAATCAAGAAATTACACTCATATTTATAATGAATAGTTGCTTACCTATAAACAGATGATGAAAGACCTTTTGTTGACATGATTTAGATTAACTCAAACTCGCCAATTAAGAGAAATCTCTAAATTCTCATAGAATTGAAAGTTTCTTTGCATGACCGCATATGAATTGTAACATCGTCGTACAATTTCATGGTAGAATTGTGAATCTAAGATATATGTTTGAGATTTTGTTAAATTTCTTTCAATAGGTATTTTTACAATATGAAGTTTCTTTTAAATGTCTATTAGTTATACATAACTGAAGATTCAAACCCTTAGTAAATGTAGTAACTAGTCTTTGGTAAGAAAAATTTGTCATTAAAGTATTATATTGGAATAGCTAAAAAGATTAGCTTTTGTGGTCGAGGTATCTTTTGAAGGTATAATGGTCCATTTTTCTCTAGCAAAGCAAACAACTAACAATCATTTTAAATGTTATGGGGAGCTCGTTATCGTTTTTTGTTTTCAATGTTTCCGAAAATAAGAAAAAACAGAAACTATAAAAAGTGGTTTTCTCTTATTAGTTGCCAGTTTTCCAAATCATCATGTTTCCAATAACTTTTATTTCATTATACGACATATATCATTTGACTTTCAAATTCAAAAGACCGAAAACTAAAATAATAGAGAAACAACCCTATATTTACTAGTTAATAAATCATCTCTAACAACAAATATCTAAAACCACAAACTAGTACAACTATCATAACATTAAGTCATTAACATCTAACAAATATCACAACGATAGGTAACGCAATAGTGGTGCGACCTTTAGGTCCAATGGTATAGCTTCCATAATATAATCTTACTCATAAATGAGATTATATTTTTTAAAAAAAATAAATAAATATTGGTGCGAAACGCGGTAGCAGATTGTGCCGTGCGCCAATTCCTTTACAGCAAAAGCGCAAGAGAAACATTAGCCGAAACAAAGAAGAAAAAGAGTTACGTTGCTTAAAGATGATAGTCTCCTTGTATGAAGGGCCTAATATATGATTTTACAAGCAATCCAAAAAAAATATTGCAAGATCAGATACACATTTGTCCTCCATAGTTGTCTTCCAGCTCATTACAAATTGTCATAGAAAATTTTCTACAACACTATTGTCAAAAGAAATCTGTCAAATTATGTGGTTGAAAATAAGTGATTACATATTTACAAGAGAAATCGTAAGAAATAAGGATTGTTTAAGTATGTTATTATCAGTATCTTGTAATATTGTGCTGAAATTATTTCCACAAATTTCCAGCTTTTTCAAGCTAGTATCTGTGTAGCTCACTATACAACCAATTTTCTCACTCATATCACCGTATCGTCCGTATGCATAATGATCTTACGAATACTTCCTTCATCCGAAAATCTGCCGACAGCCATGCACTACCAATATGTCCGAGTTCCCGAAGGCATTCTTTTTCAAGAGGATTCGCGGCATGTCAAGCCCTGATAAGATTCTTTGCTTTGTGTAATCATATATCACAATATTATTTTTGAAAGAGATTTCTTATTGTTAAAACAAAAATATATATCGCAAAATTTTCCAGCATACCCCATAAATGGAGCAGAGTCAAGAGTAATAAAAGAGAAAATTAAAACAAATTGAAGTTAAAATTTTACTTACTGGAACAATGAGACACTGAATTTCAGATAGAGCAGTAGGGTAAAAGCTATACACCTGGGAAACTAAACATGTCTATTCAACGACTATACAGAAAAAATTGAACCATTTGAATACTTCATGATATCGCGCCGGGTACAAGTTTTTTAAAATTATGTAGTAACTTACTGTAAACATACTTGTTGAAAGTAAAGTATTTCTTTTAAAGAAAATCATTCATTCGACGTGCCGGGTACAAGCCTAACAAACAATGTTCATGCAGTAAGAAGAAACCAAATCTTTGTAATAACTACTTGAAGAAAGGAGAAATGAATCTGAAAATTAAAGGAATTTAATCTCTCATTAACCAAGGGAAACCCCAGTGCATAACACAAGCAGTACATTTGTACAAGATACATATTTTGCAGCTCTGACAGTACAAAGGTTGGAACAAAAAGAATGAGTGGGTATCAGCCATCAACAAATAGTATTCACTTTACACTTTGGTTTGGTTACTTTAGGGGGGAAATTTTACAGTAATGGAAACCGAAGAAGAGGAACGATATTAATGTGTGAAACAATTTTTCCTACACTTTTTTGACTGTATACCAAGTATCGCAGCAAGGATCATCATAATCTGACCAGTTCTACAGTGATCAGGACTTCCTTGGCTATCTAATGTTTGAACAAGTATTTAGGAAAACTTTGATGGCGGAGAATCGTTTTGATTCTCGCAAACTTCTAACTGAGGAGGCAAGAGATTCAAGAAACTCCCTTGAACAGATTGATCACCACTGGTTGCTGCTTCTGACGAATCTGACGAGTCGTCCTCTGTAACAGCACAAGAAACATGAGAAAACATATACGTGGAGTACTCAAGTAATTGTAATGAATCTCACCAAAAAGATTGAGACGCGGATAATACCGTCCACATCATTGTCTGGACAAGAACTCGGAAAAATGACTAAATCATATTCATTTCAAGTTTTCAACTACCCATTGGATATTTGGATTAAGCAAATGCAACTTTTGCCCCTGAATCTTGCTTATGAAGTAGCATAAACTAGAGACCCTGAATCAAGTATTGCTATAGCTGAAAAAGTTACCAGTCTTTCTGGTGTTGTAATAAAAAGTGAAACTGTCTCGTACAAGAATCTGCCTACTATATTCCTAATCATGCTACACAGACTCTATTTTACCTCAAATACTAGTGTTGGATCTTTGATACTCCAACATGGTTATGGACACTATACTTCATTTTTGGACATGTACCCATGTCCGACAAAAGTACCCACAGAGTCCGAGTAACCTAGTATATATTAGATTAAGTAAATTAGTGACAGGTTTATCCATATTACTAAGTTTAAAATCAAAGTATTCAGCAGGCATACGTGTAACCCAAGGAAAAATTATAGGGAGGAGAAAAATGGAAAGTGTAGTGAAACTGGTTCTATTTGGTCTTATGGAAATATTTGTATTTGCAGTTGAAGGAGCAAGGCAGCAATACTATAAAATATCAATGGAAGTTAGAATTCCCAGCCAAGCCCAAGACTCTATCAAACTCTACTTTACAAGATACAGATGGTAGAAATGAAACATGAACTCAAGATCGAGCCCCAGATGTACAAACTTACCAAAGAGTGACTTAATTGACGGTTTCTTAGGCTTGTTGTCTTTCTTCTTCAATTCAGCTGCAAGCAGTCACCAGAAAACAATATCATAAGTTGTTCCTAAATGAAAATCTTAGACAAGGCAGTATGATTTTGTATTGTGGCTAAGCTACCATTTGCCAGGAAAGGCCTCAGAGAAAAGGCCTGATGAGGAGGAGACAGTACAGACATTAAACTATAGAAAAAAGGCAGGCTCAAGGAGGATGTCTGTCTCATACTTCAAAATTGTTAAATCACACATTCACACTGCATCACCTATACCTTGAGATGATGTTCATGCTCTAGTTTCTCATCCAGAAGGATGTCCAACCAGAAAATCTGAAGCTTAAAATTCTTCAAAGCAGGAACAATATTGATCCCTTAATTTAGTATTAAAGATCCAAAACATCCATAGTACAACTTCAAATATTTCCAAAACGAAAACTATAGGGTAAGAGGAATACCCCTGTGCCAAAACACAACTCCTTTTCACTTTTGGCATCTATGTTCTATGCTGAAGGAGTGAAGGTAAACTAGGGACTGATACATCACACATTTGTCACTTTTAGAAAGGCAACTACTCCCCCAAACCACCAACATTAAAGGGCTGCATATTTGAGGGAGTTAAAAAAATCAAATCTTAAAGGAGAAGAGGATTTAATTTCTAAGAATCGGATAAGAAACTTCAATAGTTAAGCTTCCTGCACTAATTTTTGTTGGTTAGAAAAGAAATATACAAAAAAGTATCTCGAAATGAAGAAAGAGATTGTGAAAGCCGCGGTAAACAACATCCAACACCTGTTATCTGGTAAAGAAGATCGATTTTCTACTAAACATAACCTTGTATAGCTTGCCTCAACATCTTTAAAGTTGCACCCAACAAAAAATTCCTAACTCGAAACATATACTTTCCAGGTACAAAATATTGTCTTGCTAGTTGCTTCAGAAGAGAAAGTTTATCTTTTACCTTTTATTATATGAGATGCCAATGGAAAATCTTTTGAACAACAGATATTTGAAAAGATAAGTGCTACCGCAACAGAAAAAGGGGTAAGTAGCTAAGTACTCCTGTAATCCTATATCCTAAACATAAGTTACTTGAATCCCACCATTGTTTGTCCTACTATCTGTTAAGTTATATTACTGATTTGACCACCATCCAATTCCCTGAAGCGTCGAAGTTACTATATCTGGCTACTATACAACTTCAACCAATATCTTTCACAATTACTATAATGCTAATACAGTAGTAACAGCAATTTGAATGTCTAGCTAACTTGTTCACTAGTTGCACCTCTTAACAAGTGCGAAAAGCCCACTAGGATAGTCGTTGTGGGCCATGAAGATTAATTCTGGGGCACAGGAAAAGTAGGACATTTGATCCTCTCTCCATTTCTTTTTGTTTGCCTAGTAAACTATAGCTCCAATTATCAAGGAGGGTGATGATGATGTTATTGTAATGTGGGAGTAAAGGGTAAGGAGAGAAAAAGAAATGTTGGAGAAATATGTGGGACCAATGAGTGGAAAATTAAGGTTAAAATGGAGAAAATTGTATAACAAAAAGGAAACATTCTAAGTAGGACAAACAAAAAGAAACGAACAAAAGCAAGATAAACAAAAAGAAACGGGGGGAGTGTTAGATAAGCCTAGGTACACCTCCATTCTCATTACATCCCTTTCTCAGGAGAATCAGATTAATGCAAACTCAGCTATTCATATACTCGTAAATCAAAATGCAAAACAAAAAGCTTCTATAGTGCAAAGCAGGAGAGGAGAAAGAGCAGGATTACCAATGCCTGGAACTTGATAATCATTCACAATTTCGAAGTTCTTGTAAGTGTAGCCCACAAAATTCAGGTCCTTAGATGAAAGCATCTGTAGAAAGCCATATTAAATAAAAAAAGAGGTTTTGACAGAGAAATGGAAAGAAACCCGGGGCTGGGGATTAAACAAACACCGCGAAGCTTCTCCAAAGACAGTAAAAGGAAGAAATATATTTACAAAAATTGGAGAACAAATTGGTTGAAGAAAGAAAGTCACTTGTAACAATAACACCAATGAGAAGGAGATATAGAAGACGATATATTTGTTAACTGAGAAACCTCCTTGTTTAGATAACGTAGCCAACCCAAACTAGCTAGCTAATTACTTCCTCCATTCTTGTAATCACTACATATGGCTTGGGAGCACATGTAAGGCAATGGCAAAGGTAAAGACACATGGAAGACAAGTGGTCTGATACCATATGAAAGAAGTAGATATGTGGGAGGGAAAAGTCACCAAAACTAGATATGTAGTGATGAACTTCCTAAAAGGGAAATATAGGATAGAAAAAGAATGGAGGAAGTATATGCTTGTAAGTTATAACCAAGGCAAACAGAGAAAGAGCACAGCTTTACCGCATAGAGATATCATTATTAAACACTGGAGGCTAATTGAGATCAAAAGCACCAAACAGAATGAAGACTTCAATTACAACCAATTATCCTTACCTTTCTCCATGGACCTGTCTTTGATGTAGATTGAGCTTGAAAGTCAGCCTGCATATATCTCAGATACAGTAAGTCAAGCTAATTTAAAATACAAAAAAGGATATAGAATTCCAGCAACACTACAAAGAGGTGAGAATACCTCATCAAACTTCTCAAAATTCTGTGTGTCTAACTCATCATTGACCTCAGGGATAAAAGCAGCTTCCATTTGGTAAATCCTCTCCCAATCAATACCACTAAACCATGGATGAACCTAAAATTATGACATATATAGATATACAAGAAAAAGATAAGCTCCTTATATCTTAGAAAATTTTCAAATCTCTTAAAAGTACTACAAACAGGACAGACCATACAACACCTTTATTTCATCAGCACCATTGGACCCAAGTCTCTGATTAACGTTGCACAACAGTTTACTAATGAGATCTTTTGCTTCAGGAGATATCTTTGCTTCCTCAGGGAACTTTAGATGAGTTCTCCAATTTACTATCTGCAAAATGTGGAAGTAGGAAATCCTTCTTAAACCTTTGAACAACCTCTGCCATGAGCCCATAAAACTATCTATTTTTATACAAACTTACAACAAAACCAATCAAGTATCTAAAGGGAAAAAGAACGAGCTTTTTTTCAGCTAGTACATAGATAAAACACATATCTAAAGCTGCAACATATGCACACCAACAGTTCGAGAAAAAGTATCATGCAATTTATGCAACTGAAATCTGGCCTTATGAGAGCTAAAACTAATGAAAGAAGTAAACGAATGTATTCAGTATTTACCTTTCTACATGTTGTCATGGGGTCATCTGAATAAAAAGGCGGATATCCTACAAGCATTTCAAACATTATTGCCCCGAGTGACCACCTGAGTATGGGACAATAACCATACATTCAGAATGCAACATTATCACGAAGGCAAATCACACAATCAACAGTGAATTAAAAGACAAACTGTAGTACAAGTTGCCAAGAGCATGGGTGTATGATCATAGCTAGGAAAGAACCCTTAAGTGATCAATAATGGCTGGAAATTTTTGTATGAATACAAAAACATAGAATCAAAGCAGAGTGATATGAATCAAGGTTAAGCATTGTTTGATTTTTGATGTTTTGGCAATCAATAATTCTAATGTGTTTGTTGGTCTTGAAAGGAAATTAGGCCTGGTCAATGATCACAATTCATAAGAGTTTCTAATAAAATCTTAATCTCTGAACTTCATGAAATTCTTTCTTTTTGTATCTTATCTGCTCAACAGGAAGCAGTAAATACGCTTGTCACATTAAAGACATAATAGTGACAATCAACAATCCAAGTTGCCAACTAACTGCAATATCCTATCACCATAAAACGTAATCCAGATTCGGGCTGCATACAGTAATCAGCATTTCACGATGAAGCTGGATAGGCTAGAAGCCTAGAATGCAAATTTGTTTCCACACTTAACTTGCCAACAGGATTGCTACTTGTATTACTCACCAATCACATTCCATTGCATAACCCTTCTTTAATAAAACCTCTGGTGCAATATAATCAGGTGTGCCAACAGTAGAATAAGCCTGCATACCACCAATATACCAGCATCATAAGATTGTACCCTAGGCAGCAAAAGAGCTCATAAAAGTTTGCACGGTTATTTAACAGTAGAGCTAACAAAGATATCATAAATAACAACTGGGGGAATGATAAGCATCGATAAAACAAATAATGCTTCGAGCAAAAACATAGTGACCATACAAGCATTCGTCGATTCTTCTGCCAGTGTTGAAGTTGCTCTTGCTGAGTACGTCTCGGTTTTGTAGACCCATCATCAGTTGGAGAACCTCCATTTCCACTCTGGACTTCAAAGTCTTTTTCTTCAAGGGTACTGCAGTCTAATGGTTTACAAAGCCCAAAGTCCGACAGTCTCAAGTGCCCAAATCTATCAAGCAGCAGGTTATCAGGTTTTATGTCTCTGCAAAATACGCATAAAGACCAATCAGCTACGAACCACTCAAGGTCATTACACAGTCAATACCTCAAAATTACAAGTCTCCATCACAAACCTATGAATGTAATTATGTTTGTGGATAGAAGCAACAGCCAAAACAGTCTCTGCAACGTAAAATCTTGCCTCATCCTCTGTTAATGTATCCTTCCTCATGAGTAAAGTCATCATATCCCCACCAGGAAGATACTCCATGATGAGATACAAATATTCCTCATCTTGAAATGAACAATAAAGCTTAACAATGCAATTGCTGTCAACTTCTGCAAGCAGATTCCTTTCAGCTTTTACATGTTCAACCTACAATCAGAAGAAACATGGCAGTGAAAACAACGAAGACATATATGAAACTTGCCATTGCAGCTGATAGATTAGTTTAATGACATCAATAACAATATATATGTCTCATTATTTTTAAATAGTGGTGCCTCCAATACGTGCGTGCTGGTTATAACAAATATGTACACCCGCATGTGCACGCAAATGCACACAACTCCACCTTTTCCCTGAGAAAAACCATTAGCTTAGTTATCACACAATGCTCACACCTACACAAAAGTCTTGTGGTTAGACATACATAGCATTTTGCCAAAAGTTGCAACAAGTCCACATACAAGCACACTCAGAGAAATTTGTTGAGAGAATACAGATAAAAGATAGGCATACCTGCCCCCGTCTAAGCATCTCTGACTTTTTAAGCTTTTTCATAGCATATACACTACCGGTGGTCTTTTCCCTACATACTCTGACCTGCCATATAGAATTTCGACCAATTAAATTACACAGGCCTCTAGCAACACAAAGTTCATCCAAGAATAGAAAGAGAATTGCAGAAACGCCAAAAAAATATACAATCACACAAGAGTTCAATATAACATATATAGCTATGTAATTTTTTTTAATATATAAAATACTAGAAGGTACGAAATAACAGATACCAAAGCGAAATCAACAGTAATCAAAGTAAGTCATACAGGAAATTCCATTCAACAACCCAGGAAAAAATAAACTATTACTAAGCAACAGTGGCAGATCCATATTTCTGAGCTGGTGTCTCTCGACAACACTTTCCCAAAGAATAAATTTTGATATGAAAACCAGATCAATCAAAATTCAAAGAACAGCTACGAAGGAGGGGCCGAGAAGTACACCAATTAACAAAGAAAAAGAGCAAACAAAACTCCAATTTCACACTACATCAAAAGGGAGCACATATGGGAATGCTCGACGAGCGTGAACCTTAAAAGAAGCTACATCTTTACTCGCTCTGATTAGGTATGCGATGAAGACTTGCAACAAAGTGGCCAGAGAAGCTACCTGCCACAAATGTTATGGCCCTTTCGCCAATGGAATTTTACATAATTAGACTGAAGATGACCGAAAAGAGTAGAAGGTGCAACCCAATGAATCCCAACAATATCCATTACCCTCTGCCAAAGTAGCAATGGCACGTGACAATGCAAAAATAAATCATTCCATGTCTCCTTAATAGTAAGGCACACAGTGCATAAATGAGGAGAGAGCATGGTTTCTCGACTTGTAGATTTTCATAACCATATAAAACATGAAGGTCCATGCAAGGAATTGAGATGCGAGCAAAACATGAGCTTGCAACCATACATAAAACTGACGCTCGTCACTAATAAAACCATCAAAAGGAAACCGGGAACAGAAAATCATGTTTATCAAACAAGTTGAGAATTACATACCTCACCAAATGCGCCCTTACCAATCATTGTCAATAGCTCAAAATCATCAGCACCCATTTTATGCCTTTGAAGGCGCATGTACTCTGTCTCTTTCTTCTCCAAAAACTTTAATAGGTTGTTTTGATCTTCCTCGGACACATCAGCATCAGCCAACTTCCTTTCCAATACACTACGACTGTTTACAGATAGCATGTGGTATAAGTCAAGTTGATCTCCAAATTTTATCACATTGACTTCGAATGAAATCCCAAAACAACTTAGCACGAGAGTCTCACATCCCACATAAAGACAATATATGATTGTTCTCCATACATTGGTATGGAAACATAGACTTAACATGACATTGATAATTAACTTCATGTCCTTCCTTAGAAAAGGCAAAGTAGAAGCAACAAAAGCACCACAAGAACAACGACAATCACAGAGCCCTAGTCCCAATAGGACGTGGTAGCCTCAGTGAACACGCATTTGCTTGAGGCACATAAAATTTCGGGAAGACATTATTGTTCTCTGTGTGAACTGAAGGTCTCACAGTTGTAGGTTACTTAGCAGCTTAACTAATAGGCAATGGACTATGTTGCTCAAAGAAATTCAAGATTCTTGTCACCCACTAAAAGTCAACCTTTTCTCAAATCCAAACATTCAACTTCCAAGTTCTAAATCAACAAATAAATAATATATTATCAAGGTTCCAAATCATACCGCTCCTTCCTCTCTTGCAAATTCTTCATTTGCTCCTTGTAATGTTTCTCAATATACTGCTTCGCTGCTGCAACCCTCTGCTGCGTGACATTTGATGGCGTTTCATCATCCGATGTTGGTGCAGAGCCTTCCCTTCCCCCCATTCCAGAATCCTTCTTTTTGGATGCAGACCTCAACTTATCGCGTGGCTGCAACTTATGGAACCAACTCTTAGCCGAATCCATATCCCTCACTCTATAAAAAGATTTTTCGACAACCCACCAATAACTACCTCATCTGCAACTGATGAAGTGAATCAATCCAACTTCATATTGCAATACTCAAATCTCAGCTTCAAGTTCCCTGCAACAGCATTGTATATCAGTTGGTATTCTCCAATTGCAATTACATAAAACCAGTATAATAAACATCCAAAAAATTACAACTCTCAACTTCCCCAAAATCATATTTTCCAATTTCAAGTACTTATATTTGATCCCTAATAGAAACTTCTACATACAAGGAAAGGATTATTCGGCCCAACCGATAAAAGACACAAACTTCACCTCCTCATTCTAATATTTGATGCAAATTGAGTAAATCACAATCAAAATCAAAACATCAACATAGTATAAACAATAAACTCATGTAATTGCAAATGGTTGATTTTCGATTATTAACTACGACATTTGTCTTGATTTTTGTTAAGTTGACAACCATAGCTTAAAATCTCAATAGCACCAAATAATATCATGATCATAAAAACACGAAGTTCATGAATAACAAAAATCAAAATTACCTCGACACGGGGAAATATACAAAGCGATCTAGCACATTAGAAATTAAAGCAAAAAAAAACAAAGATACACAATTCAACAATATCAACAATTTGATCATCATATCCAGAAATAAAAACAACAAAAAGACCTAGAAAAAGAGGAAATTAAAATTAAAATGAAAATTGAAATGGAAAATGAGAGAATGTGGAAATAACCGTGGGGAATTTTCGCAGACCGAAGAGAAGTAGAAGAGATCGTCGGCCCGCGAAAACCTCAGAACATGAAATAGTAAGAAATTTACAGGAAAAAATAAATTAAATAAAATTGAAAATTGAAAATGGAGAAGAAAGAGAGAGAAGAAGAAGAAGAAAAGGGGAGGTTCAGAAAAGCGACGAAATCGGAGGAGACGACCAAGATGAGAGCTTCATAGTCCTCCTTGCCCGCATGATCTCTCTTCCTTCTTACTACTTTCAACTATATATGTGTATTTATTCGGTATTTTTGGGGGGAAATCTTGTTTTTTTTATTATTTCTATAGATTTTGGGGGAAAATTATTATATTATATAATTCTAACTTCTAAGTACAATATGATCAATAATAACGAACAACCAAAATAAATAAATAATAAATAGATAAATAAAAAGATTATATAAAGTCTGAACTATAAGTGATCTTGTTTGTAATTAAGATTGTTAGAATCAGAAATTCTACTTTAGATCAGAAGGGCCTCTCAGAATCGGATCGGAGAATCGAATTGTAGAAAATCTTACGATTCTACAAACATGCATAGGGCCTGTTCTCTTCGGCATAATTCAGCTGAACTGAAGTAAACTGAATTGAACTGGTTGGAGCTAAACTGAACTGAATTGAATTGAATTGAATTGAATTAAATTAAATTAAATTAAATTAAACGGAATTAAATTAAATTAAATTAAATACATATAATAATATGAATATTAAGGAAAAAATATAAAGATAAGTAATAATAAAATAATAATTGGGTCGGAACGTGCAAAATTGCATCATAAACCGTTTTGACATGATTTGATTGGTTTATGCTTTTGACCTAAACCATGTTCCTCCCTAATGATAATAGTAATAATAATGAGTAAAGCTATAATAAACAAAACAATATATAGATATAATAATGATAATACTTAATAATAATGATATAAAATAAATAATAATAATAATAATAGTAATAAGAGTAATTAGTAAAATAAATTATAAAAGAATGGAGCTGAACTGAACTGAACTGAATTGAACTGATTGGAGCTGAACTGAATTGAAAATAAGCTAGGGTGAACAGGCCCATAATCCAAACTACACGCATATTATAGTTTTAAAAGGCGAAATATTAAAAAAAAAAAAATTGAATCGTAGAATCATACGATTCTATAGTAGGATCACGATTCTAACAACAATAGTTGTGATAATCTCAATTATCGAATTTTGATAATAATTTCATGGAAGAGAGAATGTATTTGCCTAGTGCAATAGAAGAAAAAAGTGTTACATATTAAGACTCGAATAGTGTAGTGAGTTATATATAATTCTCAAGTTTTTGAAGGCCTTTGAGAAATGGGTTGTCACGTATAGTCATGGAGTCACATGCAAAGTTACCTTGACTACATGCAATTAGTATATATGCACGGTACAGAAGTGGTGTGTAAGTGAGTAAGTCTATAATAGCAATTGAAATCAGACGTATACGATGCACATATACTGCAATCGTGAGTAATAAAAAAAACAAGATGAAAGTTATATGGTGATTATAATTTTGAATGTATTGATTTTTTTGAATGATTATTGAATTTCAGAATTTTATTATCTTTGTGGGAGTATTACTATCCGTTTTGGTTATATTGCTTTAAAAGTTATGAAAATTTAAACTAGAAGTATGATTGCATGAGTATTGAATATTTTAGTGTTACTAAATGTATATAAAGTAAATGTAACTCAGGTTATAAGTTCAAAAAAATGTACTACTATATGACATTATCTTTTCACGAGTCTAACTCCCTAATATTGATTCCCCCCCTTTTTATTTACTTGAAACAATGGTGTTGAGTGTTGACGATGAATTGGTGATTATCATATCATTACAACAAGTGCTTATTTTATGAATTCACATTTTTTTTTCATTTCATTGCTTTGTCTTGCATAAAACTAGGTATTTAATTAATCGAGAATTATGAAACATTATTGGAATTATAAGGCCTTTTTTCCATAGAATATGTTAAATACAACGAAAGGGTTATAAATAAGAAGAAAGATAAAGAAATGGAGTTTACGATAACATTGAACGATATAATATATGGTCATATCATAGCTATCATACTTAATAATTACTCTAAAAGTGGAGTGTATATATTTTAAATTCTTATTTGCTATATACTTTATTATCATCCTAGATAGTATACAATACTTTTCCACTTTAAAAAAAACTTAGAGATAGTAAGGTTTTAGTATAATTTCAACCTTTCATTTAAGAATATAATCTAAAAACGACCCACAAAAATATTCTTAAAATAAGTTCCAAAATAAATATTTAAAAAAACTCATTGCGTTTGGCATTTATTGGGTGAAATGCATAATTTTCTAGCCATTACTTTTTTGTATGTGTTGCTTACTTATTTATTTTAATTTTTAATTTTTTTTTTTGTTTTAACAACAACTATAAACAAACTATTGAAAATCAATAAAATAGTTTCTACTATTCTATTTCCATCTTTCAAAATAGAGATAATTATTACAATCATGAATAATTCTAAATTCATTATACGGTTTATAATCTATAGTTTCTTTAATCATAAAACAAAAAATTGAAAACTAATAGTAATACGAAGATGCTCTTAATAATTTATATCTTTCGTTTCTTTTTGTTTGTCCTAGTTTGACCAAAAACTCTCACGTAATTGGTTAAAGTAGAATAAACAAAAAAATCAGATGAAAAATTGATAATTTCAAGACCAACTGGAAATTCGAAACCCGGTAAAACAAAATTTTACAACCAGAAACCGGATTGGCCATAATTTGAACGAGGAATCTGGACCGGATTGAGATGACACTTTTATATTATTATTTGCTTATACCTTAAATGTTTTTTTTTTGTAATTACCAAAAAAAACATTTTGCCTCCTAAACTGAAAAGTAGTTTGTGATAAATATATTGTGGATGTGCTTTGCTAAGGGCAATGAGGAAAATTATTAGAAATTGATTGATTTATCGATATGATCGACAATTTATTAGGACAATGCACTATATTTGTGGATATTCGATGACTTGGGAAATCCCGCTTAGAAAATGATTTGTAAGAAGCTTCGACGATAAGGCCGTGTTTGGCTGGCTTTAACACTACTACCCTAGCACATACTATTAACCCAACCTGGTTAATGAATCAACCCAAATTCTAAGAATTCTTTCTTTTCTTCCTTACTTTCTTTCTTTTTTAGTATTTTTTTATTACTTTTCTCAACTTGCTTTACTTTAGTTAGCAAAATTTTACTAGTACTCCTTTATTAGCTAAAGGGGAGGCTTGTTTTCACTTTTATGTAGAGTGATATTACTTTTTAACCTTAAAAAAAGTGAAAAAGAAAGGGTGCATTTGAATTTGAGATTTGGAATTTAATTATTTTGTATTTTCTTAGGCTTCATTCTTACTCATCAACAAAAAAATTGAATCAATTTTGATCAATATTTTTTATTAGTAGGTTTGATCAACAAAAAAATTGAGTATGTGAAATAATATAATTAAGTAGATTATATACTTTTTTTGTTTCATTGACAAGAGGTTTTAAACAAAAAAAATTTAACCAACTTGATTTATTCTTTAGTATCACAATAATAATTGTACGAGTATTTGAAGTTAAGCAGGTATCAGTGTCAATTTTCTTTTTTCACTTTTATGGCTTTGAGATCATATGATTATCTTGTAAAAAAATTTAAATAATTCAAGGACTAGAGGGAGTACAAGAGATTAAATCTTGAATCAAACTCCCATCTAAGTTTTCAAGGTCGTAAAACAATTATATTGCAACATAAAACAATCGTTATAGACAATCTTATAAGATAAGGATCATAAAAAATTTATCATTTATATCAACTGACGAGCATTTTTACAGAGAGCTTCTTTTACACACTAATTCACTATGTAGGCTTGCAGGGTAATGGATGGGGTCTTGCCCATAATGTCCATTATCTACCATTTATTTGTTTATGAAGAGACAACTAAAAAAATTTCATTTTTCATTTTTTTCTCTCAAGGTTTGTATCTCCTTCTTGTTTACAAGAACTTGTTAAATACTACTGTAGAAGACACAATTACATTAGTTAGTTCAATTCATAGAAAATTAAAAAGTGATTGTGGAAAAGATTGTGAAACTCAAGGTTCCGGCACCATCTTTTAAAATAAGTAATATGTAACAACTTCTAGCATGCATTGTAGCTAGATTTACAATGTTAACAATAAAATATATCAACTAAAATTTTCTTTGGTAGTCCTCAAATTTTATTTTATTTTCAGTGATAGCACTTTTTAAAATAATTCTCAGTAGTATCTCTAGAGTTTTTTTTCCTCAGCAATAGCAGTTATTAATATCCTCAACTAACACATCAATATGGATACCCATGTGCGTAAACTTCAAGACCACGTCTTCACCCATTCTTCATTCAAGGAAAACCAACATACAAATAGCATAAGAAATCAAATTACACCATTTTAGCCCTAACACTAGCCTAATTTATCATATATGTTTGTATCCAACAATCTAGGTCAAATTTATTCCAATTATGAAGAAATAAACATATCTGAAAATGAAAGGACGATATTTGTGTGGTTTCTCCGTCAAATTAAGCCGATTGTTCACCAAATCCACCATCGATAAAATGCAAACTTAAAACTTGGGGTCTACCACTGAGAAAAATCAAAACCTCGGGGCCACCACTAAAATTTCTTCTTAAGAAGTGCTACCACTAAGAAAAATTAAGACCTAGGAGCCAGCAAAGAGAAATTTTCAAATATTAACCTACTCACGGGAGAAACTCAAGGTTACTAATCTTACTATTTGTTGGATGTAGTCAGGGAATATCCTTAATTTAATGCACCCAATCTTCCTTCTTGATTCCACAAAAAGTCCTTTGTCATATATAAATTTCGTATCTAACTGTTAAAAATCAAGATTTAAAGGATCGAAACATGAAATAGTATCCGAAAATTAACAGATAATATCAACAAAATTAGACAAAAATACAAGTAAAAATTTCATTTATAAAAGATAAATCATAGTTTAAAAGCAACTCTACTTTCAAAGTAACTTTTTTTTTATCCAAATTTTAGTACTTCCTCCGTTTTTTTTTAAATGTGACACTTATAAATTCACGGACTCCTAGGCATTTTTTGGGAAGGAAAGAGATAGAGAGAAAAAAAAATTAGGGGACCCATGTGAGAGGAGAGAGATAGAGAGAGTTTATTGACCAAAAAAGAAAGTGTCACATTTAATTTAAAACTTCCTAAAATAGAAAATGTCACATTTAAAAAAAAACGGAGGAAGTAGAATATTTGTAAAGAATCATGTTGATGTACTTAAATCTTCTAACTCCTCGCAAGCCCCCCCTCCCCCTCTTATTGAATTGGAATTTGATTGGTTCATGTGCTAGAAATTGAATGAATGAGGATATGTTCCTAATATTACAAACATGTGCCAGACCACAATGGTTATGCTGCCTAGCATCAGTTATATTGTACATGTGGGTTGACTCAATTTTGGCTTCAGATGGTCAGATTGTACATGTTTTCTCTAGTACCAACCCATGTGAGCCATTCATATTTGCTTCTTAATATTTTTTTGGAAATCCCAGAAAAATAATCTGGCCATTAAAATCTGATTATCAAATCCAGATAAGATTTATAATCCAGCTAATTAATTATGCTCAATATAATGATAGTAAAATATATCAGATGGAAATGATTTGGCATCTGTAGAGCAACATGTTACTTGTCCAAACCCTTAGTATTTATTATCTGCTGTTCCTTATTGGTGTCAAATGTCAATCATTTGAGCATTTATTATCCCTGGTACTAGACAATCCCAGAGATTGTCATTTAATTAAATAATGAGTGATTGATTTCATTAGTAAATACTTCTACTAATAAGTGTTCATTAAGTCAATAATATACTTGGAAACACATACAAGCCACACAGCGCCTTTTCTAAAAAGCGTCTTTTCTTTTAGATATATTACAATTGAAAGATTTGAAACACATACGAAATATACACCACCCTTTTTTGAAAGGTGTCCTTCCTTATATGTGTATTCGAGTCTGAATGATGCCATCGATGGCGATTTTTACCAACCATAAAATATCAAGTGTCGTGTTTAGTCGAGAAAATAGTTATAGAAATTTGGAAAGATAATTAGATTAATTCAGTTCATCTCATATATAAAGAGATTTGATTGCAACAAAACCTATAGACAAATACTTGCCTTATTTTGGCAGTGAATAATTGCCTTTTGAAGCATCGTTTCTCCCCTTTTTCGTATACAACCTGAAAGTTGTACAAATTATTTTAAAAACAAAAAAATGAGATCATTTTACAATAATTTATTTCAGCCTAATCTCTTCTTTAACCACTGCACATCAAATTATTAGCATGTTACTGAAAATAACTAAACTCAAAGAAATAGTAGCATATAATGAGAGTAAAAGTTCTGTGCAGAGGTAAACTAAACTGGATTTAAGCTGGAGAGAAAAAACCAATTGACAATCAGAAAATGACCCAAAAGATCAACTACTTTTACTTGGAAACCAATCATCCAATACAGTTATATGACACCTGAAAAAAATGGACATAACACTCAATACTATAACCAAAGAAAATTGCACTAGTCCTGGCTACTTCCGAAACCATCACGCCGCTCTGATTGCCATCCATAATTTTTTCCATCATTACTCACATCACCTGAAAAGTAACCGTGTTTATGCTGCATCAAGTGAGGAGGTGGTGGCCCTGGTGGAGGGGGTGGTGGTGGCATGCCTTGTGGTGCTGTCATCAACCCTTGCCCACCCTGGACACCTTCAAAAGGGACATTTGTGGTTCCCCCATTCCAAGGGCGAGGATAACCTTCCGAGAAACCAACAGGCCCACCATGTCCAGGTGCAAAACCCATTACCGACCCTTGCTCTGATCCACCTTCTCCGGTGGAGTCTGATCGTGCTACCTCATAAGGCATCGGTGCACCATAAAAGGGTGGAGCTCCATCAGATGGGAAAGGGGGGAAGCCAAATGGAGGTGGACCCATCATCATGGGGTTCCCATTAACAGGCATCGGGAAATTCGGTGGCTGTTGGAGGTACATTGGTGGGTAATCACGATGGGGATCAGGTGGATGTCCTTGCTGCTGTTTGTCTGAAAACTGGTTATAGTCCTGCTGCATTCCACCCTGTGTATCAACATTTTGCTGCTGCATCCGAGTTTGGCCTGATCCATCAAGGCCCACCTGGCGGTTCTCAGGTTGCTGGTCAGAAGGATGGCCTTGACCGTAAAATGGGGGTGGTTTTGGTTGCATAAGTGGTCTAAGTGGAGGTTGGTCTCTTGGTTGTTGGCGGCGAGCTTTATCCTCGTGTTCATTTACCTGATGATTTGAGCTAGGAGAGAAACCAGATCTTGACGGACCTCGAAGAGTGGTATCTAGAGTTGAAGACTGCTTAGTGCCTGATCCCTCTGGTTCACTCATTTCTTCTTTCTTCATATTAGGCTGAAGCAAGTCAGCATGGCTTTCATGTATGTGAGACTCGAAATCGGACTTTTTCAGAAAAGACTTGAGACAGTGAGGAGCAGCACAAATGAAGATTCCCTCCATCATTTTAATTGTTTGTATCTTCTGGATCCGGTCATCGCATCTGCCACAACACAAAGTGTGCAACTTATATACTGTCTTTCTCCTACATCTATGCCCGTCCCTCAGAAAAAGGAAAACACCAAAAATAAAAGAAAAGGAACAAATATGCATAAACAAAAACTGACACTTAACCAGTGACAACACTGCATCAAGTATACTGGACCAGGGTGAGTAACCAAAAAGCGATAGAGATAGAACACTATTGTCAATACAGTGCATAACAATGACATCTTAGGTTCTAAGGACCCATTAAACTTGTGTAAACACACATCAGTCCTCAAAAGTACTTCATATGGCATCCGCACCGGAAATTTCTAACAATTCTATGAATGTTGAACAGTGAACGGATGTAGTTGAGCTGACAAAACCAATAAACTGGGTACCTCATAGCTCACACATGAGTTTTAATAAAAAGCATTATACTTTTAGGTTAGCTTGAGCAATAAGCTAGAGAGTTAGTTAGGGGAATATTCTATAAATAGGAGAGATCAAGGAAGGAGTATCATCATAAAAAATTGTTGAGAGATATTTTGGTTAGTTTCTTGGGAGTGTTCAAGCCACTCCAAACCTTGATTATCCTTTCCATTTTATGTAATTCCCTTTCAATCAATAGAAACACCCATTTACAGTCTTAATACTCTGATTTAGCTATGTTAATTCATAGCAAATGGTATCAATGCTAAGAACTGATATTTCAGAGAGGGTACTTTAGGCATTAACTTTTTAGGTTAGCTTGAGCAATAAGCTAGAGTTAGTTAGGGGAATATTCTATAAATAGGAGAGATTACTCAAGGAGTATCATCATGAAAATTGTTGAGAGATATTTTGGGTAGTTTCTTGGGAGTGTACAAGCCACTCGAAAGCTTGATTATCCTTTTACATATTTGCATTTTAGTTTGTTAATACAATTTTCACCTTCTTCCTGCCTTAAATTCTGCTGCCTATATCTCAATTCATAGCAAAAAACTGATGGAAAATCTTAAGGGGTACTAACGACTTGTGGAATTGAGGAAATCTTAAAAGCGCTTGTTAGTTGTTGCTAAATATACAAGAGAAACCTGGTAATACATAAAAACAAAGTTAAAGCACTTCTTCTCCCCTGAAATCGTGGTAAGCTCTCTGTGACCACATAAAAGCAAAGGGAGCTACCTGGGATTATCGACAATACATAGATTGCGATTTCTAATAATGAAAGAATAAATCAGTTTACAACTTTTACATCTTTCAATATGTGTGTCAAATCATGACCTAATACACCACTTAATCAATACATGTGCAAATGACAAATGATATTGGAAGACTTGGACTACAAATGCTTTTAGGTAAGCAAGGGCTACACGATTACTAACTATTGCTAAAGCCAATTAGTATTTACATCTATCGAGATACTCTCTCTCATTCATAATATTCCAGCATAATTAATAACTTGTTAATCAAAATAGAACGCAAAATACTTCTTTATTTTCACAGCTTTTAATTACGTGTTGGGCCTTTAGTTCTATACACAAAAATTATCTTAAACTGATCTTTTCCTTAGCACATATATGTTGTATGTCTGCGCACAACATTGCTTTCACAAAGGCATATACAACATAAATCGTCATTACGACTTAAAAAAAAATAAAGATCAATGAAACTCCAAGAGAACACTCAGAAAAACCAATCATTTTTAAACCACTACAGGCTTTCCTAATCCATGACTAGTATTTATATACTTAAAATAATGTATATTTTTAAAATAATACTTTCAATTATCAGCTACTACTGCTGGATAAATAACTTGTGTGCAGGTGTTTTTCATATATTTTTCTGTAATTTGGGTTAAATATGCAGTATTTTTACTCCATTCCATACATCAAACCTTTTTACGGCTCAATAGATTTTCAAGTGTGTTGCATCTCCTACAATATGCACAAATCTGCCTACTTTGTTGAGTGCGTTATTGGGGGAACGAAAAATGTTTAAGATTTAAGGAATGAAAGAATGTTTGCAGAACGCTGCTTCGTCTAGCACTTGTGACCTACCATTTTAATGGCGTACTTCCTCTGTTAATTGTAACATAGAGGGGGATGCACAATATTTTATAGGACCCATGTGGTTGGAGAGAAATTAAGAAGGTGTCTATCAGGAAGGAGAACGAGTGAAATTGAGAAGGTGACCAAATTCTGGACATCCAACATAAAAAGTGCAATACCAAGATTAGGAAATTCTAGCTGATACTCCTACAGTTTTGCTAATCCTATTTAATGACAGAAATATATTAAGATTCATATGACATCCTTAACATTAAAACCCGTTATACACCATAGCATGCCACGACCATTTTGCTAAGTTATTTGTTGAGTGCATGTTGAATTTGGAAAAAGATCCTCACTTGAAGGAAAAAAAACAACCACCCCCTCTCCTCGTCACACTAGTACAGCAGGTATGCCCATGGCATCCATGATCTACCCTTCATCAGCAGCAAATAAGCAGGGCATTAAGGATCAGACAAAAACAGATGAAAAATTGTAACGTTGGCCCTCCATACCACACACTGTGATTGTACCCGGATGTCCCCACCAGCAAAATCCCCAAAGGGAGGTGGAGCAGGAGTCCCACAGACACCACAACCGTGGAGGATTGGGGGAAAGTGGAGTTTAAACTCGATCTCCCTAGGTGAGATGGCTGGATACTGAAAGCTGAAAGGTAGTTCAACATCTATGGTCTTAGTGAAGACAAAAAACTGGAAGACGAGAAACTGGAGGCGGATGCAGTCACTCTCGAGTCTCAATGAAAGCCCTTTTCTGGTTTCAGTGGGAGAATAGTTGCCGTCCTCTAATCCGATGGGAAGAACGGAAAGGAAAACACACAGACAATTCTGGCCTACCTCCGCCAGGAACCTCTATAAACAGTGGGTCGCCATCACTAGAAAGGAGTTGTGGAGTACGGCAAGCGGTTCATGGAGGTTCATAGGGTTAATGTTGTCATCAGGAGGCGATTGCTAAAGGTCCATTCCTCTCGGATTAAGGAGTACATTAGGCCTGAATTACCCTAGTGGGCCATGCTCATTAGACATTGCAATGGACCCGTTAAAATCGAAGATAAACTTAACTGTGGAGTTGTTAAAAAGAAGGATCTCATTTCTCTTATAACCTAGCCCAGACCGCCCAACCCACTTCATACTATTCCCATATCCACAAAAGTAACTCTTACCAACTTAGTACCCAATCCAGCACAAAAATTTATTTCACCACAAAACCAAACCAAACCTCTTCTCAAACACAAAACACTTATTCCATCACAAAACCCAACTCCACCTCTTTGCAAACCCTCAAAAATGTGCAATAGGCAAGCCAGAAATAGCTTAACTATGACATTTCATTAATGGTTCTTATTTTACTTTTTATAAAATCATGACTCAATGGCTACTTCCACAAAAAAAAAAAAAAAGAAGAAGGCTTTGATTTTGTCTTCACTAAAAGGTTTCCTAGGTTTTCTCTCAAAAAAAAAAAGGTTTCCTAAGTTCAACTTGTGGTTATGCTAGAATTGCCACCCCTGTCTTCACATGGAACCCATAGACTAACTCACTAACCTTGCATTTACAGAGTCAAAAGAAGGCTATGATTAAGTCTTCACTGTAGAAACTGATCAGTTCGGGCGCTCTTCTTTCACAAGATGACCATCCTATTTGCTTACTTCAGTGAAACTTTAGGCCCACGAGCCAAGATGAAATCCATCTACGAGAAAGAGCTTATGCCCACTGTGCTTAGACAAGGGTGGTAATCTGATGCGTCAAAGTTATTCGCCAATCTTAGGCAATTTTTGTATGGTTTTGTGTGTCGGTTTGTGTTTAGAGTTCGGGTTTTGGTTTGATTTGGTGTTAAAGAGGTCTAGAGAGTCGTGTCCCAAGTTTTGGTGTTTGTCTTGTACGTGCAGCATTCTATCTTTCTCCGAAGCATCAAGTCATCCAACTACCTAGCGGCACGTCATCTCGAAGCCTTCCGAAGTCCTTTAAGGCTTCCAAGCCAAGCTCCAAGGCTTTCGATTCCGAGCTCCGAGCATCGAGCCATTGCAGCGGCCAAGCCACCGAGGAGAATCCTGCTGGGCTATCCAAGCGTTTCTTCCTTCCCCTTCCCCTTTTATGTTAGAGCTTTCAAGAAAGGAAGAGCAGTAGCCTATCGCGAGTCGCGACGCTGGTCACAGGTCATGCTGCTCGTGATGGCTTATGTTATTTAGATCGTCTTTATTTTGTAGAGAGAGAAAGAGAACACGAGAGTACTTAGCTCCCATTTCTAGGGTTTGAAACACTAATAACTCTTAGAAATCTTTGGTGTAAATCATGTAAGTTCTAGCGTAAACTTGTTCTTAGATCCGGTTAGTTGAAGCTTTCAACTCTTGTATGTGAGAACTCTTGTACTTCTCATCTCCCTTGGTTATTGTAAGGTCTCTTGAGCTTATTTCATTGACATTTGCATAATCTTGCTAGTAGTACTACTAGTGTAGTTGTGTGAATGATCAAATGCTAGAGTTAAGAACATAATCGGTTAGTTATGTCCTTAGTTCTTTAGTAGCACACTAGGTGTTTGTTGTAATGCTGATCTTGCTTCAAGTGCTTCGAGAAACTTTACTTATTGCCTGAATGTTACTGCTTCATTATTATTAGCAATCCTTTTGTACCTCGATTCTAATGCTACTATTGGTTTGAACTTAAATGCTATTTGTTTGAGTTAGGTGATAGTAAGAGGGGGTTCAAACCACGCTGATCGTGTTTGTTTAACCACAAACACGATCTAGGAGGTTAGAAGTTTAGATTTCTCAATAGGTGACCAAAAGGGGAGAAATGTTTATGAGTTCCATGATCGATACTTTGATTGAAAGTAGATGCTAATCGAGTCCAAGTCCCTTTTTCATTGACTTCACTTACAACATTTCTTGTTTAATCTCTATAATTGTAGTCCTTGTTCCTAAGCAAACCCTCCCCCCCTCCATTGGTTACGTGACTCCTAGAATCTTCTAGGGTTTGATTCCGCTACTTATAGACTTGTACTCTGCTCCCCGTGGATACGATCCTTACTTTCGTTATACATTCAGTTGTTAAGGAAAGAAGGTTAATTATATTTGGTTAGGAGTATACGACAACTTCACACCATAATCCATCTATTAATAAAGAGCTTAATTTGTGTTTAGGTAAGGGGAACTAGCAACTAAGTTGTTCAGTTTCTTTGTGATCCACTTCACCCTCTCATATGGCAAAACCGACTTATGTATAAAGGAAGGTTAATGCTTCCAAAATCTCTTTCTCTCCCTACTCATCTCCTTAGAGAATTCAACTATACACCAACTGACAGCAATTTGGGTTATCAAAACATGTGAACGGCTTACGAGTTGTGGGAGAATAAAAAAAGCATGGTATGAGAATAGATGTGACCAGTTACGCATAACTTGCCATGTGCCTCACTATCACAAACATTCCTTCCATGTTGGAGAAGAGCTATGGCTTGACTTTGTGGAAAGTCTTTGTGTCTCCCAAAGTGAAGGGTTTGATATTAGTCTCAACTCTCTCACGACCGACCCCTTTTGTGGCTGAGATGTCTACAAAAGAAAGCATCAAGCTTCATGGCACCTCCATCATGAATATATGTGATAAAGAGTCTCACCTTTCTAGGAGGAGATTTTCAAATGGCAAGAAACAGCATTACATGAAATTATATCACACTGAAGTGGTCAGCAAAAGCTAGGCACACCCTTTGCATCTAAGATGCTTCATCAATCACAAGCCAAAAACCTAGGCACATCCTCTGTACTCCTTTTAAGGCCCTTTATGGGAGGGATCCTCCTCACTTGACACGGTTTACTATGGGACAAACTACTATGTACTCATTGGAAGAGCAAATTCCTAGAGGGATGCTATGTTAGATGATCTCAAGGCTCACTTGGTGAAAGCCCAACAAAGAATGAGGGTACATAAGGATGGCATGAGAAGAGAACCACATTCCAGAAACTTAGCCTATCTCATACAACAGCCTTACCATCAACAATCCTTAGCCAAAAGGAAAAATTAGAAGTTGTCACCAAGGTATTATGGGCCCTTTGAATTGCTGCAACAGGTAGACGTGTCTTATAAGCTGAAACTCACATATGAGTCTAAAATATACCAAGTCTCTCAATTGAAGAAGTCAATGGGGTGATTGGGGTCTCTTACTTCTTCACCTACATTACCACCCAAAGTTTCTGCTAAACTAGTTTTTGAGGTGGAACCTGAAGAGCTCCAGGACCTCAGGTCATCTTCATCTAATGCCTCCAATCATACACATGTCCTCACTACGATGTCTTCACTAGATGGAAACATCTTCCTAGCTATGAAGCCACTTAGGAAGACAATGATGCAGTGAATCAAGGCACTAAATCCCTAATCACACAAGTGGAAAACCGTTACAACTCAAGCATGATAACGTCGTTTTTTTAAACACCATGGACAGCAGTGATATAGATAGGGGGGTGAAGGGAGTTCATTTAGAAAAGTTGTCCTTCTTCCTTGATTCTACCTCCATATCCGTCCTTAGTTCCCCATTTCTCTTGATATATTTCTCTTAAGCTCTTAAATCTGCCCTTGTGTGTTTCATTTTACAGACATATCATGGTTCGAAAATACGGGAACGGTTTCGGATACGGGAACGGTTCGGATTTCGGTGTAACGGAACGGATACGTTCGTCGCGGACCGCAATACGGTTGTCGCGGCACGAATAATTTTAAAGCCTTTTTTAGTGTTTTTAATGATAATTCCATAAAAACAAAATAATAACTTTCTTCTTACAAAAAGAATAAAAAAAAAGAAGTAAAATTTAATTTTTTGTTTTAATTTTAAATATTATGGTAAAAAAAACTTGAATGCAATTTTGAAAAAGAAAGTGGGTTTAGTGAGGTTGATGAGTCACCGTCACCTCTTCCTCTTCTCTTTCTCTCTCTCTTTCTCTCTCTCTTCTTTCTTCCTCTTCTTCTGTGCGACCGACTGTGCCAAACTGCCAACTAGTTTTCTCCTCTCTCATCTTCTTTTCTTCCACAATTTATCAACAATGGCGACAAAAACTCTAGCTCAGGGCCGGAACCACCAGCAAAGTGGTCGTCGGCCACCTCTGTGTTGTCTAGTAAGTCGGCGGCCACGGTATCAAGGCTAATCACGATTCCCAAAATTAGGGTTTTCCCAACAAATTAGGGTTTTGATTTACAGGTTTAAAGGACTCAATTTTACACAATTGATTGAGGGCTTTGGCTCGAAATTCATTTACAAAGCCTGGGTAAGAGTTATTTTCAATTAAAAATTGTTCTTTTTTCAGATTTATTCTCAGATCTATCTTTTTCTCTCGCATGTGCCCTAAAAGCTTCCGTTTTGATGCGGAAAATGCGGCCGAACCGTATTGTCACGGTCAATACGGCCGTTCCGGCCAAAAAAAACGGGGTTTTAAAACCCACCGTGCTGAACCGGACAAAAACGGTTCGGTGAACCTGAAAACCGTTCCGAAACGGGCGAACCGTTCCGGAACGGCCTTTTTTTGAACCATGAGACATATCCTTACGACCCTACTACCATAACCCTGGACCACCATCACATCCCAGCTCAGCCACCAGACTCTTCCCCTAGTACAATCCAATAATTAGATGTTCCATACTATTTTGGGGAATGAATTGAAAGTAAAATCAGTGATGAAACTTGGAAAACATGAAGAATACATAATGTTATCTGGTGTAATCACTTCTATTTTCACTGTTTTCGCCATTGGGCATTTACTTCCCCAAATTGGATGTGCTAGTTGTGAATCGAAAAGGGTCAATTAAGTGTTTCACTAAATGCTGAACATGTACCATATCTAAGGTAATCCATTTTTCTTCCATATAATTGTACATTCTATCATCAACATTATACCAACTCAACGAAACATTTAGGAAAAAGTTGTCATGGATTACTAATGTGGCCAACAGCAATGGGCAATTGGTCACTGGGAAAGTATGTTATGAACTTATGATGTAATATGGGTACAGAAATAAAGGATATAATACGAATTCCAATGTTTTCTTGTGCACTAAATTACGTCATGAAAAGAACAGGGTGCATCATACAAATTTCCTCAATAAAATTTTATGTGAGGAGGGAGGTAGAGGAATAAACAGAAAAATGGATCACCAATCAAAGATTTAATTAATTTCATATATAATGAGGCATCATACATGGCTGTCATCGAACAACGTAAGCATTTAAAGAATTTGTCACATCTCTGAAAGAAAAAACAAACCATTGTTTCAAATGCTAGAAGCACTTACAGATAACAGATAGAATCACTCCTAGCGCAATCAAGACAGAAGGCATGCTCACACGGACTCTGCAAAAATCACACATTGTCCACAACCCTTATTAAAAAACAAATATATACAAGACATATAATAGAACAATAAGCCGTCAATGTCCTAGATGAAGTGATAATTACCAAATATAGATTTCAGTTTAGCAGCTGGTTAAACTTATTAACATTTTCATCCTCAAACCATAATGTCTGGCCTAAACTCCATCTTTATCAAGGGTGCACAAAAACATCATATATTCACTAATTATTATGCAACATCCTATAATCATTTTATACCTTATCACTCAGTCGTCATAGGCTTTGACACATGACACACGTTTCACTTCCCGCTCTTATGTTTTAGTACTTTGCTGTTCATGGAGATTCGTCTGGTTATAAGGCAAACCCCTACCCTCCCAAAAAATATTCTAGTAATAACTTAAGCTACTTTACCTTCCCACTCAAAAACTAAAGGTAACATCAGTACTCATCGGCAACCCACATAGCCTTGAATGTCTCCAAGAGAGCCAAATGTGAGTACATGTGTCACCACTCACCAGACACGTAGGAGAATTACTACCGACTTTAAATACAGCGTTTATGTAGCCTTTATGTGGATTGCAGACTAAAAAAGCTCCAGAAATCATTCCCCTAGCACAATAGTGACATGATCAGGCATCCTAAGCTATATAATCATCTTAAATAGTGGCCTCAAAGACAAACACTTTATACGGCTAACCTCAATCACAGAGAGATTCAAAAATACCTCTAGCTCCTTTTAAGGTGCTAAACTCATTTTTTGAGAAGGGAGAAAATGCAATTAAACACGACCTACACATCCTCCAGAACACAAGACCATTGGTTGATGCCTCAGAAATTAAGCTAAACCTAGTACAGTTAACTTCTAACACAAAGATGAACCACAACAAACGAATACTTGGGCTTTTGAGTAATCAATGAAACTATTTTCACAAGGAACACTTGGTTTGCCTTCAACAAAAGAAGGCAAACAAGAAACAAAAAGGTTATATCTCTTAGTTGAAAGGAACCGGCAAGACATGAGAGAAACTGACAAGCACCTAATATTTCATTTCAAAAATGAAGAATATTATGCAATCAAACTGCAAAGGGAAATAAGCTATTTCTTATTTCAATCTCTTTGCAACAAGATGGAAATCAATTAATACTGCAAAACTAGGATAGATTAGCCTTCTTCTACCCATTAATATTTCTTGTCTCGTTCATATGCTTGTATTCCATGTATGCACAATTCGATGACACTAGATCAATATATCTTACCCAAAATCTCATTGTCTCAATCCAGAACTTTTGAGTCGCCATTCTTTAGGAATATCCATTATCCAAGTATACAAACATATTGGCAACCTTGATGTTTCTGATAATAAGGTATAAGCACATAACAATTCTTATAGACCAATGAAACTACTTCACAAGGAACACTTGGTTTTCCTTCAACAAAAGAAGCAAACAAAAAAAAGAAAAAGGTGAAACCAAACTGCAAATAGGGAAATGAGCTCCTTCTTTTTCCTATCTATTTGTAGCAAGACGAAAAACAATTATTTTCACAAAACTAGAAGACAATAGCCCTGTTCTATCCATTAATATTTCTTGTCTCATTCATATGCTTCTATTTGATGACACTACATCAATATATCTAACACAAAATCTCAAAGTCTCAAACCCAAAACTTTTGAGTCGCAATTCTTTAGACATATTCATTATCCAATTATATAAACATATTGGCAACCTTAATATTTCAGATAATAAGATATAAGCACATAACAACATAATGATAGAAAAGATGCATTGCATTGTACTAAGAGTTTACCAAGCGGCCGTAAATAGCAATAGGGAAATCACAACGGACACAAAAGTGGACTCGCTCGGCAAGCTGTCGTCGGGATCTACGACCAACAATCTTCACAACAGAGGCAGCAGTTGCAGAACCAAGACCCTTGGCAACGGGAAGGTCAGCAAGAACAAGATGATCGGGGCATGCTACAGTTACAGTCTCCCCCGGCAATGACGAAGGTCCATTGCCTCCATCTAAAGATGCACCTTTATTAAGCCGAATTTGAAGCATGTTTCTACACCTTGATTTCCACCCTTAGCTCACTACAAAACCAAACTTCTTTAACAAAACGCCCAGCAACAAAAGCACATCCAACAATGAACAAAAAAACAATATGCAGAATTAAAATTGATCAATTGACTATTAGTAACCAAATAAAGGTGCATTTATTAAAATCCAGAACTTTTTGAGTGTATGATGAATACTCTACAAAATCATGGTACTAATCTCAACATATATAGATGAAAACAACAGTGTTTCTCCCTATAAAGTACGGGTAGCCTCTTGGCAGAGTCGGAAACAAGGGGGCTAGCGTAGGCCATGGCCTCCTCGATCATTTTGGATATCGTTCTTTCCTTTCCCTATAAATTGAACAATAGGATACGATCCATTCATTCAATCGACCCAACTTTCAATAGAATATTCTACCAATTTGAGAATGAAATATACTCCGAATTTTATATCGATACAACATGCTCTTTATTCCAAATTGAAGGTAAAAAAGACACTATAGTTATCGTATCTAAGTGAAATGTGATATAGACTCGGCCTCCCTTAAAAAATTATGCCTTATTCAATTGATGGAAATTTCATAAGAAAAAGAAGAAAAACTTACGTTAATGAATCTAGGGTTTAGGGTGTCAACAATCTTGAAAGGAAAAATCTTGTTTCTTGGAGAAGAGAAACAACGAGGGTACGCACATCAGCGGCAGGCCGGAAGGAGGACGAAAGAATTATTACTCCGGCGAATTTCCGATGGGTTATAACTGATTCTCCGGCGACTTCTCCGCCGCTGCAGCGGTGTATCGGCTTCTTTCTTTCGAGTTTCTGTAAAGGGTCTCAAGTAACTTTTTCTTATCACTAATTTGGAGTCAACCTCATATGTTGGACTATGGAGTCAACTTGTTGAAGTACTAGTTGTTCAAAAATCGGTCTGAACTTGAAAAATAGATCGAATTGAATTGAATCAATCGAATCTGAATTAACCAGTTCGATCTATTTATTGGATTTGAGTTGGACCATATATGTTTTACCTTTACTCGCAGATTATATATTTTATGCCAAGAAAAATTATTTTCTTTCATAATATATTCATACGTATTAATGATTAGGTAAAATAACCAATAATTAATATTTATTGGTTAGAAACTGATTTTTTCCTCTTTAATTTCCCCTTATTTAAACTCTATAAATCATTAATCTTTCTGTGGTCTGGACCGGTCCAAACTATAATCGGCTCGGTCTCCGATATTCAATTTTGAAATTTTCAGATTTGGGTCCGGCTCTAGACCGGTGAACTCCCCTATTGGCTATCATTTCTGCTTTTAGTTTTTAAAAAATAGAAAACTAAAAGAAAGCAACGTCTGTTTATTATTCGTTTTATGATTTTCGTTCTTTGAAAACCATAATATCACAATAAAAAAAACTTTTAATTTTTGTTGTTAGTTTTAAAAATGAACATGAACCTTATTTGTGTAACTGAGCTATGACGTTAGCTCATTCGATAAGCGTCTCGACTCTATGGGCTTAAGAGTCCTGGGTTCGACTCCTATGCCCCCAACCCCATAGATTAGTCCAAAACTAAAAACAGAAAAACTGGTAATCGTATCAAACGAGCTTGTACTTTCAAAATATATATGATCAGTTTTCGTATGACCAAATTTAAGACTATTATGCAATTCATATTATATGGTTCAAAATCATTAAAAAAAAAGTAACAATGATACAAAACGGGGCCTAAATGAGCAAATTCACAAAAAAAAATCATGTTTAAGTTTTCAAAAATTATGATGACTTATTTTTTTTACCAAATTTCAAATTAATTGTATATACAGTAAATGTTTCATATGTGTGTAAAGCAGGTTGATTATCCCAACCCTCCTTATCAACAGACTAATCATGTTAATTTCAACCTTAACCTACTTATTTCAAGTTCAAATCAAGATACTAAGTTCAGATCACTAACATATAAAATATTGATATTTAGTTGTACATAATAATAATAATTAGGTGAATAATAGTAGTATAGAAATTTTAAAGAATTGAGGTTAAGTAACAGCACAAAGTGAATGCTACTGAGCAAATAGACGATTGTGAGTAAAAGTAGACAGCGTTTACAATGCCCTATAATTTAAACGAAGGACACAAGTGTGGTAAACATAAATTTTCTAAAGGTGAAACAATAGCGCCATAATACGATTTACTAGTAATAATTTTAGCACACAAATGAATCAAAAATGTTCATATCAAATTTAAAGTTCTAAACATTAGATAAATTTTCACTACACCCCTAATGCCTTCTTTGAAAATCTTTTTAAGCTTTGGCAGGGGGTAACTGTGAAATGGTGATTTTGTTAGCTTGTTCTACTTGTTCATTGGCGAAATATGTCACGTTATTACCTTCTCAACACAATGCACCAAAGCAATTTTCGCAACGACATCCCAAATCCCGGTTTTCACATTCTCAAAGCCAAAAAACAAAAACAAATGAGAAACATACATTTGAAAAATGGAGTATTATTTTCACAAAAGATAATATCATCAAAATACTAAATACATACTAGAACAAATGCTAGTAAGACTTGCAACCTCTCCCCTACTACCTACCAAATAGAATAAAAGATAAAATTAAAGACTATAACCATCTGCAACACCAAAGAGTAGTAGTACATCTTAATTAACATGTTTGACGTCCCGCCGTCATTGTAATGCCTATTGATGGGAGATATCAGCAACCAGAGTTTAAGGCTGGATTACAACTAGAGGCTGCAAAAGATGCACCAGTGAAGTCAGAAAAAGATAAGTGAGCGAAGGAAGCCAGCAATCTACTTCACTTGATCGAGAAGCTTACCGAATCAATGCTAATTGGTTTGCCATCTTGAGCCACTATATCAATTATAGTTCCAGATTGATCAGCCTATGTAAAGTCATGTATACATATAAGGAAATGCGACAAGTTAGAACAACATATCTTCGAAGATATGTTAGGATGGACCAAAAGAGGAACGCTTGGATAGAGTGTGCACAGGTGCATATATACCAAGTATTAAGTAATTAGTTTAGGATTTTAGGACAAAACCATGCGTCGTTCGGTGGTATTAGATATTAACGTTTAGTTATTGCTTAAGGTTTCAGTTTTACCTTCTTATAGTCAATCCTAAAGTCATCATTTTCATAATAGTTCGAATACAACAATGAGTAGCCAATGAGTTCTTGTAGAGAACAACAAAAGTCATTGTTGTTTTTTCCTCGAAAAAGAATTAGGAGTCTGTCAATATATAAATTATAGAAGGAGAATCAGGTGCCAATGGCCTTCATACTTAAATGTGTGTTGAGCAAAATTTTAAAAAAAAGGAATGAATAAGATTAAATTAATATTTGCGGACAAGAAATGTGCAATATTGGAAAAAAAGACACGCGTCCAAATCGTTTAGGTTTCAAGTATATGCTGAAAATCCAACTTTATCATGTTTGAAATTATGACATACCTCAATTTCATTCATCAACTTCATGGCCTCAATAATGCATATGACTTGTCCTTTTTGAACTTTGTCTCCAACCTAAGGAAAACAAAAGGTTTTACCTTAAATTTGTAAAAGGGAAAGGAAATAATGAATCAGTGGAATACAACATTAGATAAAGAATCATACACCCACCTTCACAAAAGGTGGCTCGCCAGGAGCTGGACTACGATAGAATGTGCCTGACATAGGACTGTTGAAAGCCGGAAGTGATGGCTTAGCTGGCTTCGCAACAGGCGCCGGAGCCGGTAACGCCAGAGCAGAAGTAGGTGGTGACGAGACAGGAGCTTGGGAAGGTGCTACTGGAGGAGGTGATTGCATCGTAACCACTTGTGCAGGATTAGGAATATGAGTTTGTTGAACAGCCTCCTTCTTGCGGATCAATATCTCGCAGTCAAGTTGTTTTAGTTGCAACTCTACAATGTCTCTAGAATCCACAAGCCTAGACCATGAAACATGAATTGTCAATATAGCTTCCGAATTTTTTGGACACTTGGTTGATGAAATTGCAAACACAGAAAACTATTTTCCTTTCTTTTCCTTCTAATGTCTTATTCATCCTCCTCCTACTTAAAGCCCTTCTTTCCTCTTCATTCATTTGACAAAGAATGATATCACTAAATCACATAGAAACATTTTTAATTCTAATTTTATTTCGTTTTGATATGCAACCTATTTTTTAATGTTACACTTTGTTTTTAAGTCAATATATCTATGTCTCCCTTCATTCCTTTCTTTTCTTCTTCCTTCATTTTATTTCCCAACTATCCCTTTTATATCTACCTTGTTTCCCTGATCTCTCCAAAGACTCCTCAAATCTCTATCTCTAGTGTAAGCGAGAACAGGAAGATAAGAAGGTCATATACTTGACAAGACTGGCAACTTGACTCATAAATTCAGAGATTGATTCTTCTGAAGCCGACACTGTAGGGGAAGATCCACTTGACGCCTCATCATTCTTCGTTTCTTGTGTTGGAGTTCCAGCTTTTGCTTGTGAAGCAGGTGGAACATTGTTAGAATTATCCAAGGCAACCTTGAAGACCAAACGAAGTAGGTCAAAGAATGATCTTCTCACATCTATAAGAGATCATTAACTCAATATGACAAAAGGTGACTCACCTCGTTTAGTTGGGCTTTCGTGGCGACAATGCGACTTGAAAGAGTCTAGTTCACAATAAAAGTAAAATCAATTAGCCTGATGATATGACAATTTGGACCGACTAACAACAAGCAACAACAAAGTAGCAAATCAACACACTTTGCTAGTCTTCTACCTATTCCAATCTTCCAAATTGTTTACCTCGCCATCCTCTCCTTGAAATTACTCATTTCCATGCATATACTTCTCAATATAATGTTATAGATTGTCGCGTACTTCGGAAGAATACTTCAACTCTATAGACTAAGAATTAAACAGGTGAAGACTTTTGCCACTTCTTGGTACACTAGAGCTTGGCGCAGCAAAAGGCCATATCATATACAATACTACCTCCGTTCCATATGTATTGCAACATAGGGAGTTTTACGCCTCCCAGCGCACTACTTTAAACACTAATATCTCTAATTTTATTTAAGTAAAAATTATAAAAAGTTGATATTAATTAAGCATATATCGAGACGAATCTAACAAGATCCCACATGACTATATTTATCCTTACATATAAATCACAAAAGAAGGTCAAAAGAGAGTGTATGAATAGTGCAAAATGTCAAAGGTTGCAATACATTTGGAACGGAGTTAGTATATATTATACTCCATCAGTCCATCACCATAAGTATTTGCTTCTCTTCTTTCACCTCCAATTCACGCACTCTCTTTTATAAGCGAGGATATAGAAAAAAAAGACAAGCAAAAATGCCTGCAAATGGATTTAGGCCACTCAAAACCACATATCAAATGTTCAACATTGAGATTTTTCTTAGGCGGTCAAAATCTAGTGGTCCATAATGGTTTTAGAATTAAAATCGGTGCATTCAGGATCATTTTGAAACGCTAAATTTCCGTTGTCAGAAGCCATATGATCATCTAAGAATCATCCGTCGAGCACACATTAGGTTGCCTAAAAGGGCACATCACACTTCTTCAATCAAAATAAACAACTAATAGACCTCAATTGCAATGAATCAGAGACACTATTTGGATGACCAAGAGCTTCCAAAGTTCCAACACATGATTAACACAGTGTAAAGGTTAGACATGCCCTTATAAATTATAATGCCATTATAAACTAATTAGTAACTAGTCATTAGCAAATAAAGAACTTGGATTTCAATTGAACACCAACATTCTTTACAATTCACTCATAGCAACAAATCAAAGCATATACAAGTTAAATCACAGAAACCAAATAATACCCACATAAATTCAAGGTGAAAAATTAACAAAGGTGCTAAAATATTATCACTACCCAGAAACTAATTAGACATGTATTACTTAATTAACACATACTATCAATTTAAAAATTGAAAATTTTCAATAAAGCATTAAATAACCAAGAGAAACAAAGATATAGATTAAAGGATGAACCTTGGAGAAGAGGGCAAGTTTGAGCTTGGGAGTGAAAGAAAATGAGACCTTGGAAATGGGATGGTGATGGTTTTGTTGGATAGGTAGAAAAGTGAAGGTGGGTGTTTCAGAAACAGCTGAAGATGAAGAGGTTGGCAATGAGATCGCCATTGTTATGGTGTTTGTGTAAAATCAAATCAAGTAATTTTAACACAGAGAGAAAGAGGAAGAAGAAGATGGGAGGTGGTTGTTAATTTGGTTAGTGATTTGGTGGGTGTTGTTTTGGTTGGGTATGTAATGTTATGTTAATGTGTTATGAACTCGATGATATCGAAGAAGAAGATGAATAAGCCCCCCCAATGTCATGGGGCTTCGATAATACCGATGTTTTAAGGGATCGTCTTTTATGTGTCGCATTGTCATATGAACAAGTACAACGATAACAAAGAATTAAAAATTGCTAAAATATGAAAAGTATTCATTTTAGTTCCGTGTTCTTTTAGATTGGATTAATCATAACTAATTTTAGGTTAGTTCAGTTAATTTATGTTCAGTTCTATTAATTTTTCTTTTATATTTGTTCTGCTTTGTCCGGTTCAGATCTGTTCAAATATGTTCAAATCTGTTCAGTGCAATTCTGTTTAATTCGGTTCCATTAACATGAGTTTGTTTAACTCAGTTCATTATTAACAAGACTTTCGTTATCATCTTTGTTATTATTTTTACACAAAGTATTGAAAGAGATGGCCTAATTTCAACATAAAATTAGACCAACCTACGACCACATATTTTACTAACAAGCTCATTACATCTCTCTCTAACGCAACATTATTCCTATACATTTTACTGTTGATATTGGGTTGGGGTTGTTGCCTAATTTTAATTTAAAAGTAGGCGGTCTCTTACAAGACTGGCTGTTATTTTTAACCTATTATTATTGTTATAGTAATTATTATTGTATTGATATATGAAATTCAATTTAAAAAAATTGATATGTTAATATATAATTATCTTCTTTAATATTATTACCGATCTTTCTTATATATTTTTTTTTTATTGGATACAAGAAAAAACATTAGGTGACCCTTCTCTCAATGATGAAACCTAAGCTATCTAAAAGAGAAAAATGATATAATATCTTATTCGTTTAAACATCAAACTCCTGAGCTTTTTTAGTTATGAGATGTCCTTGTTTGCAGAGGTAGCCAGCTAGTACACTGTTAGCTTCTCTGAAGATATGTATTATCCTTGTAAACTTGAAAATAGTGAGAATCTGTCGAATGTCGTCAATGAGAGTCTGGATGCACCATTGGATGTCGTATTTCCCTTGCAAAATGTTGATGATTATTAAATTATCTCCTTCAATGACTAGGTCTGTAATCTTCATGTTCTGGGCCTGAAGAAAGTCATTATGAAGGGCAGTAGTTTCATCTATCAAAGGATCGGAGACGATTTTCCCAATTTGTAGGCCTTTGCCTTCAGTATCTGGCCTTAATAGTTCTTGAGTACAATGCCTGTTGCTGCCGTGTCTTCGGTTGAGGATCCGCCAAAGTTTAATTTGATGAGGCCGTGATGACTAATGAAGACTCGCTGATCTTTCTTATATTATGGTTTTACTTATTAAACATTATTAGTACATTACATTCTTCTAAACAAAAATCACCTTATACTTATGATTTCTTAATCATCTTCTTCCGTATGTTCTCCACCTCTTCATTATATATACTGCATGAACATCATTAATATCTTCACGACCAACTTGACGTACATCAATTGGTTTTATGTCTTTCCAACTTACCTTGGCTAATGCTTTTATTCTATAAAATATGGAAGCTTTTATATCGGCATCGAACATGTCAATATCAACACATCCTCCAACATTTGCTTCATTTTGCACAATTTTATATTTCAAAATTTTGCATTTTAATGAAATTATGAAGTGCGCAAGTTGCAACGATTATAGACATTTAATACTTTCGGCATTTTCGTGGCATATTTGAAGCACCCCCACCTTTACTTTAACTAGCCAAATGCACTTTTAATGGACATTCTCGATGATGAATGTCGATAGTTGAAATGTTTCAACATTCCTTTAGGTATTTTCCTATAAGTGGCCAAGAATTTTATTTTATTAATATAGATATTATCTATCAATATTAAAGTTATTACAATCTTTGAAATTATTATTTATAATATATAATTATTATATTAAAACCAATAATACGATAATAATCATTATTATGATTTATACTGATATTATAAGTTTTATTATTATTATTAGAATTAGTTATAGGAAAAATTGATATTAAAGGTACAAACTATGCTCGATCTTCTTTTAAAAGGCTCACCTATTGATTGTTGTTGCTAGGTACCAAATATCAATCATGCTTGATTTTACAGGTCCTTGTGACCCGATAACCTGAAACAGTAGGTCAAAGTGTGATTTTGCATGTGATTATTTTATGAGTTTTAAGGCACGCATTTCAAGGAGACTATTTTCAATTTTTTTTCGGGGTGAATACAATGGTTTTTCATAAACAGACACCATCGTTCATTCGTTCACCCTAAATGGGATCCAATTTCGAGAATCCCTAAAAAAGGGTACAATAAATGCGGTTTTTGGGCACGCAATTCAATACGACTTTTTTTAGCTGGAAATATCGTTTTTCGAAAAAACGGACACTCCTACACATCCTTTATAAGCAAGATTATCGAGAATGTCAATAAAACGGGTACTTACAAGTCGAATTTCCGGGCACGCGGTTCAAGACTACTTTTTCGGGCCGAAGACGTCGTTCTTTCAAAAAACGGACACTGCTACGCACCCTAAGTGGGCACGAATTTCGATAATCACTACAATACGTGCAGTTACCAACTGCATTTTCGGGTGCACACTTCAAGGCGATTCTTTGTGGCCTAATACGACATTTTTTCGAAAAACAACAACGATATACACCTTTCATGAGCATGAATTTCGAGAATCCCCACAAAACGGGTACTAATAAGCCGAGTTTTCGTGCACGCATTCAATGCGACTTTTTGATTTTGTAGGACCATAGACGTCGTTTTTTCAAAAAAAAAAAAGCGCACTGCTATACAGTCTTTATGAGCAAAAATTTCGAGAACTCTGACAAAATGGGTACCAATAAGGTGGATTTACTGGCACGCTGATAGGCTAAAGTCGTATCACCTATTCAAAGATAATTCCTAGAGTCCTCTAACAATGGTAGTCAATGGAACTAGGGTCGAATCCACACGGAGACAAAGTTTTTATGTTAATATTCAACCAACTAACTACTTCAGATGAAATCAGAGAAGATTAACTGAACTAATAATTAAATTAAGGAAAACGAGAATTAAACCGAGGATTTAACTATGGATTAAAAGTCTAGGATATTAGTTCGGTCCACCATGCTTATACCAATCAAATAGGGTTAACTACTATCAAAACCTAAGTCAAGAGTCAAGGGATTAGATCATTTGCTGAGCTATGGTTAATTCTCAACGCTCATAGTTCAACATACGCCACTTGTTCACTAACGTAATCGGAACTACTGATGTGTCCTAGGCCTCTAATCGTAAGACGGGTCTGTGCAAACAATTATTAACCACAAGTAATCAATGAAATTGGCCACTAACATTAATCACTAATCAAGAACAGACCACACCACAATCACTCTAATCAAAGCCCTAGAAATTGATAGAAATCTAAACAACAATCATGGTATAAACATGGCTTCCCTATCTAACACCCTAAAAAGAAAACTACTCAGACATGATCAAATTAACAATAACAAAACTAATAAGAAACCCTAATAATTGCATCGTGAACTAATTGAATAATCAACAACTAAACCGGAACAATTTAGGAATAATAACAAAGCAATAAGAGAGAAGATTACCAATTTGACTTCACTACAAAAAAAACTGTATTTTGCTACGGAATTTTCCGTAGCAAAATCCGTTGCAAAGTGTGTTTTTGCTACGGAAATATTCCGTAGCAAAAGTGGGCTTAGCAAACTGAATTTTGCTACGAATGAAGAAGATCCATAGCAAAAACTTTGTTCAATCCGTAGCAAACCATATTTATAGCAAAATTTTGTTAAGGTTTTTTTCTACCCCATCTTGACCCACTCCCCTCATAAATCCCATTAGTAAGAATCGAAATCGAGACAAGGCTGTGGAAAGTGAAGTAGCTCCCAACTGAGCTATACATGATGCACATACTCGTAGTTGGATTATGTTCTATATATTTCTTCTTAATATTGCGTTGTCAATCATATTCCATAGCAAATTTTGCAACGGAAAATCATATCCGTTGCAAAATTTGCTACGGAATCGTATTCCATAGCAATTTTTTGCTACGGAATTGTAATCCGTAGCAAATTTTGCAACGGATACAATTTTCCGTAGCAAATTTTGCAACGGATACAATTTTCCGTAGCAAATTTTGCAACTGATATGATTTTTCGTAGCAAATTTTGCTACGAAATTCAATTCCGTAGCAAAGTTTGCAACGAAATGTGTTCCGTTGCAAAGTTTGAAACGGAATACAATTCCGTTGCAAAATTTGCTACGGATTTCAATCTACCACAAAAAATCCGTAGCAAAAACTCTCTCTTTTTGTAGTGAAAAAGCAATAACTTTAATTGAATTGAACCAAGGTTTGATCTCCTCTACAATGGAAACTAACTCTAAAATCTCTCTAAGTGTTTAAGATAATAATAAAAAGTACATGTAAAATAAACTCAAAAAATCGCAAAATCGCATTTCCGTGTCTTCCGCCCGATCGGGCAATGGGCCGTACGATCGGGTCTGGGAACAATAATTCAGCAGCACAATATATACGCCCACCCGATGGGATCGGGCAATGATAACCCGATCGGGGCCGCAACATTTACACCCGATCGGGCAAGGCTGCCATCGGGCGAGGCTTCTTCTTCAGCAGCTTCAAAACCATCAAAAACACTAAGTAAACTTCCACCCGATGGGATCGAGCAAGGCTGCCCGATCGGGCAGAAAACATTAGATTTTTGGCTGAGAAGATCGAACTCGATCGGGCAACACCAGTCCGATGCCATCGGGCAAATGTTTTCCAGAGCTGCTCTTGTGCTTGGCCTCAGACGCCAAGTTTTCAATACTTCTTCTTCAAAAGGAGCTCAATTACTTTCTCGAGATCTCCTAGATGCCTCATAACTTCTCCGCTGCAGTGTGGTGGTCGAAATGACAGAAAACAGGGAGTTTTTCCTTAGGACATGCAAAACGTTATAGAACAGACAAACCACAACTATATTGAAGTAGTTAGCAAAAATGGCTCCTAAGAGCGTCAATATCAAACTATTTAGCTTGCAAATAAAGGGAAAAACTCTATATGAAATCATTATATCACACGCACATCAGTCCAAAAAACAGCTTCTACATTTTGTGTGCCCCTTCTGCCGACGACCTTTAGGTGGCTATCGCCCCTCACCATTGCTACAAAAAGATTAAGAGATTCAAATAATAAAAGTCAAGGTTTTTTATCGTTACCACCCAATCATTTGCTTTGGGTGCTGCAAGGAGTTAGTGCGTTGGTTTTCCAAAGCACGATAAGAAATTTGTTGTCGCAGTTGGTATTGATGAGGTTAATGCAAAAATTCTATCTCTCCTTTCCAAAATTCCGGATTTTTTCTACATGCTCTCCTTTTCTGTTTCAAATTTCTTTTCCTTTTAAGCATATATTTTTTACCTCTCCCTTTCTCATTCACATCTATATATATATATTAAAATGCGTAAGCAAACATTGTCATCCCCCACATGTCACCATCCCTCTTAGAATGATACTCTATCCAACCCGTGACCTTGAGTATGCAATAAGGAGTTCCAACCACTACTCCAACATGTTATTAGTGTTTCTTCTATCAAAATCAATTATGATGTAGGAATAGAAACCAAGAATTAAGTTCTAAACTTATTAAATGTATATTGTAAATGAGATGGCTTTTCTTTTTTATATGTATATTTTTTCACCCTACATGTCATCAATCAATTATTTTAACTACTATCATTAAATTTAATATACAAAAATCCTAGAGCATCGCCGAGGCTAAATACTAGTTTCCTTTTTAAAACCCAACTCTTACGCTAAATCTAAAGTGTGCCAAAAAGTTATTTGGTTTTTTTTTTTTTTTGAATTTGTCTTTGTATTGTTACTAGTATGTTTATAAATAAATGTATGTATTAGTATTGATGGGATTGTTTTTCAGATGATGCAGTGGTAAACTAGGACGATAAGAAGATCGTTAAAAAACTTCGGGTACAGGCCCAACCAACTCAAGGTTTGGCCACGAAGGAAAAGGTAATAATTCTCTCTTTGTTTTATTTATTTATCTACTATTCTTATTAATAATAATTCGTGTATGTATAAATATTTTTGTATGCTTCTCTTTCTCTCTCTCTTTGGTCAATTTCGTTAGGTTTTTGCTAATTGGAGCGCTGACTCGATATTGTCATTGTTTAAATCAAACCATCTGTGCAATTTTGTTAAGGTTTTGATTTTCCCTATTCTATTGTCAAATACTAAAATTAGTTTTTTTTCTTAGATTTGTTTTATTCAATGTCTTTGATACATATAGTTGAAACAAGTGCTCACTTCTGTGTCCATACAAAATAAATATACTTTTAGTCGGTATTCCTACCATATATAGTTAGACAACAATCTATATGTTCAAGTACAATATATGGGTTCCGGTACATAAAAGCAGTAACAATTGGACATTGGATTACCTTCATTGCTACTATCATTCCAGTAGCTCTTAATAAATTTTGATGCTTTTTATGTAAATTATCCTCACAAAAGAAGGTATAGTATAATCAGTATAGAATCTAATTAAAAGAGATAACATTAACTAAATTAACTATTGTTGTATACCTCGATGACATTGGATGCTGCCGAACTGATACAACTTACAAACGCTCATACTTGTGGATTGTTATAATAAAAGACTATATTTCATATCCTATGTATTTAAGTGCTTCCTTTATTTAGAATTGTGATAATAAAAGACAAATCGAAAATTAGTAAGACATCTAACTGAAATTCTCAGTGCAGAAATATTCATAAAAGTGTTTGCAATTGCACCTCTGATACTTGTGAATGATTACGTTTATTAATTAATATGAATCAGTTCATATAGACTATATTTAGAAATATTCCTCATGGAAAATGAAATTGGGCAACATATATTTTCACTAAGATGTTATTTCTATGTTTAAAATATTATACAACAGATGTGCATATATTATACATGTATTATGCACATATATTGTATATATACTATACAAATATTCCTTATGCACATATATTGTACATATATTATACAAATATCAAAAAAATCATCGATAATTGGCAAAATCCTATCCTATTCGCCATTAAATATCTCAACAAAATCAACGACAATATTAGAAGGAAGGAAGATAGAATAAGAAGAATAAGGGAAAGTGGAGGAGGTGGAGGGGTAGGGGGAGGAATAAGGAAAAGCAAAGGAGGTGGAGGTGGTAAAAGGGGAAAAAGGAAATGTGGAGGTGGTGGTGGGATAGAAGGGGGTGAAAGGGGAGTGCATGTGGTGGTGGTGCATGGATAGAACGGGAAGTGGATGAGGGAATCTATATATTACATTAAAGCAAAATAGGTTTTGCCACGTGTCGTTAGCAGATGAATTCAAAGCAAACATTGATCCATCAAGCATTCTAGCATTTATAATAGCCACGTGTCAGCTTGGCGTTTTTTTGCTTTTTAAAAAAAAAATATTTTCGTTTAAATAGGCAACAATAAACAATCCATTTACTTCCATTTATGCTGTTGATTCCTTAATTATAGGAATTTGTTATACCGAAAATCATTCCCTTATTCTATTCCTAAATTAACGTGATTTTCAAATCCTTCATTGAATAAATTACGGTAGGTAATTACATGAGATTTGATTCTTTATTATCTTCCTAAATATTGTGGCAATTATTTGGCTTAATTTCAGTAATAATTTGACTTGAAAAATCCCGTGAGATTTGGTTCCTTATTATCTTTCAACAAAATGGAACGTATGGGATTTGCCAATAAAATCCGTGTGCATAATTTTTAAAATCGAATTGCATTTATATGAAACATATCACTTTTAATATTTCTTCTGCCATAATCTAAAATTTTAAAATATATTGCATTTATAATGATAATAGTAACCTACTGAAAATCATTTGCTTAATCTATTCCTAAAATAACGTGAATTTAAAATCCTTAATTGAATCAAATACCCTACCGAAAATCATTCCCTTAAATTAGGCCAATTAACAACCCATTCACTTCCCATTTTTACGTTGATTACTTAAGTAAAGGAAAATACCCTACCGAAAATAAATAGCTAAATCTATTCCTAAAATATCTTAAAAGTTGGCAATTCAATTTACTTTCACGGCACTTTATTGGCAATTAAAATCTTCCTAAAATATAGGCAATTAAAATCTTCCTAAAATATAGGCAATCAAAATCTTCCTAAAGTTGCAAGAGATTTGATTCTTTAATATCTTCCTAAAATATTGGCAATTAAAATCTTTCCAAAACACACATAATTACTTTCATGTCAATTTATTAGCAATTCAATTTATTGATTATTCAATGTTAGTCTGCTATAGGCAATACCGAAATTCTCTTGAACATTAAATTTAATAGGATTTCAATGTTCCTTCCATAAGCTTATAATATCAGTTAATATTATTTACCATAATTAATATTCCTATATATTTTCGGTTATAATAGATATCATATAAATGCAATAGACTTTAACATTTGATTCAAACATTAAACACAATATTGTCTCAAAAACTCAATTTTATATTATTTTCTCTTCAAGTATATGACATCCACGCTAAGCATCATGATCCCACAAGTTATTCGGTTCAACTCTTTGACGCTTGAATCTTCATCAGCTACTATTTTAGTTAGGATAGTTAGACTTTGGGAAAAGCCTATGCTATCGAATTTAGTGGAGATCAGTAGCATAGAAATGATTTTGGTTGATGAGAATGTAACGTTTGTTTGCCTATTTATTTGTAAATAATATAAGTGTAGCAATTATTATATCTTTACGTCCATTTATTAATGATTTTTGTTCTATATATTTTGTAGGGAGAGAAGATTGGAGCCACTTTACCTAAGGACCTAATACTTACATTAGGTCCTTTGCTCAAAGAAGGCAAATTAATAGGATTCGAAATTTTACTATTCGTGAGCAAGATGATGGTGTCAAACCAACTACATCCGTTTATAGAATAATCTTCAACGAATCAACCGTTATTGAAAACATGAAATATGGGGATTTGCCCTATTATGGATTCTTCTTTTATTCATATCCTCTTATGCTTTCAAGTGAATTTGAGAGATCTTATTAACTAGGTAATGATTGGCCTTTATTTTGCAATATAAATTATCATCTAATAATGTATTATGTTGAAGTTGAAGTAAAAAGTTTAATGTTTATTTTTTTCAGATATGTTTGGAAGGGTTTTACCATACACATTGCAAAAATATACCCCACATCCTAGCTACTTCATTATAAATTTTGCAATAATGGACTTTGAGTAAGTCTATCTCATATGATTCAATAACGTTTCAAATTTTTTTATATATACTTTTATATATAGTCGAGTACTGGATTATAGTTACAATTTTAATATATTTGATTTTATTTGAAGGTACACTTGCATGGAATGTTATCTAGAAGGACAGTATGCTGAAATATTATATAACTATATGGTTAATAGGCATCCGTTGAACGACCTATAAATAATTCTACAAGGTTGCAAAATCTCATACAACTACAAAGGTTAGTTATATAATAAAAAAAAGGTCGCTATTCTAAATTGGATAAATGTTCACTTACATTTTAACTTTGATTTTCTCTAATTCAATATATACCTTTCCCATATAGTTATTGCAAAAAAATTCATCACAGCCAAAAAATTTCTTAATTGCCAACAATATTTGAATATTGCAAAACAATTATTATCTTAGCTATTATACTAACATAATCAATATTAATTGATTTTTAATTGATTTTAAAGTTCGCAAATCCTAAAATATAAAAGTTTACAGCTGATTTTATGGAGGATGTTTGAGTATATTTCGTATACTTATGTTAGTGTTGTGTAATTTGATTTTAAATTGATTCTCATTTGATCTTAAAATAATCAAATCACATATGCCATCCGATCGCTTCAAATTATTTAAAAGTAAAATACTGCACTATTGAAGAATTTAATATGCCAACTCACGGTCAACATTTGAAAGATATCGAAAATTTGGAAAGCACTTAGATGTACATATTGTTTTATCATTAAACTTCGATGCATTAAGGATTTCTTAATGGGTAATTATGTACAATAGCTTTACACTTGATCTTACATGATTTTCTCGAAATGGATTCAATTAGGTAGCATCTACCTAGAGCATAAAGCCAGAAGAAAACACGTTCACTATATTTTTTCCTAATGGAGGAACATTATGATTATCATATTGTTGTTAAAAAATTGCATCAATATTTTGGTACATTAGCAAACATGTTCAACCTTGCATTTCTTATATATGTTTGGATTTCTTACACATTAAATATTTCTAAACATTTGCTACTTAATGAAAGGAAGATATATTAGGATGTGTGCCCATAGTCTTTCTTCGACTTCCTCGATATTTGCAATGTTTCATAAAATCATTGATACTAAAATTTCATTACTTAATTACAATCAATTTGTAATCACTCCAACTATCATATGATTGATACATATATCTTGCCCACTTTTGTAACTTCCTATTATAGTGTAATATATATAGATTTAAAATTTCATTACTTTAACATAATCTAATATTTTAGAGTAGCTACTATTATCATAGCCACGTTATTACTATAACACATATGTTCCTAAAATAACTTGGAATTTGTTGTTAGTGATTATTATAGATTATAATATATATATATATATATATATATCTTATTTTATCTTTGTTTTATATAGGTGTGAAGTACGTGACAAATGTTAGATTTGCCACTCGATTGCTCATTGACTGTGATATTAGTGAGTTCCACTCACAAGATGGAAGGAATGATTTTATTGCCTGTCCAGTGGGTATTAAAAGTATTTCCAAAATAGACCGTTCAGAAATTTGTTGCCTAAGCGAAGCTATTAAAATGCATAAGGTTGTTTTGCAATTTATAATTTTGTCAACCACCCTCCTTAATTTTTAATTATTATTTTGGAAACATTTATTAACATTTTATAAGATTAAGGAAGTCATTTTTCACATGTATTTTAATGTATGATGGAGAAATTATTTGTCTGGCTAATATAGATGAGATTGATGGTGATTTCGGATATTACTACGAAGGGTGCATAAGGTGTGGTGTTAAGGTGGTTAGAGAGGGTGGAAATATGGTTTGTCCAATAGACAGATATGTTCTGAAGAAAACTCAACCTAAGTAAGTGTTGCATATATTTACCTTTTATATAATAACGATATCTTTTTCAACCTAAATATAGAGTTAATTTGTATTTTCATGACACTAGATTTAGGGTGAAGATCAATGTATCTAATGATACGGAAAAAGCTACTTTCGTTCTATATGATAAGGTTGTTCAAGGATTGCTTAATAAGACTACTCAAGAGTACCTTGATATGCAAGAAGAGGTATGGAGCATAAATTAGCCTATAGATACATTATTTTTATTGCCACTGATTATATGCTATAGATATTAAACTATGTTAATTTACGTTTATTTATATCATTTTCTTAGGCAGGTGATATTTATGAGATGCCCGAAGAGTTGACTTTGTTGAAAAACAAGTTGTTTCTTTTGAAGCCGGAATTTTTATGCATGAATAAATTGACAAAGAAAGCTGAATTTATGGTTTCAAGTTTGACCAATGATGAAGTGTCCATTGACGTATGGATGCGACATTATAAAATCATTTTGGTAAGTGTTGATTATATGTTTTATAAATTACATTAGGCCTCTTTATTAATAAGTGTTTGGTATAGTAATATCTGAACTATACTAAAGCGTTTGCCACAATTGTTGGTTTTATATAATAAAGCTAACTAAGGTATGAATATGTGTAGGATGGTAAACAAGCAAAGGGAGATATTCTAGACAACCGTTGTTTTACTTCAGTTCGGAAGCGTGTTATTGAAGACGAATCATCCAATGAGAATGCAAATGTCATAGAGGATAAGAAGGCGACCAAAAAAAATGCATCATTGAATAAGCAATTTCAATGATTCGTTTACTTAATAGGTTATTTCTAATAAGGTTCACTTTGGAAGGGGATTTTTTTTCCGGCACTCTTTTACAGAATTGATGCATTTGAATGTTGTAATGTTTTTGGAGACAATTTTAGTTATTATTAGAAACTTGATCGTTGATTATTGATAACGTAAATTCGCTTTTTCATATTAGACATTTTGATTAATTTGATTTTTGGTCATGTTTTGGGTATTTATCGGTTTTGTCACATGTTTTTCATATTAGACATTTCATTGATTTGTTAGTTAATACCTTTAATTAAGTTAAATACTTACTATCTTTGATCTAATACCTTTAATTAAGCAAAAGATTTTATTTCACGTGTAGTATAATTATAACTTATTATGAAAAATATATAGCACCCCTGTTATTTCTCCCTAAATTATAGCTGAATGTAATCGTAATAATAACTCTATAACTTTGGTAATTTTATTTGAAAAAAATTATGTATAGGCGCAACACTTCTTTTCCACGATTTATTCAATTAAGTAGCATTGAATTGATAATAAAAAATCTATAACTTTGGTAATTTAATATTGAACTAAATATAACTGTTGTATTTATATAGATTTCTTTTTTATATGATGAAAAGCACATTTATTTGAGTTAAAATTCAAAATTATTTATTAAATTTGGCATCATATAATTGCCAAAGATTCAATGTTGTTTAATTACTTTGCTTAATCAAAAACATTATTGGTAAAAAATCCTCAGTCGAAAAAAATTAGTTTCCAGATAAAAATAACTCTTATTTGACAGCTTTACAAATTTGTGTTATTGCCAAGTTTATTAAAGGTTGATTAGCTAATAAACAAAATTGCATCCCTTATCGATTTTATTTCCTTCTTTAGTTGTCAGCCTATCATGTAACATACACTAGAAAAAAGGATAAACATATATTCCCATAGCATTAAATTGATAATAATAACTCTTTAACTTTGGTAATTTTAGATTGAACTCAATATAACGTTTTAGATAATATATATTTTATTTTTAGTAACAAAATTAAAACTTTTAATTGATATACGTGATTTATTAAAAACCCTTAATGCATCGAAGTTCGAATATACTAAATTATTTGACAGCTTTACAAATGTGTGATTACTTAATTAAGATTAAGATTAAGATTTCTCTTTAATTAGGCCAATTAACAAACCATTCCCTTCCATTATTTTCGTTGATTACTTTATTAAAGGAAAATACCATTCCGAAAATCTTTTACTTAACCTATTCGTAAAATAACGTGAAAATAAATCCTTAATTGAATCAATTAAGTTATGTAATTGAAAGAGATTTGATTCCTTAATCTCTTCCTAAAATAACGTGGCAATATTTGTAAATTTAACATTCCTATAATATCAGTTAATATTATTTACCAAATTTAACATTCCTATTTATTTTAGGCCAAATAACAACCCATTCCCTTCCATTTGACAGCTACTTAATTTTATATGATGAAATTCAAATTTAATTGAGTTAAAATTAAAAAATATTTATTAAATTTGGCATCATATAATTGTCTTAAATTCAATGTTGTTTAATTTGGCCTGCTTAATCAAAAAATTATTGCTAAAAAATCCTCAGTCGAAAAATATTAGTTTCCGGATAAAAATAACTCTTATTTGACAGCTTTACAAATTTGTGTTATTGCCAAGTTTATCAAAGGTTGATTAGCTAATAAACAAAATTGCATCCCTTATTGACTTTATTGCCTTCTTTAGTTGTCAGCCTATCATGTAACATACACTAGAAAAAAGGATAATCATATATTCCCATAGCATTAAATTGATAATAATAACTCTTTAACTTTGGTAATTTTAGATTGAACTCAATATAACGTTTTTGATAATATATATTTAATTTTTAGTAACAAAATTAAAATTGTTAATTGATGTACGTGATTTATTAAAAACCCTTAATGCATCGAAGTTCGAATACTAAATTATTTGACAGCTTTACAAATTTGTGATTACTTAACATTCCTATAATATCAGTTAATATTATTCTCCAAATTTAAAATTCCTACATATTTTCGGCCAAATAACAACCCATTCCCTTCCATTTGTCAGCTTTACAAATTTGTGACAGCTTTACAAATTTTAACTCATAAATCGAAAACTTTAGTATTAGTTTTCACTATTGCTAATGATACATGAATATCTAATAAGGCAATATATTTATTGAATTTATTTGATCTGAAATGAAATTGATTTATTTAAAAGGAAATATAATCTACATACTAAACAAAACGATAATACTAAATAAGTTTTTGATTTATTTAGATTTATTTGATTTGATTCACCTTCCCTTAATTATTATTTTACATTTAAATTTTTTGATTTATTCGAATAGTATTATTTAGGTGGGGACAAATTGTTACAAATTCTATTGTATAAATAGGACAATTTTTTTGTAATTTCTAACAATACCTAATTAATTTACCAAACACTATTCTAAGTTTTATCACAATATTAAGCAATGGATCGTTAATGCCAAATTATCAATGTCAGTGACACTACGAAAGGGAAGAAATTTTGCAGCATTAGGGTTCGAATAGTACGAGTTTAGGAAAGGAATGACAAAATAACCCCTTCAGAAATAAATTCTATTGAAATGGTTTTAGTTGACAAAAATGTAAGTCCAACTTTAGGTACCATTTGTAAGCATACATAAATTTTATTTTTTTTAATATATAGATTCTTTATATGAACGTTTTTTCTTTTCAATTTTAGGGTGACAGGATTCAAGCTTATTGTCGTAAGAATTTGATTAATGCATTCAAGACTATGATAGTTGAGGGAGAAGTTCGAGAAATATCCAAATTTCTTATTATCGAAAGCACTGGATTGGAGCAAGTAACAAGACATAGTTGCAAGATTTCATTTAACCATTCAACTACCATTAAGAAGTTTGAAGATAATTCCATTATGCTTTATGGATTCGATTCTATCCCCTTTGAAGATATCCTCTCCAAAAAAAATTCTCACTTTTATTATTTAGGTAGAAAATTACAATATTTTATAGTTAAATTGGATTAGTAATTTTTAATTATGTTATCTGACAATCCTTTTATTGCAGATGTAATCGGTGAATTGACTGGGTATATCGCTATTGTGCTAACAAAAGCATCAAAGTGTATGACCTTAGAGTTGGCCAATAATGATTAATGTCTTTTTATCTTTGTATTTACCAAGTTATTTGATATATCTATATTATGTTAAAGTAATTCTTCACATGCGTGCTAATCAATGTTTATGCTAAAAAAGGAACCAAAGCATGACAGGTGTACTTTGGGGAGATTACGGGATGAGATAACAACGTTATTGGCAAACCAAAGTGATGCATTTTCAATTATTGTTATCATACAATTTGGTAAAAGGGTTTCTTATCAAGGTAATCTATGAAGACAAAATAAAGTTCGAATGCCAATTAGTTTAAGTAGAAAATTAATTAAGTTTTATGTGCTTCAATCAAATTACTTAACTTATTATTACTGTTCTTTTAGGTGAGGTTCGTGTGCAAAATTCATGGAATATTACCCGTTTGCTTGTGAATCCAGACACTCCAGAAATAAACGAGTTTAGTACAAGGTATTAAAGCTAAAGCAAAACGTGAAATTATAACTGGACAGTTTGTAATTACATTATATTATTGCAGTTTATTTTATTTTTTTTTTGTAGTTTTTAGATATCTTACCACTTATGTGTTCCTTCTATAAAACATTTAATAAAACCTTTTTGTTTTATCCGAAATAGAATTTTGATAAATACTAATATTAATCTATATATTTTTCCGAAAATACTGATATAAATTAAAAAATATCCTAAATTTACCTAATAGTCATATAAGTTTATAATATCCCTTAATTTCAACCTTTTTTCGCCTTATTATCAAATCTTTTGTAACTAAAGATAATTCAAATGTGAAATATAGTATTTTCGGTATATATTTTAGGAAAACGTTTGATTTTACTTTTTTTTTAATATGTATTTAGTTTATTGATGAATATTAAACATAACATATTGAATTAGTGTCTAAATAATAAAGCCTCTTCATATTATTGGACCGTATAAATGTTAAGTGTGAACCATTGTAATTAACAATAATCATAAAACATTAAAGTTATTTATAATAATGTACAAAGTATATAATATTGTAAAGGGTATGTGTTATTTTCGTCATTTAGATTGTTTGATTGTGTGATAACCTTATTTTTTTACATTTAAAATAAATATTTAAATCATTAGTAATTTGATGCTTTGTGAAGCAATGATTATAAATCTTACAATATTTGTTATGATTTGTAGGATAATTGCTAAGAGGGAATCATCCAACTCTAAAGGGTTGACACATGTGCAAAGTCCTGTATCTTCCGAGACTAATGAGTTCTCGAGAGAGGAACTCATAAAAGACTTACTTGATTTGGTTGCATGCGAAAAGGTCCTACTTTTTTCATAGGTTTTTAAATGTTAATTTAATTATTTGCTCAAAACTTATTGTATTTAAAAGATTATTAATATTTTATTTTGAAACATAGACTGAATTGTGTCTATGCCCTGCAACTATTGAAGATTTGGATGTTGAAAACAATTGGTATTATGAATCGTGTCCTAAGTGTTTGAGTGGGGTGAAAAAGGAAGGCAACATTATCAAGTGTAAGAAGGAAAACAAAATCTTGAAATTGACAACACCAAGGTACCTAATTAGAACTATAGAAGTTTTACATATTAGCAATAAATTTAATTAACTAATGTTTATGTTAATTCACTTTTTTTACTTTTGGTGCGAATGCATAGGTATAGGTTGAAGATCTTTGTTGCGGATGAGACACGTGACACTTCCATGTTTGAGCGGGAAGTTGTTAAGGAAATTAAGAAAAGTGGTGCAGAATTGTTAGAGGAACGGGAAATCAATGGACATGACTAAAAATTGGAGAGGGAGATGAGTGAGGAAGGGAGATGAATGAGGGAGGGAGATGTAAAGCTTCTTACCCGAATAAAATGTGTGCTATGCGTTTTCTCATTTTTTTTTGGCCTAATTTAGTAATCTAACCTTCTAATGAATGTGGGGTTATCATTTTTTTAAGATGAAAAACTAAATAAGTTTAATAACTAATGTATTTGGTAACTACTAGAAGCCAAATTGTTCAAGTTAAATGACATTTTAGTTTACGTAATTTTCGGCTTTTCCAAATTAATTTTTGTAGCTTAATGTATAAAAAATAATTGATTATGGTAATCGACCTTATTACCATAATATATCACTTCATTTAAGAAAAAAAAATTTCACCAACTTTTTTCATTCAATAAAATCTTACCTTATTATCTCTAACCAATCCTTATTTTGTTATAGTTAGTGTTACGTGGTTCTAAATAATTCGACTTCGTTTCCAATTCATTAACCTTAACCTATGTTTATATTTTCATAAATGAAATGAATAGTATTTCTTATTATTTAATTTATGGCCACAATTATACAATCTTTTCAAATTTAAATTGTAGTTGCATTGTTTATATTAACCAAAATCAATAATTTATTATTTATTATTAGCTTTCAAAAAGAGAATATATATTTACCTGAAATACTCATAATACATTTTCTAATTTCAATTCCCCGTGCAAAAAAAACTAGTTAAGATCAGTTATAAATACATTAGATCGATATAAGGGAATTAAGATTAATGTAATAGATCAATCATCAATATACACCTCTTTCTGGTTAGTTATACTCAGTGGCGGATGCAGGATTTGTAAGTTGGGTATGCACTTTGTCAATAATGAAAATAATAAAATAAACAAGTAAAAAAAAGAAGGAAATAGAGCTTGTGGAGTTTCGAACACATGACTAAAATCACTCTACTACTTCTTACAAAAACTTCTACCACCAAGCTAAACTATTTTATATGCTTACAAAGTGCATCAAATTGTATTTATTCTTGAAATATGGGTGGACACTTGTCTACCCATATTTGTACATGGATCCGCCCATGGTTATACTAATAAATTATATCCATTCAAGAAACAACAAGTATCTGATTATTCCTATCAGGATGATAATGTTTCCTTTTAGGTCATGTTCTTGTCAACTGAATTATGTTAAATTGAATTTATTTTTACTTAACTGAACTATTTTTATTGAATTCGTTAACAATTTTAGTAATGATTGAAATTGATTTCTACTGAACTGAACCTATTAACACTGAACTAAAAATATTCGTACTGAACTAATTAATTCTGAACTGAACTTATTTTACTGAAATGAACTTACTAAAACTAAAACTTGTTAAAATAAATTATTAATGAAAAAATTACTAATGACTGTTAATTGGACCGATTGAAGGGTTGTGACAATCTGTTGATGTTAGTGATTTTGGTGATTTCTATTCATGTTAATGATAATATTTTGTGAATTTTTTTGGGAAAAAAATCCCAAGTACTTGTTCAAGTTGATGTTGGAGAATTTCCAACGAATAGGTTCATCGGCGTGGTGGTGCAACAAATCAACCAAAGGCTAGGAATCGCCGTGAACTAGGTCCATATCGGGCGAGCTTAGAAAGAGGTGATGAGACAATTGTCTTTTTTCCCGTGGGAAGCCCGCAATTTCCATCAACCAGTAGTTTTTATTTTATTTTCACATCCTCTCTAATTTGTATATGTAATCTTCCAAAACACCGAACATGTATTGTGTTGCTTTTCCCTCTTCCATGGTGGAGATGAGCTTCAACCTTTTGCCACCAAACAATGTTGTAAGTCTATTGAGACTATTTTCCTATATGTTGCATAGAAACGCAAAACTAAAACTAAAATCAGTTTTTACTAGAATGGCGGGAAATGTAGTTTGTAAAAAACTTAAACTAAAAATGTACTTCTCCTAAAAACTGAAATTGATATATTGGTTTCAGTTACAAAATTTCAAGAATCTATTTCTCCCCTTCAAATATTATGCTATTGAATTGTTGTGTTTACAAGATGTTGTCAAAGTAACTTGTCTTTTTGCATCTAAATATTCCCTCCAAAAGTTTGTCCAATAAGGTCTTGTTTGGTTGTATATAGGAAGTCATACTTTTTAGGAAGGTATTTTTTCAATGTATTTCAAATTCTTAGGAAGTGTAAAATTGTGTTTGGTTGATAATGGAAAATAGAACTTCCCATGGGAAGCACTACTTACCTAGGGGGACCTAGTTAAGTAACTTCCTCTATTTTGGAGGAAGTAGAACTTCCTGGGAAGTGCAAATTCTCATGGTTTTGCCAACCAAACAACTTCATATACTTCTACAACCTAGGAATTTGCAATTCCCATGATTTGTTTTGTCAACCAAACAAGGCCTAAAGTTTCATTATCCTAAAAAAAAATCACAACTAGATAGTGACTTTAAATTTATACAAATTAAATTAAGTTACCTAAATACTTGGACTAGAATCTTCGAATGCAAATACTTAGGAAAATAGTAGCAAGTTTTAAGTTGTCTGCAATTCAATTAAGTAATTTCATCTTGAAGTAGTTTGAATCAAATTTTCGATTATTATTAATTCGATCAATTTTAGTTTGAAACAGTTTTTTCATGTAGCTAATTTTAGTTTAGTTTGTTTACACTTTAGTTTCTTCTGTTTTAATCCAGTTAAATATAATGTATTTCACTTTATTTCAATTGGTTTTAGTTTAGCCATTCTTTTAGTTACAACCTTTACGGGTGGCTTCATTTTGCTTATTTAGTTCAATTGACAATCAGTTAGCAGTTTACCAACAGTCTTCAACCAAACTGACAACTCTAATTACTTATATGAAAACGATACATCAATAGTCATTGACGCATCCAAGTGATAACAACTTAATTCAATTCGGGTCGGTTAAACAGGTCGGTCATCTCGGTTTTGAATCAGGTTGAAACAAATTCGGGTTGTAAACGACGCTGGCACATATTGGGTTCGCAGCTATATGATCCGGTAAAAAACATCTTATAGGTTGAGTTCAGGTCAGACGCTAAGCGATTTCGAATCACACGTGTCGATTTATAATCGGAGACGGATACAAGTCGGTATCAGACAACTAATCAGGTCAAGTTAGAAATGGACAACCTATTATTAAACCTTAATCAACCTTATTGAATAAAACCTTATTATGAATCTTATTTAACCGCATCTAACCACCTTTACTAAACTTTATATGAACTGATAGTAACTAAAAATAAGTCGAAAAGAACGAAACCGTCCAAATACAAAAATACTTCCCATCTCATGTTTGATAGCTTTAACACTAGTAGTCTAGTAGTAGTGGAGTAATAACTAGTGTGTATAGTCGTCCTCGTCCCTAATTTAGGTGCCAAATCCAATCCATCACCTCATCCACACCTGACACCATTGACCATTTTTTTATATTTCCCCTCAACAACAAGTAACAAACACCACGCTTACAACCCACGTCTTCTCCACACTCAAACTCACACACCCACCTCCATTTCCCCGATCTCTCTTTTCCACCATTTTTAACCACCTTCACTCACCTCACCTCCATCCTCACTCATCATCATCAATGGCGTCTTCACCATCTTCCTCATCAACCTCCTCTTCCTTCGACGATTTCGACGACGATTCCTTCGAACACACTCTCCTCGTCGTCCGTGAAGTCTCCATCTACAAGATCCCTCCTCGATCAACCTCTGGTGGTTTCAAATGCGGTGAATGGCTTCAATCCGATAAGATCTGGTCTGGTCGTCTTCGTGTTGTTTCCTGCAAATCTCGCGCTGAAATTCGCCTTGAAGATCCTGTTTCTGGTGATCTTTTTGCTGCTTGTTTCGTTTATCCTGGTCTCCGTGATCAATCTGTTGAACCTGCTCTTGATTCTAGTCGTTACTTCTTGCTTAAGATCGAAGATGGAACTGGTAAACATGCTTTCATTGGATTAGGGTTTGCTGAGAGGAATGAAGCTTTTGATTTCAATGTTGCGTTATCTGATCATGAGAAGCATGTTAAGAGAGAGACTGAGAAGGAGGTTTCTGCTGCTTCTACTGATTCCGATGATAATTCTATTGATATTCATCCTGCCGTTAATCATAGATTAAAGGTATTTATATGTATATATCATGATTATATCATCTTTCATTTTTTGATTCGCAGATATGATGTTAGCTAACTTGATCATGTAGATTAGAAGTATCTGAATTCTGATCGTCTGTAGTTTATTTTAGTGGCAAATTTTTGAGCTAGTTTGATTACATTATTTTCAAATAGATTTAAGGTATATATATCATGATTCTCATTTTTTCATTTTTTGATTTGCAGATATGATGTTAACTAACTTGATCATGTAGATTACATGTATCTGAATTGTGATCTTCCGTAGTTCTTTTTAGTGGCAAACTTTTTGAGCTAGTTTGTCTACATTATTTTCAAATAGGTTAAAGGTATATATATCATGATTATGATCTTTTCAGTTTTTGATTTGTTGATATGTTGTTAACTAACTTGATCGTGTAGATTAGAAGTATCTGATCGCATGTAATATTATTTCGTGGCGAACTTTTGAGTATTGTTTAGGCTAAATGAAGCAATCGAAGATCGGATTGCTAGTTTGATTACATATTTTTCAATGAATTTGAAAGATGAAGTCCCTTTGAAGGAGAAGCTCGAATTGGCGGACTAAGGATTTAGTATCGGGGTGTCGGTTAGAGATTTGAATTCTAATCGCCATTAGTTCTTTTTTGTAACAAACTTTTGAGCATTGTTTAGGGAAATGAAGCTATTTGAAGAGCAGATTGCTAGTTTGATTACATTATAGATTTGAAAGATGAAGTCCCTTTGAAGTAGAAACTGGAATAGGCGGACTCAGGATTTAGTATGGGGGTGTCGATTATAGATTTGAGATTAGTAATTTGGGTTTGCAAAATCAAAATTAATGTACTTCAATGGAGAGATAAAAAAGTTTTTATCACTCTTGGCGATGCCATCTCCTTTGGCAACGGTTTCAGTTGACGATTCATGTTAGCCGACCCCAAATCACTTTGGGAATAAGAAGTTGTTGTTGTTGTTGTTGTTGTTGTTGAGTGCAACCCCTTGCTTCAATGTAGGTCCTCGCCTGATGTCATGTGATGTAAATATGTGATAGTAATTTGGTTATCTATGATTGTAATCAAGCAAAGATCTGTTCTTTACTTATACCATTTAGTTTTTAAACTGAGTTGTATGTAAAGTGTATGATAAGTTGGTAGACGTTTGGAGATTTGGAAACCGAAGGGGAATGCTAAAGTCTTAGTACTGGAGACCTATGAATGGTAACCGTTCTCTTGATCATGTTGCTTGAGGACGCTCATGGTTCATTTGGTTGAGGTAAAGAGCAGAGGGGGGTTGTTGATGTTTGGCATTCAGTTAGCAGATTTGGAAGTGGGAGGCATCTTGATGCTTGAGGAAAAAAAGTCTTAAGTAATGCTGATAGGGGCTAGACAATATCAAGTGAAAAGACTTTGTAGTTGTCACTATTGAAGATTTAAATACCGATGGAGTTTGCTGAATGAGAATGGTAACTGGTTATGTATATGGATATGAAGAAATATTGAAGCTCACTGCTTTTTGCATTGGTGCAATTGTATCAAAATTCTTGATCCTATCTTAATGTGTAAAAGGAGCAGGATGGTTAAGAGTGTTAAGAAAAGACATAAAAGAAAGCCCTAAGTAACATATTGTTGTTTATTAATTAGGATATTTAGTATCTTAGTCATAGATATGCATTGTGCAATTTATTTCATTGGCATTGAGATGAAAGTCCTGTGAATTTCAGGTGGTAGAGGCCTAAGGAGCAGGTAGATGATAAATGTGAAAAAGTGAATGCAAGTTAATAGTGTTTTCTTCCTGGTGCCAGATAGTAACTTGATATCAGCATGGTCATGATTCTTAGGTGATTTACAATTTAGCTAGTATGAAGCTAAGTCTTGTTAGTGTGGATAGTCTCTGATAACACTGAACTTCTTAATATTGAGCATGGGTCATCTGGTGATTTGCTCGTGGATTGAGCTTGTGCTTTGTCACAAAGATGAACTGATGAAGTAGTATAAAATGTGTTTGTCACTTTGCGTCTGTCTTTTTGGTCATGATTGCGTATGCAACTATGCTTGCATATAATTGTGCTTTGTTACTCAACTGATTGTGATCCAGATGGATCATCTTGGAAACGTTGAAACCAGCAATAGGGGCTGTTTTACTCTAAAAATGTGTTGGAGTGGATGGTAGCTTGAAAGCTTCATCAATAAATCAACAAAGTGGTACCACATAAGGATCAGTAGAACCAGACCATGTAATATGTAGCTGTTTTGGAGGATTAAACAAAGTCTATTGAACTTCAAACCTCATCCCTCATCTTTCTTTAAAGGTTCTGTTAGCTCTGTTTGTTGCAAATTTGATAAAATCTTATGCACCTCTTTCCACACTTGTGTTTTGCTTATCTAGTTTTGCAAGCTTATAGAGTTACAGTCCTCTTAAGGTTACAGAGTCTATTGAACATGATTGCAGGAAGGTGAAACCATTCGGATAAATGTGAAGCACAAACCAGCGAGTGGGACTGGTATGCTTTCTTCAGGGAAGCCTGTTGGACTTTCAAAACCTTTGGCACTTGCTCCACCTCCAAGTGGGTCTGGAAAGATTCGTTCTCCGCTCCCGCCGCCACCAAATGACCCTGCTGCTGTTAGGACGGCCTCTGCTCTCAAAGGCTCAAAGGACAGTGCAAGACATGCTGTGGATCCTTTATCTGATTTTTCACAACTTGAGGTAAGTCTCTCGCGATTTATGTGCCTCTTTCTGTGATGCACCAAAAGTGTATTTCAAGTTGACTTCGCCTTTTAAACAACTCATTTGTTCTACAAAAGCTTGTATATAGTACGTGCTATAGCGATTTACGTCTCTGCTTGCTGTTATTCTCTGCCGAAAGTAGCTACCTACTCATAAAATCTGTTTTAAGGTGGAAGCTCACATATTCAACACTAGTAAGGTACCATGAGACACACACACAGACACATAGTATATTTTTGGTGGAAGCATATACACGAAAATCTTCATTACGTACGATGACAAAGATATCTTAATTTATAGGTCTTATATACTTCTGATAATTTCTATAGGTGCCCTTAACCTCTGAATAGTTTCATTCGGGTACTGCTTGATTGATTTGCTGCTAGGTGACACATTTTAGTGAACCTATTTTTATAAATTGTGGTACTTTTGTGCCAATATCGGTAACACATGGTACTTCTATAGTATTAGGTGAGTAGTCATAAAATAAGTGAAATTTTTTCTCGAAAGAGTTCTGTTATTTTCAGTTTTTGTACTCGGTAAGAAGACGTTCATCCTATTGCTATTGTAGATTATTTGGTAGTAGAAACTTTATTTGTTTGGATTAGGCCACCTTTTGATTCCATGGATGTGTTGACGTCGTAACTTGGCATCAAGACTTCTTGTTCTATTTCATTTTGACATCTTTTAGTTACAAGTAAAGGTATGCAGACATTTGCCATTTTCTTATAAACATATCCTCTCTTATCTCAAATGGTTGAATCATTTTGATGTTATTTAGCATATATGAAAGCACATGTTCCTGTTCAGTGTGCTTATTCTACATTGTACTTTGATGCAATCTGCAGAGAAATCTTCCTTCTAAAGCCGGGTCTGGGACAACAAATAGCAGTGCTGCTGCCGGATGGGCTGCATTTTAATGTACTCCATTAGTGTCCTACGTCGTGTACTATTAGATTGTTGTTTATCAGATGAGAGAGCAGCGCACCCATGCATGTGTGCGCGCGCGAGAACGAGAGACGTACAACCAGGAGGTTGTTTCTTGAGTTATTGAAATTTTTACCAAGTTATTCACAATAATACATCGATATATATGTTCATAAACTTCAGGGGTCCTCGTTTATCTGAATGGCTGTTATATGGCTACTGATACAACTGTTGCACTCTTTTGATTTGATTCTATTTTGTATTTCCTACACCACTAATACTTACCATTAGCCAGTTTTAGGAATATTGGTTTTGTTTTCAAGTTTCCGCTTAGGTGGTCTCCTCTTCACATGATATTTTTAAACTCATTTGAACTGGACTTTGGAACTTATTCGAGATATGTCTAAGACTTATCTGAAATTTTGTTTCCTGCTTTTTACCAAGTGTAAAGATGTAGTTATGAATTGAGAACTATTCCAAATGCATAGTACTACATGTTCAATTGGCTATATAGGTTTCCTTTTTTAGCTCCTTATATATACAACCCTTAGGGTTATATTTATCATTTTTCTAAACAATAATTAAATAATTATTATTAATATTAAATGAAAATTATAATGATTAGTAATAAATAATGTTAATACTAGTAGTATTTTAGATGTCATTAAATGATAATTAGAAATAAATAAATAGTAATAATGATAAATTAATAGTAACAATAATTAATAGAAAAGTAATTATTATTATTACTATTGACATATTAATACTTGATGATGGTTATATAATAATAATGTCTAAGAAGTAGATTTTCATTACTATTATAATGCTAAAAATTAATAATATAATAATAATTGGATTGAATTGCACAAAATTGCAACCTAAACCGATTTGGCGCGATTTTGGCTGGTTCATAGGCTAAAAGAATAGATTTTTTTTGCTTTTAACCAAACCACAGTTTGTGGTTTTGGGTTGGTTTATAATATTATAAACCAAACTGCGCCATAAATTGTCAAAGTATCTTTAGTATTAAACTTAATGACGAGTTTATATCTTAACTAGTAATATTATTAATAACTTTGTAATTTTTTCAAAATCTTCTAATTTTTTGTAACTTATGTGTATGATGCATGTAATAGTGAATATCTAGTCGGTAAAATAAAACAATAGTTGCAAATGCTCGTATTGAGATAAAATATGGTTGAAACAACAAATTGCACCAGCCTACGTGCTCAGCGTTAATAATAGTAATTATAATGAGTAAAGATATACCAAACAAATGGGTTTTTCTAATTTATTATGCCCCTGAGATATTCGAGTTTGTAAGGTATGTCCATGCATTTTGAAAAATTCTAAGTTCTGGCCTTTGGCTCTACTGTTTTATAAGTATTGCCCTCTTATAGGTGCATATAATGGCGGATGTTAGAGAAAGGTTTCATAGTGTTAATTATTTTCAGTTGCGTGTCGAAAAAATTGCTCTGTTTAGGTTTTAGGGGTTAGTTTTAGACCTTGAAGATTGATTTGGAGTCGATATTGGCAAAAAAATGACCACAAACTCTTCGTTTTGCATGTTAGATAACACCTCAATTTGCGTGATACCTCAGTTTACATTATTATGTCGTTAAACACTAACATCAACTTAACTACGAGGGCATTGCTTGTTAGAAAAGTAGAGTCCAAGAACTTAGAAATTTCAAAACGCATGAGGCATACCTTAGAAACTCGGTTGTCTCAGGGACATAACTTGGAAAAATTCTAAACAAAATATATGACAATAATGGCAATAATAATAAGTAAAATCAATTAGACCAATAATAATAATAATAATAATAAAGAAAATGGTTAAGCAAAGAATGTAATTGAATTGAACTGAAAATAACCTTTTGTTCGCTTCAAATCACGAGCTTTTCGAAAACGAGAAAAAATTGTCGATTTTGTACTCTACTTATTGTCATTCCAAAGTGGGCGATCACATCGGGTTGGTTCTATACGTCTGATCTGAATTTTTCTGATCTGATATAAACTTTTCTGATTTGGTCTGATTTGAACTTATTATAGTTGTTTTTTATTCATATTATTTTCTAATCTGATCTGAACTTTTATGATCTTATCTGATTTTTCGTGATTTAATCTGATCTAATCGTTTTTGAAATAAGCGCTACAATACTTAAATAAGTTAAATAGAACATAACCATTGTCACGTTGAAAAAAACACCTCAAACAAGCTATCAATTTCTCCTTTTGATTATCAAAGGAACTTTATATACTTTGGCATGACGTGCATGTAACACAACCAAATAGGCAAACACGCCCTCATTTATTCGTCATACACTCATACTACCGGGAGTTATTAACAAAACCAATTAGGAGTGGTAAAATCAGTTGCACCCTCAAATTACTCCCGCGCACACAGCGAGAGAGGGACAAAATTAGGGTTTATTTTCTGCCGATTAATTTGAAATTGTTTGTTCCAAATTGGAATTCAATCAATCAAGTTCTATATTATGGAGGACGAAGATGACGCGATTTTGCTCAACAGTTTGGGGATCACCTCTGCCAATCCTGATGATATTGAAAGAGACATCTTTGAGAAGGTAACGATTCTTCTACTGATTTGACTGATCAATCTCATTTTTTTACACTGAATTTGATTTAATTTACTTCTTTGAAACTATGTTTTGATGTTACGATGTGAGGTTTAGTGAATGTTGATTGAAATCATGTAATTAGCAATCAATTGTTGTAGAGATGATGACTACTGAAACAAAATGATGTTTTGAGGTGAAGATTACTGCCAATTAAATTCCAATTCTACGGAATTTTAGTCTGGAGCTATTTGTGTATCGAAAGGATTGTTAATTTTCAATATATATCTAATGTTGGCACTCAATTGATTATCATACAGCTCTACATTGTTCATTATGGTAGAGATCACTGAAGATTCTGCCTTTGATTGACCAAATGCTGATTTAGTGAGGGTAGTATTCGGCATTATTATAGCTTTGTTCCAGTTGTAGGGCTCGTTTGGTTGGACTGAAAACGGAAAATGATTCTCCATGGAAAACTCAATTATAGATTAGTTTCCTTTATTTGGTTCTCTACGTGAAAAATTAGAGGGATATGGAAAAATGGACACGATATGGGAGGAAAATTGAAGAATATGGAGGATATTGTGCTTTCGTTTTGTCTAGTTAGGAAAATTATTTTCCACCATTTGGTATACGATGTTCCATTCCCTACAATCTAAACAAAGATAAATGGAAAAATTGATTTTCCTGTGAAAATTTCCACTCAAATCAAACAAAGCCTTGTGAGTAATGAATATTTTTGAAAAGCAGTTGTTTATGATATTTTCAAATTTCAATAAGATACTTAAAAATTGTGTCATATTTAGGGATTTTTCTCTTGATATTATGGACGAAAGTTTTGTTATGTATTGATGAAGAGTGGGAATTAAGAGGCAGGATATTTGTTGAAACAGCTGGATTTGGGTTTTATATGTGTTAATGTGCAGGCTACAAATAATGCAGAAAGCAGTTCTCATGCTGGGAGGAGAACGATGGAAGAAGAAGTTTGCACAGATATATCTTCCAGCCAAGTGGAACTGCTGAAGAAGTTAAAGGCCATAGATGTTGAAATAGATGCTGTGGCCTCTGCTGTTGAGCAAACAAAAAACGGGGTAAATGATGAAGAGCTCGATACTAAGAGTCATGTTAGGAAGGATGAGGATGCTAAGGGAATTGAGAAGGCCGTGCCTAATGATTTAACCCTTCAGCATGCTTTGGCTGCTGATCGACTGAGAAGCCTGAAAAAAGCAAGGGCTGAACTTCGTAAACAGCTTTCCAGCATATGTAAAGATGGCAAAGCTGAAGAGTTTGAGGACAGGTTGTTGAAGTATATGGTAAGGGAAGAGGCTAAATCAAAGCGGAAGTTGAAAGAGGTACAGGATGTGAGCAAAGAGTCCAAAAAACAGAAGAAGACAGTCTCATACCAGGAGGATGATGAATTCGATGCTGTGCTTAATGCTGCATCTGGAGGATTTGTTGAAACGGTGAGTTGAAATAGACACATATATGGTTGTTCTTTGGGGCTTGTGGTTGGGTTTATGACGGTTCATCTGTTGATCTCATTTTGGTGTTTCATGTTAATTTTATTTACTTATGCAAAGCTATGATTGGCTTTTTGCTAAATACTCTTTATGTCTTAGGAAAGGGACGAACTTGTACGTAAAGGAATTTTGACACCCTTTCATAAGCTGAAGGGCTTTGAACGCCGCATACAGAAACCAGGGCCGTCAGGACTACAGGTGAATGAGAATGTCACAGTTGATCGTGCTTCTGAGAGCATCGCCAAAATGGCAAGGTCACTCACGGAGGCCTCACAAGCTCGTCCAACGACTAGGCTGCTTGAACCAAAAGATTTGCCGAGACTTGATGCACCATCTCACACTTTTAATAGACTAACAAAGCCTTTTAAGATTTCTAAAAGTGTAGACAGTGATGGAGAGAAGAGTAATGACACAAATAAGAAAAAAAAGAGGCCTTTGCCTGGTACGAAATGGCGGAAACGCATTGCTAAGGAGGAGATTGTTGGAGGGGAATCTGGTATGTAAGTATTATGCTGTTTTGCTTTGGACCACATCTTTACTTAACCATTAAAATGTCGCGTTTTTTTGGCTCTCATGTTTTAGTTGGTTTATACTGTTCATTTTCTTTGTAACTACCAGGTTCTGTTCCTGTTTTTCTAACTTTGTCAAGCCTCTTCTGAAAAGGCTTTTTTATCCTAGGATGGCGACCTCGTCGTGTTGATAAACTGTATATTTCACTATACATTTTGATTAGAGTATATGGAGACCATTGAGTGTGTATTTTGGGCCTTTGGCTGGCTTGTGACAGTCTTCATAATTTTTCTTTTTGCTGTCTCATGGAGCATGCATGATTTTGACGTATAAATTGCAATTATCCCATGTTATTAACCTGGAGCTGCTCTGTGTGCTTCCTTTTAGGCAAGAAACAAAGAAGCCTTAACCAACGAAAGAGAAACCAATAGTGAACTTAATGAAATTAATAATGAGTTAGTATTTCACAGTGAAATGCATGCTGTCATGCGGTTGGATTGAAAGCATGAACTCATTTGTGCTTTCGCTCTGTATTTTGAAGTATTGAATTTTAGACACGGTATCTTGCCTTTTTTCTATTCCACAGTCTAGTTTTTTTTTTGTTATTTTCTCTCTATCCGTTAAAAATCTTCTAAAAACTTCGCATGCCATTCTTTGTCTCGGTACCCAACAATGCAGGTTTTTATTTCCTGGTACTCGTACTTTTTTCATATTTAAGCGTAGGTGCTAGGATGTTTTGTAGCTCTAAGCTCTGGAAAACTTTTTGCTTGATATTTTATCTTCATCAATTGCAGATGTACAGGACGGCTTGGTGACAGAATCCCAGGATGTCGAGGGTGAAGATGGTGAAGAGGCTCTTTCTGTAACACTTGAAGGTGGATTAAAGATCCCTACTTCCATCTTTAACAACCTGTTTGATTATCAAAAGGTCGGGGTTCAATGGATGTGGGAGCTTCATTGCCAAAGAGCTGGAGGAATCATCGGGGATGAGATGGGTCTTGGAAAGACCATTCAGGTGCTTGCATTTCTTGGATCATTGCATTTCAGTAATATGTACAAACCAAGCATTATTGTCTGCCCTGTCACACTGCTAAGGCAATGGAGGAGGGAAGCCCAAAAATGGTACCCTGGCTTTCATGTTGAGATACTTCATGATTCTGCTGTTGACAATGTCAAGAAAAAGAAGCAATCAGAAGCCAGTCAGAGTGATTCTGAAAGTGAAGGGTCATTTGAAAGTAATCAGGAAATACCTCTTCCTTCAAGAAGTGCAAAGAAGTGGGATTCCTTGATAAAACGGGTTTTGAGATTGGAGTCAGGATTGCTTATCACAACGTACGAACAACTTCGTATCCTTGGGGAGAAGCTACTGGACATTGAATGGGGTTATGCAGTTCTTGATGAAGGTCACCGTATCAGGAACCCAAATGCAGAAGTCACTATTGTGTGCAAGCAGCTGCAGACAGTTCATCGTATCATAATGACCGGTGCACCAATTCAGAACAAGTTGTCTGAATTGTGGTCTTTGTTTGATTTTGTTTTCCCTGGAAAGTTAGGTGTCCTGCCAGTATTTGAGGCAGAGTTTGCAGTGCCCATACAGGTTGGGGGTTATGCTAATGCATCTCCATTGCAAGTCTCCACAGCTTACAGGTATATCTCTGAATTTGAAGCACTACCTTTTTTTCAGTCTTTTGTTGACTTAGTTTAATGGATCAGTAATTAATATCCTTTTGTCTCACCATTTACTCATTAGGTTATTAAAAGAGTTGATGTTTCAAGTTGCTTATACTACATTTCTTTGTAGAGCAATGAAAGTCTATTATGAGTAATTATCCTTTGACTGTATCTGTATGTATAACTTGTATAGTCCTTGTTTTCTCATGGATCAGGTGTGCAGTCGTTTTGCGTGATCTAATCATGCCTTACCTACTGCGTCGTATGAAGGCTGATGTGAATGCTCAGCTTCCAAAGAAGACTGAGCATGTCTTGTTCTGTAGTCTAACTCCTTTGCAGCGATCAATCTATAGAGCTTTCCTTGCTAGCTCTGAGGTGGAGCAGATTTTTGATGGGAGTAGGAATTCTCTGTATGGTATTGATGTGATGCGTAAGATATGTAACCATCCTGATCTCCTTGAGAGAGAGCACTCCTCAAATAATCCAGATTATGGTAACCCTGAACGTAGTGGGAAAATGCAAGTGGTCATTCAAATACTGAAGATGTGGAAAGAGCAGGGTCATCGCGTTCTTCTTTTCTCACAAACTCAGCAGATGCTTGATATTCTTGAAAATTTTCTGATTGCTAATGAGTATAGCTACAGGAGAATGGATGGTCTTACAGCAGTTAAACAGAGGATGGCCTTGATAGATGAATTTAATAATTCAACAGATGTATTTATTTTTATACTAACAACCAAAGTTGGTGGCTTAGGGACAAATCTAACTGGGGCAAACAGGGTGATCATCTTTGACCCGGATTGGAACCCATCAACAGATATGCAGGTTAGCTCAGTACTTCATTGTCGACAAGTTTTCTTTACACATCAGCTAAAGAATGTTTCTGATATCTTTTCCAGTAAAGTGTTATATCGTTTGCTAGCTCTTGCCGTTATATTGTGTACTATGTTTATTCAAAAGGATTTGTCTAATACCTGTGTTTCTCAACATTGCTGACCTTGATATCCGACTATGCTGTTGCTTATAACAGGCCAGGGAACGTGCTTGGCGTGTTGGTCAGACACGGGATGTAACCGTTTTTAGATTAATAACACGTGGAACTATAGAAGAGAAAGTGTACCATAGGCAGATCTACAAACATTTTTTGACTAATAAGATATTGAAGAACCCACAGCAGCGAAGATTTTTTAAAGCCAGAGATTTAAAGGATCTATTTACTTTAACTGATGAAGAACATGCTGGATCAACTGAGACTTCAAATATTTTTGGTCAACTATCAGATCAAGTGAATTTAATTGGCAATGAAAAAGATGATGAGCAGAAAAACAATGGCTCTGTAGCAGCAGCTGGATGTGCAAATGAGAGAGTTTTGGAAAATAGTTTGCCACAAGGTATTTCTGAAAATGAAGAGAAAGAAGGTGATGAAAATGGTGGAAAAGCTGATGAGGAAACAAACTTTTTGAAGAACCTTTTCGAGGCACAAGGAATACATGTAAGATTTCGAAAAACCTGTTACCACCTGTTTACTCTGTGTTTATACCTTGCTAAATTTGTTCATTGGAGAGTAGAGAGCAAGAATAAATTACAGTTTTGGTGGATACACACGTTATGAAAAGTGAAGCTTGACAGTTTCGCTATGTATGTCCTAAAGTTTTTTTTCTGTCGATCTGCGTCTTGCTGCTTTGTGATGTTATACTAAAGTTTCTTGTCCAAGCCTGTGAAGTATTTCAATCTTCTGAGTCTTCATCCAAGATTGATATTCACACATATTATTATGGAATGTCCGGGAAATTTGTCGCCTTTTCTAATATTGAATATACTGATGGTTTATTACTAGGTTTCCCAGTAGGCCACTACTTAGATTAAATGGTCTTTTTTGTAAAATCATGTTATATACTTATATGCTTGCTTTTGATGGGATTTGGGACAATGTCTCAACTTTTTTTTGAACTAAGGGTTCGAAAAATTAATCTTGATTTGGCCTGTGTCGTACAACTGCATTGGAATGAGCATTATGATGATATCATATCTTCTTTTTTCTGCCATTGCCTCGCCAGTTGCCTTTCTCCCTGCTTTTGTTTGGTTTCTATATGTTGCATTATAGCATTTCTCTTCTTTCATTTTTCCTCTTGTAGAGTGCTGTAGATCATGATGCAATCATGAATGCCCATGATGAAGAAAAACTAAGGCTTGAGGAGGAAGCTTCCCGAGTTGCACAGAGAGCAGCTGAAGCTCTTCGTCAATCACGAATGCTTCGAAGCAAGGAGAGCATATCCATCCCGACTTGGACGGGAAAATCTGGGGCTGCTGGTGCACCTTCCTCTGTTTCCCGGAAATTTGGCTCATCAGTGAACCCTCAGTTGTTGGCGAAGCCTCGACCAGAAGGTGAGACACCCAGAAATGGTATAAATGGCTTTTCAGCAGGAGCTGCTTCTGGTAAGGCATTATCTTCAGCTGAGTTGCTAGCCAAAATTCGAGGGAACCAGGCTAGTGCAGTTGGTGACGGGCTTGAACATCAGTTTGGATTGTCTTCCAGCTCTTCTAACAGGATAAGCTCCAATGGTGCTGCGTCTTCTTCTCGGGGATCTCGGAATCTCAATGGGGCGCCGCCTGAAGTTCTAATCAGGAATATCTGCTCATTCATCCAAAATAGAGGTGGGAGCACCAGTTCCACAATTATAGTGGAGCACTTTAGAGATAGAATTCCTTCAAAAGACTTGCCCTTGTTCAAGAATCTTTTGAAGGAAATCGCTATATTAGAGAAACATCCAAATGGTTCGGTCTGGGTTCTAAAGCCAGAGTATCAGGCATCTCGTTCTTGAGCTGCATCTGCGGTTGGGAACCCCCGGATGATTTCCGAGCTTCATCTCGTTCTTGAGCAAAATATTTTTTGATCGGAGCAACTTATAGAGAGCTATCCTGTTGCGTTAACAATTTTGGCTATAAGCAGGTTATTTTAGAAAGGATTAGGAGTCTAGGAGTGCATTCTTTCAATCGTAGAATTTTTTTTGACGTATGTATCCATTGTAAATACTGTATATAAGAATTGTTCGTGGTAAATCTCAATTGTCCTGCTATTTGTTTCATTTTTTTTTTCTGACTTGAGGGGAACTGTAAGCTTAACCTTGGAACAAAAAAGAATGAACTTGCTTGAAAATGTCTCAAGAGAGAAATTAATAAGGGGAGGTTGTAATGTTGTATGTTTACTGTTGAGATTTAAACTTTTACCTATTTATATGAAGAATAGTTTTGACCTTTTTTTTAAGGTAAGATGTGCATTCTTGTCTGTTGGAAAGATTTTTGTGCCATGTTTGCTTAAATATTTTATGCCAAAGAGAAAATAATAGGACATCTTCAAACTTAAAACCTTCGGTTAATTTTTTCACAATCGTATAGATAAAAATATACTAAAAGAGAATCATTTGAAAAGAAGATCACAATTATTATTTGTATTTTGTAACTATAACATTTGTAATATGATTATACATATTGCCAAAATAGCATTGTGTTCTTGTGATTATGAACTAACGCATTTTAATAACAACTACTTCATCCATTGTAAAATACTCATAACAGTTTGACTTTTTCACTATTCACATTTCACACTTTTACCAATTTTTTTCACTGATATATAAAATCAAATGTTATTATGTAAGATATTGTTGGTCTTGTTTAATTGCATATGTTCAAAATATCATTTTGAATAATATTTTCTAATCGATATTAAGAGATATTAACTGACAAGTACGTCAAACTGTTGCAAGTATTACGGGACAGAGAAAGAAAATTTTATCGATCATTTTTTGGTTGGCATATGAGAAAGAACTCACTATAGGAGGGGCCTGTTCTCCCCAACTTATGTTCAGTTCAGTTCAATTCAGTTCAGTTCAGTTCAGCTCCAATTAGTTCAGTTAAGTTCGGTTCAGTTCAGTTCAGTTCAGCTCCAATCAGTTCAGTTCAGTTCAGCTCCATTCTTTTATAACCATTTTGTTAAATATTATTATTATGTTGGTCTAGTTTATTTTACTAATTACTCTTATTATTATTATTATTATTATTAATTATTATTTATATATCATTATTATTAAGTATTATTATTATATCTATATATATTTTTCTTTTTTATTATAGCCTTACTCATTATTATTACTATTATCATTAGGTAGGAACATGGTATATGTCAAAAGCATAAACCAATCAAATCGCGTCAAAACGGTTTATGATGCAATTTTGCACGGTCCGACCCAATCATTATTTTATTACTAAATATTATATACTATTATTAAATATAATTATTAAAATATTAATATTAATTTACTTCTTAGATATTATTGTTATTATATAATCGTCATCAAGTATTAACATATTAATACAAAAACTATAAAATAATTGTTATTAATTATCATTATAATCACTAATCATTATATTATTATTAATAATTTATGATTATTAATACTATTTATTTATAACTATCATTTAAAAATATCCAAAATACTATTATTATTCATTATTAATTATTATAACTTATCATTATAATTTTTATTTAATCTTCATATTATTATTGTTTAAATATTATTTATATATTTATCAAATTTAATTTAATTCAATTCAATTTAATTTAATTTAATTCAATTTAATTTAATTTAATTCAATTCAGTTCAGTTCAGTTCAGTTCAATTTAGTTTAGTTCAGCTCAGTTCAGTTCAGCCTTCAGCTCCGTTCAGTTCAGCCTTCAGCTCCGTTCAGTTCAGTTCAGTTCAGCTCAGCTCCAATCAGTTTAGTTCAGTTCAGCTGAATTATGCCGAAGAGAACAGGCCCGAGGGAGTGGATAATTAATTAGGATTGAAGTTGTAAAAATTTATGGTTAAAATATAAGAAAAATGATAAATACAACCCGTAGGGCTGTATATATGAGCCTAAATAAGGATATTTACGTAACTTCAAACATTAATAACACCGATTCACACGTAATTGCAGCATAAACTCCCAACTTAATACTACTTTAGATAATATATTTAATACTTATATACAACCCTTGGAGTTAAGGCTGTATAAATTATTACCCAAAACCGATGATATAGGATTATATCATCTCAAAGAGCTTACAATGCTGTTACAAAGAAGATCAAAATGTTGTAATCAAGTTGCTCAGAATCTGTTAAGATTTGGCACCAAAATCAGTTGTAATTGATTTTTAGTTTGTTAGTTAAAACAGAATTCTGTTATTCTGTTTCTTTAGCTAATTGACTGATTTCATTTGTTTATATAAGCTCGAATTGAGCTCTTGTAATACTCATTCATTAATCATAATACAAACTCTTTTCTTTCTTATCTCAGATTTCCCTCTCTTTCTCTCTTTCTCTCTATTCTCCATTCTATTTCTGTTCTTCTACCTTCCCTACTTCTCTCTATTTTCTGTCAAATAGTTATATCCTAAGGTGAGTCTAATCTTACCTTAACATTGGTATCAGAGCAAACACTACAACCAAACTATAATGAGATCATTCAATCTCATTAAAGCTGTGAATTAGCTTCTTAGAATTCCACAGTTTCCTACTGTTCTTCAGAATTCTAAACATAGCTCATTTTGTGAGTCATTTTGGCTCCTAGAACTAGGAAAAACTTGGCAATGGAGGATCAACTACGCTTGTTAGAAAGACAAATGTTAGATCAAACTCAAAGATACAATGAACAATCTACTCAAATTCAGGATCAAACCAAGAAAATTGATGTGTTGATGAATGTAATCTTGGAATTGAAAGATAAACTCCAAGAATACTCTTCTGATGCTTCAAGGACAAGAATTCATAGAGAGTCTAATGCTACCAAGACTCTGGGGTACACTCCTAAACTCTCTTTTCCTCAATTTGATGGAGATGATTGTAGACTCTGGATCAAAAAATGTAGCAAGTATTTTAAACTGTGCAAAATAACTGACGAGCAAAAAGTTGATTTAGCTGCATTACATATGGTTGGTAAAGCTGAAAAATGGGTTACTAGCTATTTAGCTTCAAGAAGAAATGTAGATTGGCCTGAGTTTGTTATGGACCTATCTACAAGGTTCAAAGATGTAAAAAGAGTTCATGTTGTAGAAAAATTTAATAGACTAGAACAAACTGATTCTGTTGAATCTTACTTAGATGAATTTGAAGAAATAAGGGCAGATGTACTAGATACTCATCACACTTTGCCTGAGGAATTTATTTTGGACAGTTTTATTGGAGGAATGAAACCTGGAATTAAACCTTTTGTTACAGCTTTCAAACCTACTACAATAGCTGAAGCTGTTGAGTTTGCTAGGCTTCAAGAGGAAGCTATGTCAGCCTCTCAAAAAAGTTTCAAACCCTCTTCTTCTTCTTCTTCCTATAAACCTTTTCAACCCATATCTATCTACCTACAACAACAGATTTCAATCCAACTCTAATAAACCACCCCTTTTACCTACACCTCCTATTAAACCAAATAACCTTTCTTTTACTAAATTCAATCCTAAAACCCACAAAAATCCTAGACACATTCCTGCTGATGTAAGAGCAGAAAAGATAGCCAAGGGATTGTGCTATTATTGTGATCAACCTTATGATAGAAACCACAAATGTCCCTTTAAAGAATCTCAACTATTTACAGTTGAAATCTCTAAAAATGATCAGTTAGAGACTATTGATGAAGAAGAAGAAACTGATGATGATGAAATTGGTGATCCTCTTATTTCTATTAATGCTTTGTCTGGGATCATAATTTTCAGACTATGAGAGTGCAAGGTACAGTTGAAGCTAGGAATTTTCATATCCTAATAGATTCTGGTAGTACTCACAACTTTTTAGATTTACAGCTAGCTAAAAAGATGGGATGTGCTATTACTAGTATTCCTTCTCAAGCTGTGATTTTAGCTGATGGAAATCAATTGAAATGTCAACAAATATGTAAAGGATTTCAATGGCATATGCAAGGCATTCAATTTACTGCTGATGTATTGTTGATTGATTTAGGAGGTTGTGATATGGTTCTAGGAGTTCAATGGTTGACAACTCTTGACCCTATTTGTTGGGATTTTAAAGAGTTATGCATGCAGTTTGAAGTCAATGGTAGACCTTTCTTGTTGCAAGGTGTGCATCCTAAGAAAGTCAAGCTAGTCAATGGTGCTCCCTCTGCTAAAATGATTAGCAATGCTGTGGAATTGTGTTTACTACAAGTAAGAGACATCCAGTTTATGCAGCTCAATTCTAGTACAAATCCTCAAGCTACACCACATTGTTCTGAAGCTTTATTGCAACTTCAATAGCAATATAGTGACATCTTTGCAGATCCTGACACACTTCCACCTCATAGAGGAGTCTTTGATCATACCATTCCTCTTGAACCTGGCACTAGAGCTGTAAATATTAGACCTTACAAACACCCTCTCAAGCAAAGAGATGTCATTGAGCAGCTTCTTCAGGATATGTTGGAAAGAGGAATCATTCAAAATAGTGCTAGTCCTTTTGCTTCTCCAGTGGTTCCAGTAGGAAAGAAAGATGGTACATGGAGATTATGTGTTGATTACAGAGAGCTTAATCAAAGAACCATCAAAAACAAGTTTCCAATTCCTGTTATTGATGAATTAATTGATGAACTTGCAGGGGCAACTGTGTTTAGTAAGCTAGATCTCATATTAGGTTACCATCAACTGAGGGTGAGTGAAGCTGATATGTATAAGACTGCTTTCAAGACTCACTCAGGCCATTTTGAATGGTTGGTTATGCCTTTTGGCTTAACCAATGCATCTGCCTCCTTTCAGAGTTGGATGTATAGTGTATTCCAACCTCTTTTAAGGAAGTGTGTTCTTGTGTTCTTTGATGATATTTTGGTTTATAGCAAGACTGAAGCAGATCATTGGCAACATTTAGCAGCTGTCTTTGGTTTAATGAGGGAAAATACGATGTTTGCTAAAGCAAGTAGATGTAGCTTTGCTTTAGATAAATTGAATATTTGGGACATTTTATCTCCTCTGAGGGAGTAGAAACTGACCCTTCTAAGGTTGCTGCAGTTGAAAGCTGGCCTATTCCTAATTCAGTTAAGGAATTGAGAAGTTTCTTAGGGCTTGCAGGTTATTACAGGAAGTTTGTTAAACATTACTCCATTCTTAGTAAACCCTTGACTGATTTACTTAAGAAGGGGGATTTTGTTTGGTCTGAGGCTGCACAACAAGCATTTGTTCTTTTGAAAAAGCTTTGGTATCTGCTCCTGTTTTGGTTGTTCCTAATTTTGATAAACAGTTTATTGTGGAGACTGATGCTTCTCAGAAAAGTATAGGAGCTGTTTTGATGCAAGATAATCATCCTATTGCCTACATTAGTAGATCTCTTGGTCCTAGATGGCAAAAACTCTCAGTATATGAAAAAGAATTGTTGGCTATTGTGTTTGCAGTTCAGAAATGGGAACAATACTTGATGAGTACTCATTTTGTTATTAAAACTGATCAAAAGAGTTTGAAATGGCTCCTTCAACAGAAAGTGAGCACTCCTTTTCAGCAGTTTAGGTTATCCAAATTGATGGGTTTTGAATATGAGATTCAATACAAGAGTGGCCAAGAAAATGTTGCTGCTGATGCCCTTTCTAGGGTGGATGGTAAAGAGATATTATGTTTGGCAATTTCTACTATCACCTCAGATTTAACTACTTTGATCAAAGCTAGTTATCTCTTAGATGATAACATAGTCTAGTTGTTATCCCAACTTCAGACTGTACCTTCTTTGGGGGACTATAGTTTCAGTAATGATTTACTAAGAAGAAAAGGGAGGTTGGTGATTGGCTCTGATGATCATTTGAAGCTTAAAATTATCAATTGGCTCCATTCTTCTCCTGAGAGTGGCCATTCAGGGAGAGATATCACTATTAAAAGAGTTCAAAGCTTATTCTACTGGAGAGAGGGTTAACTAAAGATGTTAGAGAGTTTGTCAGAAAATGTCAAATTTGGCAAGCTTCTAAGTATGATACTGCTGCTCATCCTGGACTTTTGCAACCTCTCCCTATTCCTGATTCAGTTTGGCTTGATATTTCTATGGATTTTATCACTGGTCTTCCTAAATCAACTGGCAAAGATGTGATTTTTGTGGTGGTGGACAGGCTTAGTAAATATAGCCATTTTATGTCTCTTTCACACCCTTTTTCTGCTATTCAAGTTGCTCAGGCTTATCTAGATCATGTGTTTAAACTACATGGTTGACCTAGGAGCATTGTTAGTGATAGAGATGCTATCTTTTTGAGCCAATTCTGGCAAGGGTTATTCAGTCTTCACGGTACTGAGTTTTTACTCTCCTCAGCATATCATCCTGAAACTGATGGACAAACTGAGGTGATTAATAGGTGTTTAGAAACCTATCTCAGGTGTATGTGTAGTGATAAGCCTAATGATTGGCATGTTTGGCTTCCTTTGGCTGAATGGTGGTATAACACACATTTTCACTCTGCTACTTTACTTACACCTTATGAAATAGTATATGGTCAACCTCCTCCTTTGCATCTACCTTATCTTTCTGGAGATTCTAATGTGGAAGCAGTAGATAGAAGCCTCCAAAGAAGAGAGGAAATGATCAAGCTACTCAAGTTTCATTTACTTAGAGCTCAAACTAGAATGAAACAACAAACTGACAGGCATAGGTCTGACAGAGTGTTTCAGTTAGGAGATTGGGTTTGGATTAAACTGCAGCCCTACAGACAACATTCAGTACAAGTGAGAGGCAACCAGAAGTTATCTCCTAAGTATTATGGCCCTTATAAAATTTTAGCTGTGATTGGCAAGGTAGCTTATAAGCTTGATCTTCCTATTTCAGCCAAGATTCATGATGTTTTTCATGTTTCTCAACTAAAGAGGTTTCATGGTACTTTGCCTATTGCTGCTCATATACCTCCTTGGTTGCAAGGGCAAGATTCTACTTCCTCTTTACAACCTATAGCTATTTTGGATAAAAAGATAGTTAAATTTCAGAATCAAGCTCAAGTTCAGTTTTTGATTCAATGGGAATCCTTACCTATGCATGATGCTACTTGGGAGATAGCTGCTGATTTTGAGCTTAAGTATCCTGAGTTTATGGCTACTATTGACTTGGGGACAAGTCAATCTTAAGGAGGGAGGAATGATATAGGATTATATCATCTCAAAGAGCTTACAATGCTGTTACAAAGAAGATCAAAATGCTGTAATCAAGTTGCTCAGAATCTGTTAAGATTCGGCGCCAAAATCAGTTGTAACTGATTTTTAGTTTGTTAGTTAAAACATAATTCTGTTATTCTGTTTCTTTAGCTAATTGACTGATTTCATTTGTGTATATAAGCTCGAATTGAGCTCTTGTAATACTCATTCAATAATCATAATACAAACTCTTTTCTTTCTTATCTCAGATTTCCCTCTCTTTCTCTCTATTCTCCATTCTATTTATGTTCTTCTACCTTCCCTACTTCTCTCTATTTTCTGTCAAATAGTTATATCCTAAGGTGAGTCTAATCTTACCTTAACAACCGACTCTTCTAAAATAGGATAATATAAATTCTCAATTAACTTTCTAAACATAAGTCCACTCTAGGCCTTATTCCTTATTGTTTGTTGGGCCTCATGGCCAAATGATATTTTCTTTTCTTGTTTTACGAGGGAAAACAATACTACTACTAACTACTAATAAAGTTACCTTCACTTTCTTTGCGTTAAATAAAACCCTTAACTCCAAAACCCTAGCTCCTCCCTCCTGCAGAAGAAGAGCAACACAAAGAACTCAACAAACGCTTTTCTGGTAAGGTTACTCATCCCTGATTAAATCCCTTCTTTTTGCAATGGCTTATTTCATTTGCTTCATTATTTTTGTGGGTTTAATTTAATTTAATTTAATTGTATAGCTTTCAAAGATGTATCTGCAATTTTACATCAACGACAATGGTGACAAAGTCTACACTACCAAGGTCCTTCCTTTCTCCCTTATATTTTGCGCTTAATTAACTTTATGCTATGAATTTTTTTTGTTATGCTTTTTTCAATTTGTGGGTAAACTAATTTTTCCCATAATAAAAAGTTGATTACTTTTTTTTTTCCCTACAAAGAATTCGATATTACTCATATCAGTATGTATTTTGAGTTATTTTATCATTAAATGAAGAATTAAATTTGCTCGGAGGCACCCTTTTTTCTCATTTTTGTTTATGATATTGATAATTTAATGATTATTATTACATAAAATAGTAGTAGTAGTTGTTACTTTTATTGGGTATTTTGAGTTGAAGCTTTTGTTTGATTTCTTGTATGATTGCAGAAGGAATCCCCTCTTGGTAAGGCTACACAATCAGCTCATCCAGGTATAATTCCAGCTTATTAAGAAAACTACGTTTTTTTTGTTATTACTTGAACATTGTTTTAGAAGATATTTGTGGTGGCAACCCTCGAAACGTGTAATTGATGTTCTGAAAACTTGAACTTGATCCATTTTTGCTCAAACTGATGCTCTCACATCTAGATTTTGTATGGTGTAATGAGGCCCTTTTTGATTGTTTTTTAACTGGAATTGAATCCAAGGTTTACTGGAGTAGTTGTGTTTTCGTGGATGATTACTTTATATGGCGTTCCTTTTGCGTAAATCATTGTACTTGGTATTGATCCGCCCTGTTATTATGGATTGTCCTTTTTAGCAGCGGGTCCGGTAACCTGTAGGTCTTGATTCTTGAGTTGAAAAATGTAGGTTGTGTTGAAAGAAGCAACATTTTGAGCTATGTCGTGTTTTCGGTCAAAATTACTTTTGATGAAAATTAGGTTTTGAACTTTATTTTTCTTTGTTTGGTTTCTTGATAGAAATGTTGAGAGGAGAGGTAAGAGAATGTTGGGAATGAAAGGGTGGAAGAAGAGTATGCTAAGGAATGTTAAGGAAAATGAGGGAGAAGAGCCAAGTTTTTTTTCTTTTTGAAAATGGGGAAACTAATTTTGGTGATATGATTTTCCTGCCAACAGAACACAGCCTGAAGATCAACTCTATGTCCATGAATAACGGGCGTCATATGATGTTCTTGAACTGTTGTGGAGCTACGTTAAACTTTCCCCGTCTCTAAATAGTTTCAACCAAATAGAACAACACCTTAACTAAGGCGGAAAGATGAAGTAGATTAGGCAATTGGCTATCAAATTATGCATGATAGAATGTAGAAGAGGCCATGAGGTTAATTTAGCCGTTTAATTCTGTTGGCCATATACCCCGTCCACTGTCTCTTTCCTGCTCAATTAGCAGCCAGTCTACTTGGTTGCAGCTTGCAAGTGTTTTAGAAACAGAGGAAGTATTGTAATTCTCTGGATGCTTTTAGTTTAAAGAACATCTATAACTTTTTTTGTTCCGTCTCTTTACAATTGTGTTTATTGCCTCTGCAGCTCGCTTCTCCCCCGATGACAAATATTCAAGGCAGAGATTTCTGTTGAAGAAGCGCTTTGGACTCTTGCCCACCCAACAACCACCTCAGAAGTACTAAGAACGGGAAACTTGCCATGTTTGTGCGTGAAACTTGCCAGTGTTAGAGAGTGTTAGTTTGTTTTGTGTAATATAAATGGAAATTTCTGTACCTTTTTTTTCCATTTGTGATGTTAGATGCAGATGGGCATTGCGATGTAGACTATTCAAGGATGTATCGTGACTCGTCAACAGTGAGTTTGTTCTGATATTACAAGTTATATTTTTTCCTGTTCTTGTGTTTCAACCTTTCTGCTTTGCACTGTAGGGGAGAGCTGGTATTGAAGGCCAGAACTATTGAGTTTGTGCTGATATAACTAGTTTTATTAGCATAATTTCAGTGATCATGAATGAACTTAATAAGTCGTGCTCCAAATTTTATCATTTGGGAAGTTTTCACTTCATGCACTCCGGCTATTCACAATTGATAGTCACGTTTGAACCTCTCGTTAATATTGATACGACACAATTACTAATCAAGGAAATATTTGTCACACTTTCCTCTTTGCTCAACCTCTTAACTAATTCATCTGAACATCTTAAAATAGTGTATATGTGACTGTTATATTTGGACAGGTGCATTGATTAGGATATTTGGGAAAACTTCACTTCTAAAAAGCACAAGAAACTACTAATATTGGACATAAATCTCCTGAATGATGATGTTAGGTTACCAACTTACCATGTCAATAGAACGACTTGTAGGTAGATTGTGCAACTATGTCGATCACGAACATAGGAATTAGTGTTTCCTAGGAAGTTGTTTTTCCTGAGAAGTTCTGTTTCCTAGGAAGTGACGAACGTACTTAGATCGATCATAGGAAGAAAATAGGGAAACTACGTCCCCCATTCATTTCATCAACCAGACAACCTAGCATTATTTTACTTCCTAGGAAGTAGCTTTCTTTACATTTTTATGTCAATGAAACAACTTTCTACATGTAAAGAGCATGAACGATAATCTGAAGTCTGAACAAACTGGCAAAACTGAACATCATATGCTCCTGCTATATCTAATCATCTCGGTTGACCCAAGAAATCAACCTAATCAGTGGGATTTAATCTGAATCTCGAATACTATCTGTTGTATGCCAAAGTTTTTTTTGTATAAGCAGGACAGTCATGTCCTCTTCTTCATCCGAGTCTGGGGCACCTGTTCCAACGGCCTCCCAGTGCATTGCTGGTATATGCTTCTTGACGTACTCAACCAAGGACCGCTTATCTCGGACAATGATGAAACCTTGGGGCCTGACGATACGGTCCATCTCAATCAGTAGATCCTCAATACTACAACCTTTCTTTTCAATATCGGAAATGACAGTCCAAGCATGAAGTAGATCATAAGTTCGAGGATAAGTCGAGAAAGATTCACACCTGTTAAGGATACAATATTTCAAAATTGAGGAGCATACTCGGGCTAAGCAAGAATAATCATGTTTTACAGTCATCAAAGTGAGATAATATTCTTAAGAACTAGGATCACCCAATAATCTTATTGTCGTTTTGGGTGGGATTACATATCAGGTGAACATGTAGTATTTGTTGCTAGCTGGTCTTCGGTTTTGTCAGCCCACTTCTTTTTTTTGAAGTTTTGAGTAGAGGGTTATTTACAACTACTTCACCATTAAAGGATCTTTGATAACTCTTTCATATTCATAACTTTGCTCGTAATTTGTGTTACTTGTATTGGATTTTGTTTGGCTTATTTAAAAAGTCCGACCATTTTTACAAGAATTTGCGGTTAGCTGCTCAGTCCGAATAGGTAGTATACTGTATGAAAGTTTAGCTTACCAACTGTGAATTGAACCGATCAAACCTCGATCAAAAACTATCTTTAGGGTGTTTGGCCCGTCTTCACCAACCACATTCATCACCCACAGAGGTTTATCCTTAAGAGCAGCTGCAAAAGATCCTAGGTTTGCTTTCATGTCCATTACATTTCTTAAGGTATCAGGCCTGATTTTTTGGGCCAACAGATTCCAGTAATCTTGGACTCTTCTACGCCACATGTCCTGCATATATACAAACCATTGCACAAGTTGAGTATAACATATGTTTTTCCTATATATCACATCTCTGACAGAAAGAAACTGTGATTTCGAGTAAGCTCAATCGACTAGCAAATCAAGGAGATATTATCAAATTTTATCATAGATTACCATGTCCTTCTCAAACACTTCAGAAGAGAGTCCCAAATCAGCCAAACGAGGTGATGGAGCATTCACTCGATTTGGCCAAGAAGCCAATCCACTTCCACTTGCTTTATGATCACCTAATGCAGCAAAAAGTGGTAATAAGTTCTTATTACAGACATGAGTAACCAAAAGTTCTGAGTATTAGGGAGTTAAAGGAGCGGAAGAATTGTTTCGTTTCATCAAATTATAGAAAAAAGAATCAGAATTTCCTTTTGCCTTCATGTGCAGATAAGCGTACTGTGGTGTTGTAGAGTGATCATTGTCCATTGATTATTACTTTATCAGAATATACTCCAAGAACTTTCTGGACCCGAAACCTGACCAACACTAACTTGAAATCCCATCTAAAAATTATTTCCAAAATGTAAGTAAAACTCGAAAGTTGAAACTAAGAATGACCAACTTGAACCTAACCCGGTAACCCGGCCAACCAGTTAGCAACATCTAGTTAAAAGTCACTTACGTTCTGAGTAAGGTGTAATGCAAGCTTCCATTGATACACCCCAAGTGGTGTCTGGACCGTCATCTGTTCTGCAGAGAGGAGGCTGAATACCAGGAGTTCTTTCCATGTAGCAATCATTTGTCAGAGGCTTTTCCCATATAACAGTTTGGTTCTTCTTAGCAGCTATTTTCCAGCACATTTTCTCAACAAAGGCACTCATTTCTCTCCATATTCTAAGATCCTCTTCATCTTGTGCATAAGCTTCGGGGGATGAATAAGCAAAATACCCTCCTGGTCTAAGCACCCTATCCAACTCAAGAAGCAGGATACCGTTTCTTTGAAGCCAGTCGATTCTGCAACGGGAGCAATGTGCAAGCTCGAAAGATCTGCTTGGGTAAGGAAGTCTTTTTGTTCCTAGGACACCAAGAAAAGCAGGGATCCCTCTTTCCAAAGCAAATTGAATCTGGTTCTCGTGCACATCATTTGGAGCTAATGACATTGTAATGACATCATACTTCAATAGGTACGCGCCAAAACTTGCAACCCCGCAGCCAACATCTAAAACCGTCCGTAACTTTCCTTCATTGTTCATAATACTATTCGGGAATCCGAGCATCTATAACAAGAAATATGAAAGACTTTAAACATGAAGTTGTGGGATTTGATTGCATATGATGTATGGAGCATATAAGAACCACCAAAAGGAGGTGAATAGGTGGAGAGAAAGGATATGTTTTTACTCACATTAGCCATTGCCCTGATATACTTATCAGCGCCATAATGGAAGTGGGTTCCTCCGCCTGGAAATGCAATCTTTTCTCCTCTGACGACCATCCAGTTCTGATCAGATTTCTCTGTTGCAAGATGGGTGTGAGGGATATTAGCTTTCCATACTTCATCTCTGCTTCTTGGCCATTTGATAGGTACCTGCATCCGTCACTACGACATTCAGACTAATCAACAATGGCAACACATACTAGGAGAGCTTTGTCACCTATTGGATCTTTCCATAGACTCTACATTGCCGAGTGGTGTTTCTCCAAAAAAGGAATACAAGTACACATAGATGTTATACTATGTAAAGTTTATCAATATCAAACGCTATTCTAGCAACAGGTACCTTGTAGCCTCGTGGTGGAGGAATTAAGCAATTGTAACGTTTTTCGGGAGGAGGGCAATGTCTTTCATAATGCTCCATCAACGTTAAATCGAGCTTCAACCTTGTTTGATAAATAAAATGCCTATCTAAGCAAGGAATAAGCTCAGAATGCCGATCATCACAAACCTTTGAAAGTTAAAAATCAAACACAGGAATCAAATTCTTTCACTTAGAAATGTAAAGCTCAAGTATATAACCTTTTTGTTAACTTATTATAGAGATCAGAAACACAATACTCACCGGAATGCTCTTCAGTACAAAACTGTTATCTTCCTCCTCAAAAATTGTAGAAGAATCAGCCTCCTCTTCACCACTAAGTATAGTTCCCAACCTTTTCAGTGATTTTCTACCCATCTCTACGTCGGACTTGCCATGACTTCGTGAATAAAGGTATATTAGACCAACAATGACTATAATTAGTAGCAAAGGAACTAGCCTCCCCTTTCGCGCACCTTCTGCCCTTCCCCTCATCGTTTCTAAGGAAACTCAAAAACAACTCCACCTCGTTTCTTTGTAGCATACAGATCTCTAAAGACTGACTTCACAACCAAAAATTATGATCTTACTCTGGAAAGCACACTAAGGCATTGTTTCAGTGCAAAATTTGTTATCAACTCGGCCTATATACAATAAAGAAACAAACACACAGACTTCAATACAGTTATAAAAGCCATCACATGTTTATACAAGATTAGGGATGCCAACCAGCACTAAAAGTCTAAAAACACACCAAAGCTCGTAAGAAGTATGTATGAAGTCTCCAATTGTAAAAAGATGAATAACAATGTTTAATGACAGTAACAATGCAACACCATTAACATGATGTCTTCTTTTCTTTGCGAATGGTAAGATAAAGGACTATACTTTACGGAAAAAGCTGGTAAAAACAGCTTTTGACTTTTGGCTGAGAAGTTGGTTTTTCATCTACTCCAAAAGCCGTTTATCAAACACTTTTTTTTGGCTGTTTGACACATATAAAAGTCAAAAGCCAATTGTCAAAAGTCCGTAAAAAAGCTACTCAACAGTCATTTACCAAACACAATAGTGCCAAAAGTAATGTACCTAATATTAAAAGAAAATGGGGAGAATCAAATACTACCATGATAAAATTACACCGACACTACTTAAGCAAGTCAACTAAAATAAAGAATAGTTATAAGATAATTATTCTTTTTATATATCATCAATGCAATCCCCTAGGAACAAAAAGAAAAGAAAACCACATTCGAGCAATATTGATCAAACAAACATGAAGATACAACAAGCACATCACATCATGCATTACAAATTACAAAGAAATGTTTAAGCCAAAAAAAAAGTCATAAAATCTCATTACATTGTACTCAAATTAAATACACGTACGTGAGCAAATCTAAGAGGAAAATATAGTATGTAACAAACAAATAAAAGATGAGATCTTGGCACGAAATTAAATGAGATGATGATGAAGAGTTATATTAATTACCTAGCTAGGTTGAGGACCAAAAAACAATGTTTGAAGAAGCTAGGATTACACAGGCAAGTAACAGAAAAAGGGAAAAAAAGATGAAGGAGATGATGATGGAGAAGAAAGAGAATGAGAAGTAAGGAGGTGTCTACTTGAGAGTATTTCTTGTTGGGTTCGTTACTCCTTTGTCATCACATATTCACCCCCTTCCATTACTCTGTTTTTTTTTTTATATATTTAGAATAAATGTTAGTATTTCCCAACATTTTTCCTCTTTTTTTGGACAAGTGTTTAGATTTTAGAGCACCCACCACAACAAATGATTTTTAGCTCCTTTTATATATGGCTTTGTCTCTCCTTTATAAGATCTTCATATGTTAGTTAGATGCTAATGCTCTAATAAAAAATAAGTTCATAACATAGTTTAAAATGGTTCTAGATCAATTTTATTAAGTTATACATTTTGTAAATTAAATTTCATTAAGTTAGGATAAATTTCAACAAGTTCACATAAGTTAAGATAAAATAAAATGGCAAAAACTTCAATTAATGATTCTATTCTAAACAAAGGTAAAGGCAACACGTGAGAACGCATTGTAGCACATCACATGGTAGCGCGTGTCACTGTCCTTGCTGATTCGATGCCATTGTGCCTTCACGTCACATGTCGGCCCATATCATGCATTAACATGTCAAATTCCAATGACCCGTGATCCGTTACTTGATAAAAGACAACTACTATGCCGCATACTATATTATTATCAAATTTCATTTTGAATTCCTAACTCTTTTCACCTTGAAAAGTAAGACAAAATGTGAAATGATTATATAATCCCTCTTCCGCTTTATCATCAAAACTTACAACAAAACGAATTCGGATCTCACCCGGATCAAAAAAACTAGTTATGTTTCAAAAAGTTGGGATTATATTCTACTTTCTCCGTTTCTAAATAAGTGACACACTTCTTTTTTTCACGTTTACCAATGTATTATTTTAACCATTGATATCTACAATTATCAACAAGTAAAAATTATAAAAAGTTGATATTAAAAAAATTCACATTAAGACAAATCTAACAAGATCACACATGACTATGTTTTTTCTAAAATTTATATCACCAAAGCTAATTAAAGTGTGAACTGTGAATAGTAAATACTATTCAAATGTGTCACTTATTTAGAAACGGAGGAAGTATTTGCATTGTTTTGGAAAAAAGTTCGCTTAGAGGGAAAGGGTAAAAATGATTGAGAAATTCTCTTTTAACCCTAAATTTTATTTTTCTCAGTAATATCAGCTTTTAAAAATATCTCTCAGTGGTAGTCCTATAGTTTTAATTTTTCTTAGTGTAGCACTAATCAATCAACTAACACATCAATATGGTGACTTATGTGCCAAAACTTCACGACCACATTGTCAATTGTCATCCATGCTCCATACAAGGAAGACCAAAATACAAATAATGAAAGGAAAATGCAAATGAAAGTAGATCATTGTATTTGTAGCCCTAGCACGGTCCTAATTCTTTGAGTATATGTTTATATCTAACAACCGAGATCAAATTTATTGCAATTATGAAAAAATAAACATACATGAGGAATGAAGGATGATACTTGTGTGATTCTCCACCAATTTAAGCAAATTGTTCACCAAATCTACCGTCAATCAAATGCAAAATTAAAATCTCAAGATTACCACTGAGAAATGTTTTTAAAAAGCTTTACCACTAAGAATATTTAAAATTTAAGGGTAAGATAGAGTTTAACACTTTATAATATATGATATACCCGAAACTAGAGCTGTTAGTCTCGACACAACACGATTGAAACCGACACAAAACAAATACTTCCTCCGTAAAGGGGTATTATTTGTGGAGCTCGTCTTGCGAGAGACCGCCTAATTTTAAGTTAAAATTAGGCAGGCCCAATAAGCCCAATAGCTAATCAGCCACGCGCCAAATTAAACAACCCACCCACTCGTAGTAACTTTGTTTCAATTAGTGACCATTATATGTCAATTGATGACCATTATATGTCTATTAGTGACCATTATATGCCAAATGTCAATAAGTGACTGTTAAAGCTTAAGTTTGTTTACTATGTTAGTAAATTACTATTATTTCATATAGTCACTAGTTGAATCTATTTGGTGCCTAAATCTATCCATTTAGTACTTTAATTTGTCTCCCATTGAAACATTATAGACTCTATTAACATATGTCAATAAGGGACTACTTTAATCAATTAAGTCACTAAGTTAATCTATTTAGAGAGAGAGGATGTTGATCAAGTGGCGCTGGGTTGGGCTTGGAATTCTGCTGAGTTATTGTTGAAGTCATTGGGCTTCTCTATCAGAATTGGGCTTGGGTTAGTCTAATTTTAAGGTTAAAATTAGGCGGTCTTTCTAGATAATTTGTGTTATTTGTGAGACATAAAAAATTGCTTTGTTGCAATTAAAAAGAAACGGAGGAAGTACAATGTTACTGAGAAAAAACACGACTCATTTAAATCAATTTGTCATAATGTTCAAATGTCCTATATTTTACCTAGTTTTTAATAGATTTTATTAACATAAAAAGACATGTTTAACACCTTTACCCAAAACTATTTATTTACTCGTTAGTAGGGATGGCAATGGGTAATGGATCCGACCCGAATCCGAGGATCTGTATCTGTTTTGAGTGGATCTGGGTCCTCAAAATTAGGACCCGTCAAATCCGGGTAGGATCCGGGTCCTAGCTTCAAAAAACGGATCTGGGCAGGGTCATAAAGTATTACCCGGATCCAGATCCGTTTACCCGTTTTTTATAAAAGTTATTTTTAACATAAACAAATTTAACTTTATGTAGTAATATTTTATAATTTTGTTAAAATTTGTTGTTTATTTATCTTTATCTTTTAATGTTATGGTTGGATTTTTGTTGTATTAAACTTGAATTTTTGAACGTCAACAATTAGAGATGTGAAATGACATTGTTTTCGTTATTGACATTTTTTATTATTATCAAAATTAGGCTTATTTAAAGCAAATAAGAAAAGATCAATTTTATACCCGAATCTGTAGGACCCGTATGAATCTGAATCCGGGTCCTCATTTTTATTACCCAATGAATCCGGGTAGGGTCTGAGTCCTCGTTTGAAAACGGATCTGAATCCAGGTCCTAGAGGACCCTACCCAGATCCGACCCATTGCCATCCCTACTCGTTAGTCATTTGGATATCTAATTTTTAGTTATTGAGAGAAACTGCGAGTGAAAAGAACAAACACTAGTGCAAAGTGCAATGGAGGATAGAGCTGGAGCTTCTTCATCCCCCTCCTCCTCCGCCGATAAAAAGCGCAAACGAGTCACAGACTCCGATTCCGACTCACAACTCAACAATGGCGACTCACTTAACGACGACGAATTTCTCTCTCTAGGCAATTTCACTTTATCTCAACCTCCCTTCATCATCACTTCCTCTCGAATTTCATATTCGCAAATGAATTTTCATTGATTCTTTGCATTGAGTTGATTCAAGCCCTAATTTTCTGTAAATTTGATATCTGGATCACATTCTTTTAAATCTTTTGGTGTTTTCTTTGTTGCAGAGAATAGTCTTACTTTTAGTGATACTTTAGTTGCTCTTCGGATGATGCGCGCTCAATTTCCAAAGCTTGAGAAGGTTTGTCAATTATCATCTCATTTTTTTTGATAATTCGACTTCAATCCGTGTTTTATTATCTTGTTCTGTTATTATGCTGCTGATGACATTTAAATTTTTTGCGTTTGGATTGTTGTTTTCTCCGCGATTAAATGTTATTTGGCTTATTCTGTTGTTGTTTGTGGAGAAATGCCAAGTTGATATCGGATATATGTCTACGACACATATGTATATTTATTAAGAAAAGTAGTATACTAAATTCTTAAAATTATATGCTATATACAAAACTATCGGGCTTTATATAGCTATATATAAATGTGATAATATCAATTCTCCGATACAACCTTTCTTAATGAATATACAACTTTGCAAAAGAAATATGATACTTTTGTCGTAAAAAATATACTACCAAAAAATGTAAGGAAGCGGATATATGTACTATGGATATATATTCGTTAGCAACTTGGCATTGCTTGTTTTTTGTATTAATTTTCTTTTGAATGCATTATGTGTTTTGAGAGATGATTAGATGGCTTTCAATTTTTTGCTTTCTTACAATGATTTGCTTAGTTTCTTAATATGATGATGTTGACTTTTGCAAAATACTTGTCCACTAATATGATTCTAGTAAACACAGAGTTGTCCATTATGCAATGAAACCTGAAACAGATATAAGCTACCATGTAACGGATTCGCCGCGTGAAAAGATTCAAGACGAGGAGTGGTGACCTCCTATGAGCTTGGGGGCCTAGCTCCAATAATTTTGACTTCTTAGCTCTTACCTCTTCTCACTCAACTTCTACATGCTTATATGTTATCTTTAAGTGCTTCTGCTCTCTCTTGAATGTGAAGCGTCGAAAAGTTTCTAATGAAATTTATTTTGTTTTTGCAAAATGTCAGTTTCTTAATGGAATTTGAGGGGAAAGTTTTAAAAGTGATGCTTTCTCTATCTTTATTTTTTTGGGTAGGGAAGCACAATGATACTTGAATGACGAGATTTTTTGCTTGGAGCTTTAACTCTCTCTTTTTAACGACGAGAGGAAATTTGTGTCTTGGGACTATTTGTAAATCGGTTTGGCATGCTTCATGCCTTGAATTGGGAAAATATTGCAGTGGATGCATCTCAGATTCATCGTAGAATGGGTTTATACTTCATACTTCTCATGGTAGCACTAGCATAGTATCTTAGTTTTTCAGGATCATCCTTTTTTTCTCTTTACTGGCTGACGTTGTGTTTTCTTATATTCCAGGTTTCTGTCAAACCCTTCATCTTACGTTCACAACTATATAGCAGCGTAAAGGATAGAACTCAGGTTGACCGTGAATTAGAGGTCTGGTTCCTTGATTGTTAGGCTTATTATTTTTAAGCTGATATTAGCAAGTCCAGTTATGGATTTTTGAACACTTGGTGCTTTGTGAACCTTTTATATTAGATGCATAAGAAATTATGTTTCTCTGTTCAACTATATACTACTAGGGTCAAATGTACGCGATGCGTGCGAAAGCTGCTAGAATTTGATTAGTGAAATGATTAATTATCAAATAAGTTAAGCAGTTAGGATATTATTTTCTTGTTTTTTCTTTATTCTTTTTTGGTGTCCACCCCCTCCTTTTTTATATAATAGAGATAATAATAACATTTTAGTATAAATATTAGACAAAATTTGCAAATGTTACGGGTACTGTATCCCTAAGTAGGCAAACTCTTAGAAAGGCTGTTTATGAATACCCACTTAAAAGATAATAAATAGCTTCCTGTACAGAGAATTTAGTGCAATAATGTAAATACAGCAGATGACTGAATTCAAAATGCCGTAGAAGACAGATGCTTAGTTTATAGGTAGAAGTTACAAGTTTCTTGCAAATTTTGACTACTAGATTAATTGACATGAAACTCGTAGGTGGAAAATGTTCAGTCACCTAGAATGGACATTAGGTATTAGAAAGATTTTTAGAGATTGACTATTGGTTGAGAGGAAGGATCTTTCTTAATGTCGTTAAGGTTGGTTTTGAAAGAAACATTTCTCGTGAAGATAATAACATAAACATCTGCACTTGTTTTCTTTACCCTTTGGGCATTGAATATTTTGGTGGACAAGATAGACATGTCAAAGGGGTATGCGTAACTGATGGTATGCAAAGGAGTTAGCAATTTAGGGTCTGTTCTCCCCGGCTTATTTTCAATTTAGCTTCTCAACTTTGGACAGTACTACTACTCTCACATTTCACTATTCTTTCAGTTCAGCTCAACTCATTTATGCCGAAGAGAACAAACCCTTATTGTGGCAGCTAGTTGCTGATTATTGAGTTTGAGATGCCTTATCTTTTGTGTATTTGTTGTGAGTGGGGGTATGCATGCGTCATTTTATCAGAATTGATCAAAAAAGAGAAGGGAAGAATACACATATTACAAAAATGTAGGCACACATCAATAAAAGGAGATACACTTCCGTAGCCTTTCAAGTTGGATAATATATATGAGTTAGTATCAATTTATATACATAATAGGATATGAACCTTATGTTTCAAGTGATTTTTTATTCATCATATTTGTAACCCAACCATATGATAGCCTCGGTCAAATTAAGTAATAAGAATACTTACAAAACTTAAAAAATTGCAAAATTGAGGTTATAAATCTAAAAGTGTGAATTTCTTGACAACATTCACGCCGCGTCAACCGCGATTTGTTTTTATTCGACTGTTACAAGTCGCTTCCGCGGCGCGACCGCATCCACGATTCTTCGTTAGGTGGAGTCAATAATTAGTGGCTGCACATTGTTACCTACTATATGTTTATTCGTGCAAGTAGTAAATATGCACCATTACATTGCCGCATGATAGGTTGCCTGGGATGTCTATGTAGTATGACTCTTATGAGTTTTTGTTTCTTAATCTCTTGTCAAATGCGAGCACTCAACTTGGAAGTGGAGGTCTTTTTCAGGATTGAAGCTTCATTGGATGGTGATGTTAGACACGGTGAAGTTGTATCTTTGGGTAGTTTATGAAAGTATACCAGTATAACATCTGTGAGGATTACATAGCTTTCTAATTGCTATTGTTGAGGATGTTGCACCTAGTGGTTTTACATATTGTAATATAATTCTGTTTGTATGGAATTGGATGTAGGACCTCTTTAACATCTACTTGCATTTGGTCTTTGTTGTCAATACGTTTCCTAGTTAAAATAACAAGTTGTCCTTTTCTATTAACGGCCAATTTACTCTCTTTTGAAGGTGTTGAAGAGGGATAAAGTCCTGCGGGTTTTGAAACTAAATACAGGGCAAGATGATCATGCAGTGATGTTTCTTGAAGACTACATACAGCAGGTTCTTTTACCTACTCGTGCTTTTGCTCCTCCTTGTGCAATTGCGATTGATATTGCTATTTTAGAAAGCAAGAAAGTAGAATCATATCATCTGTATTGTAAAAGGTTCTTTTGAAATTTGTCTTTTTAAATAAGGCACCATATGTTAATCCTTTCAGTGTGCTTAAAATGTTGTGATGTTGTAATGTCATGATGGGTTCGCTTACTGGATTTTTTTTGTAGATAGATAGTGTTTCGAAGAAGATGGGGACTAAGAAGGAAGGTGATTTTTCCGTGTTTGGTTGGTTTAAGTCTCATGTTATCATGTCCAAGTTAGAGCCAAGCATTTCACATGAAGAGCTTGTAAGTTTTATCGTTTGCTTAATACATTTGTTTATTTGTTGGTTTATTGTTTCAGTTGTGGTTTTCAGTGGAAAGTTCACGTGGTCCCTCAAAGGCGTTGAACTATGAATGTCAGCAATTGGAGTACTTGTTAACTTGTTATTACTTCTTATATTCCCCGTAATTTTGAAATTTTCTGCCTTTTTCTTTGTAACCATGAAAGTTTTTCTTCTTTTGTTGAGTCATCAATGAGATTCTTTTACCTAACTGAATCCCACAGTATCTTGTAACTATTAGCTGGTCTACTTTTTTGTATTCATCTCAAAACTGTTGTATTTAGTGTTTGAATTTTTGCTAAGAACAGTTTGCTCTTGACTTTTGTTATTGCAGTGTTCCTTATTATCGGCAGGAGGAAAAGTGAAGGATGAACATATCTCTCTATTGGTCAATGCAGGCATTCTTGTGAGTAAAGTCATTTTTTTTAATTATTAATAGTTCAATTGTAGTTTTTTCTGTTATTTAACAAGGTAGAAAATATAACTAGATAAATAGCTAACTTCCAAGGACACTGTTCTTAGTTAGCTATACTTCTATTTTTAAACGTTGCATATACCTTTAACTATACAATTTCTGTGGTTGTAGATTCGACAAATTATTGATCCAAATACCTACTGGTTCGCTATTCCAAATATTGGTTCGATACTCAAGGGGATTTCTCAGGTATGTACCTATGTGGCCTATATCTTGTATTCTAGAGCTAAAAGCCTCGAAGTTGACTTGTTTGCTAAATGATTGAATAATACTTGGTACTTGCAAGGATAGTTAAGAATGGTGGGACAATGGTTTCGAAGAGAAGTTATTTTCTGTAGATGAAGCCAAAATTGACTATAAACTCAACCAAGTGATCAAAGTTTATCCTATACTTTGATATCATCACTTGCTATATCATCAAAATGCTTGTTAACCGGTTTGTCTCTTTCCTTTGTATTGCATCTGCTAGTCCTGTGCAATAATTTTTTTTATTTTGGGATAGGGTTGAACCGGGCTGGCCAGTGGGTCGGGCCCCCTCCAGCCTTGAGGGTGTACCAGGCCACACTTCTAGATTTTCTAGAATGGGCCCACGAAATCTTGCCAGCAAACCCAGGAATCCCGGCCCACCCAGCCTGCCCGGTTCGATTGAGTATAGTGAAACACTGAGGACAAAAAAAGCAGGTATTATATACTACTACATATTTTAGAGAGTTACAAATTGATTGGAGAAATTGGGAGTTTTTTGTAGAAAGCTTTAGAAAGGTACTCATGACTTGAACTCATGGTTATCAAAAAAAACTAAATGAAGGAGTTTGAAGGGTAAGAATTAAGAAGCATCCAACCCTGAACCAAACAGTCTGGTTGACTAAAGCCTTGCGTGTAGTAGTAGCCCACTATGCTAACCTGGGTTTTATGTCTATGAATTGCATTTTAAAACGGGGGCCTTTCTAGGCCTAATATTTCTGGGGCCTGTGCGGGAGCTCCTCTTGCTCCTGGTAAGGGCCGGCCCTGTCTTGGCACCTCTTACAGTAGTTCGGTGTGGATAGAAGTATAGAACTTGTCATGCCATTCTTCGAAATTGCAACAAAACTACGTGAAAAAATTCTGTCACTGATAACTATTTACTTTTTGCACCTTTAAGGCCATTGTTTCACCATCCTTTCCTTATCAATCATATGCTAGTTAAAGCTACAACAATATACTTGTTATGGAGTAATCTTCCATTTTAAAAAAATGTAGTATTTCTTCCAAGAGATGATTTTGTTAACTGAAGTTTGATTAAATATAGAGCTAAGAAGATAAAAAATCTTTTTTAGACATGCTAGATGAAAGAGATTAGGGAAGGAATTCTTTAGGAGAGGGATTTTTGCCAATTGGAAGGGAGAGAAGTATTAATGTGAGAGGGATTTTCTTTTTCTTTTTTGCCAAAAGAACTTGCCATCAAAAAGAGGGGCCCTTTGCTCTAGGTCCGTTTTTGCACAAGCGAGTGCTCACCTTATTGTTTGTTGCTTGATCGTTTTCGAGATTGGAAATTGGAGCTGCTTATGGTGAGAGTGTGTGTAGAAGATGTAATTTTTCATCAAGAATCCTTTTGTTTCTCAGACATGGACCTGTCAAAGTCAGACCAAGCTTGAGCCTTTGGTGAGCTTGACTTTTGGTAATTAAGCTCTTTTAATTTATTAAGCCAACACCTTGAGCCTTTTCATGATCATAATTGAGAACGATGAACTTGTTTATCCAAGTAAGATTTGAGAAAACTAGTTATAAGTTTAGAGGAGAAATTGTGAATCAATAAGAAATCTAATTATATTATATATACTGTATACATATAATGGAATAGATTCATCCAAAAATTCGCTTCTTTCTAATGCCATCATGTGTCTATATTTTTAAGGAAACAAATATGGTGAGAGAATATGGAATCTGTAATAAGAATGGGAGAGTTGTGAGGGAAAGAGAGATATCTTCTTTTAATTTCTAGTAAATTCCTGCACACGGTATTCTAAGCTTTCAAATGGTTTGATCACTCCCGAAGGTAATATTACACAATTTTACAATGACTCTGTCTCTTGTCCTTCCCCCATTTTGACAATCACAACTGCTGCATTTCTTTCCCATCACTTTGACGAACTTTCCACATCACGCAATCCTATCATTATAATTTGAGTTGCCAATAGTTTCTGTCTTGCCACGCTTGTAGTAATGTACTCCCTCCGTTTCTTTTTGTTTGTCCTACTTTCCGTTTTTGTCCGTTTCTTTTTGTTTGTCCTACTTTTTCATCTTTCCTTATATGGCAAAATTATATCACCCATCTACTCCTACTTTATCATTTTTTGGTCCCACATGTACCTTAAAAGTTTCTCTCACCTACTTTAATCACTACATTTATTATAAAATAAGTGGACTCCTTAATTGTTGTCCCGACCCACATGCCTATGACATCAGCTTTATTGGCATTTGGAGCTACAGTAGATGGGACAAACAAAAAGAAACGGTGGGAGTATATGGAAGGTTTATGTTGGTGCATAACATACATCAAATCTTGCTGTCTCACGTTTTCCAGTCCTATATCTTAATAATTTTCCATGCGTCCCTTCTCCCTAAAGATGGTCATTATATGTCTTGATAGGAAGTCCATCGTCCCAAGCTAATCTCCTCCACGTACTCTCTTGCTCTTGGGTATATAATATGTCCTTCAGTAGAATTTATTCTGATTTGATAACAGTGCTATTATATTACAGATATCGTCCGACTCCTTTTCATATCAAACTTCGCCCATTAAATTTTTTCGAAATATATTGCTATACACTGTTAAATTTCTGTTACATGAGAATTTTTGATGCAAATCTGGAATTTAGATTTCATGGTCTCTTTTGGTGCAAAGCGTTAATTTTGTGGGAGACGTGTTAGTTTTTTGCTAGGTAACTTTGCTGTTAACAATTTCAAGGCTTTGGATTTGAAGTATCATTTTTTGTTCCATATCGGGCATTATAATAATAGGACTTAATAAAACCAAATTTTAATCCTATTTTCAGCAGTCCAAAAGTGCGGCATTGTTACACACATTAAAGTCTGTTGATCCTTCTTTCTTAAATGTTTATTCAGGGAAGGAAGGAATTGCTGTCATGTCTGAATCGCCGAAAATTCAAGGAGATGATGCTGTCTTCATTAGAGAAAAAGCGCCTTCGATTTTCTACCCTTGATATGAGATTTCATCTTCGTGATTTAATTGGGTCAGGTCACTTGCAAACTTATCAGTCACCTACCGGCATCATTGTTCGAATTTTGAAGGACTAGAATTTAGACAAGTACATCTTTCTTGTATGTTTCCTGTCAGACAACTGAAAATGGTTGGCCAGGAAGTCATTTTTGTCATGAAAGCAAAGATGAGGTTAAGGCGAACCACTGGATCGTAATGACGGATCACGAAGTGTGGCTACGTCTTTGGCTTGGCTTTCAACACCTGTTGATGGCTATTGGCTTCTTGAACAATCTCACTGACAGGCAGCAGTAGGTACTAGTTGTGTTTGGCACTTCACATCTCGTGGATACATGAATAATTGATAGATTATTATTGTTCAGATTTAGTGCCATTGTTTTTCCGTTCTTGCCAATGGGATCTTCAGTAATTAAGCCTATTTACTTATTTGAAAGTTTCGTGGACTTATGCCATGGTTTTGTCTATTAATCAAGTAACACAATTAAATCTGAAAAAACAACTGCTGTACTTGGGGTCATCCATGCTCTTAAAATGCACAAACTTCATTGTCATTATCTACTTATGTTATTTCAAACGAGGCCCAAGTTATTTCAGTTATATTTATCATCAAAATTTTAAATTCATGGAAACAAGCATTCCCTGTGTATTAGTTTGTTCTTTCTCTTCCTTTTTACATGCATGCATCTATTGTCTTTGTTTAGTTTGATGTACTGGTTTTGGTAAGGCGAGCGCTGCTGGCCCTCCCTCCTCCCTTTGTTTGTTCTCATTCTTTTATGCGCCTCTCTTTTTAACTTGTGGGCTTTGCTTTGTGTTTACCTTTTGTGAACTAAACAACCAATGTGTTTGTACTTTGCTATGTCAGGTGGGTTTGTTTTACAGGGCTTGACCTCTCAGTTCAGACAACCTTTGGAGAACTTGTGTTTGGAAGCAGAGGTCAGAGTTCAAGCATTTATGTTTTTCTTATAATACAGTGGAAATGTGTTTTTTTTTTTTAATTTTAAAATTAAAATTAATTGTTTCTATTGGTTGATTATAATTTATACTTCGTATGAGATATAAGGTATGTAGCTTGGCCACAACCTGTTTGATCTTGATCTTGCTTCAGAACTTGCATACTCTTGAAGTTTTGACCTATGTAACATATATAACGACTAGTTATTTTTCCTCCTATGAGGCTATGACAGTTGAATTATCAGACTATGGAAATCACAATTGTACGTTTCCCTCCTTGTTGTGAATTTTATGAATTTGCTACTTCCACACTAGAAATTCTTTGGCATCATCTTGACTGCAAACTGTTGGGCTGATCTCATAAGTTCTTTTAGGCTTTTAGCATGTCTTATGCCAGGAATGAATAGCATTTAGCTTTATTGTTCTCCTACTTGTTGTCTCTGTTCCTATAGATCCTTACTGGATTGTCTTTCTAAACTTCATTTTTTTTCGAGTGGAATCCCAGTAGTGCAATCCCAGCAACAGGGATCCACCACCAATTGTTGGCGCATGCAGCTGTCCTGATGGATTTTTTCTAACACTATACTTTGTGTGGTTATTTTTAGTTGGTTCAACAAGAGATTAAAGGGTTAGTGAACCGAAAATGTTCCTGCTATACTCACGGGACAAAATTTTAGTTATTGAAAATTTAGCCAAATAGCCACTTGTTCTAGATACTTAGTAATACCGAAATAGTTTACTTTAATATCGTGATGATCTGGGAGAGAACTTAGGAGGCTGCCTTTGATACTTTTTAGTATGTGGTCATAACCAATTAAATAGTGATACTATGGAGAGTGAGTTCTGCATATAGCTTTTGCTTATGAGAAAGGCTAAGCTTCTGATTGTTAGATATCTAAACGTGAAGTAGAGAGAGATGGTGGGTACGACATCATGTGCATTTACAGTTCCCCACAGAGTTGATTAACATTTACCTATGTAACAATTACTCTTCAGTTCCTAAAAGATTGGCCCAGTTTTTATTTTAGTTCGTCCGTGAGAGATCGTTTCATTTCCTTTTGAGGTGATATGATGTACACCATCTTGCTTTCCTTTTCTCGCACCCTGACATGCTAAATGACAAAACTACCCACCCAATACAACTCTTAGAAAGTTAAAGAAAAGAAATGGGGCAATCTGATGGAGGGAGTAGCTACTTAGCCATTCTCTTTCCTTATAGATGGCCCAAGTTGTGCTGGTTTAGATTGGACATTATAGCAGCCGGCAGCAGCTGCATGATTCATCAAAAGGGGGTCCTGTAGAGATAGTGACTTGAGGCTTCCTGGGTTCTGTTAGACTTCAGCCTCAATTTTGGTTCTTGTTTCCATTCTAAAATTGATGTTTGATAAGTGAGAATTATCTACTTTTCATATCTAGCTTATCAGAATCTTGGTGTGTCCATCAAAGATGATGCCGTCATTCACATCAAATAATGGAGTGCTAAATCGTCGCATGTAACAGTACATATAATTGCTGCTGTTATGAAAACACTCGGAGAGACGGAGACATTGAAACTGATGGAATATTACAGCATAAGTAGTTTTCACGACGTGGAATGTGTAATAATTGGCTTATAGTCAGATCTTACTTGACCTTGAAGGCTGATCAAGGGAGGTTTGCGAACTTATTTGGTAGGCGGTAGGCCCTAACGAAAGATAGTAACGGTAATTAGTTTGTTTGTAGATTTTCAATTACCATGTCAAATTTCATTTGAATGCAACTCTAGTCTCAAGCATTCTCCAAGTGAGTTTTTTCTTTATCAATTTCAATTACTACTCATTAGAGATAGTAGACTAGTAATGGAAAATTATGAAGAAAAGCGGGTACTTAGAGGTGGAAAATTGTTATGCACATTGCCATGAAACTTCTCGTGCAGATTTTGTCAATAATTTTTTAAATATAAGCTTCTCGTTTAGTTGCCTACAAAAAAGCCATTTGAACTTCTCCAAACCCTAGTTTAGGCAGGTTTTAGCGAGTTGTACCATCGCTGCAATGGTGGTAGGCAATACTGGGTCCTGACAAGTCCACGTACCCTTCTATGCATTGTTGATTCATTAACTCTACTATGCCCCAGCTCTTTCAGTTATACTTAGCTCGATAATATAGAGATAATACTGGTTGTGCAGTATAAGCGGTTAATCTTGTATGTGCATTTAAACCGTGAAAACATGAAGTATATCACTTATTTTGAAACAGAGGAAGTATATATGACGTGAACAAAAACTGTTTGGTACAATGTTGAATTACGGAACCCTCGATATGTACATGTTTTAACTTTGAAGGGCATATTTTACTGAATCTGACCACTTATGTGTTGGAAAAGATGTTATTCTAGAACTAGAAGATGAAAATGATAGGGAAGTAACGACAAAAGCTCTAGTCGCATTTGGAGCTATTTTTTCTTTCGTTTTTTGAGACTTGTTGGACGTTTATTGTTGATAATGCGTTATGGAGGTAGAAAGTTCATGATACAAAACTTTTTCATTTTTTGCCTGCGTTTGGGAAGGTGAGAGGGTGGTATACAGACTGAAGTGTGGGATGAAAATTGTAAGAGATTAGTTTTCATGGATTGTATTCAATATACACTCAAGAGTATCAACCATATTGCACCATAGGCTATTTTTTGCTCGTCTGCTCTTTTGGAGTTCTTCCTGTTATACAAATTTTGCTCGATTAGCGTCTTTTAACTGAACAATGAGTAAAAAAGTCTCAAAATGTACTAGACTCAGTGCATTCGAGCCTGTAGTAAAAGGTGTCTTATTCATGAACAATTGAACTATGAGATCAAGATGGAAGGGTAGCTCAGTTGGTAGCTACGTCTATCATCCTATCATGAGATCGAATCTCGTTTCTATGGTGATTGTATCAGGAGCCCCAAAAAAAGGGATAAGTGCAATATACTACCTTCGTTCCATGTGTATTGCAACATAGAGAGTTTTACGCCTCCCAACGCACTACTTTAGACGCTAATATCTCTAATTTTATTTAAGTAAAAATTATAAAAAGTAAATTTTAATTAAGCATATATCGAGACGAATCTAACAAGATCCCACATGGCTATATGCATCCTTGTGTATAAATCACAAAAGAGGGTCAAAGGGTAGTGTATAAATAGTGTAAAATGTCAAAGGTTGCAATACCTATGAAACGGAGGTAGTATATCTTTCCATTATCTTAAACCTGTCGATCAGTTTCTTTCGTTTTTCCTGGTGGTATGCGTCATGAATCATCGGAAGCTTGTAGAGTGTAGTTACTTCCGAAGGTAGTTAATTGCCTTGTCAAATACTCTCTCATAAAGTGCAAAGATGTCAATTCCATAAAAGCTGGTTTTCTATCAGTTAAAGTAGATTTCATAATCGTAAAGCAAGACATGTTTATCCTTTGTTTCTCTAAATTAAACAATATCATAAACTTAGATTTATTATGTATCGCAGTAGCTAAGTGATGCGTGTGGTCGTATCAATTACGGATATTAAGAATATAGCCATATACTCCGCTTTAATTATATATTATCCCCATTACTTTATCCGCTGCTAATTTTTGACTTTTTATACAATTTATATACTTCCTCCGTTTCAAAAAAAATAGTTACACTTCTTTTTTTGCGGACTTCTAGGCACTTTTTGTTTGTGTGAGAGATTGTGGGGTAAGATATGTGGTAGGAGAGAGATAGAGAGAAAAAGTTACCAAAAGAAGGAAAAAGGAGAAGTGTAGTCATTAATTTGAAACTTCTTTAAATGGAAAGTGTAACTATTTTTTTGAAACGGAGGAAGTAATAATTTTTGTTTATAAAACTTTGACTAATATATAAAAAAAATTTAGTGTTTAAGATGTGCTTGGATTTATCAGTAGATTTGCAAAATAAAAATACTATATTTTTGAGCAATAGATAATTGAAATTATTGTTAACTGTATATTTGTGTTGTAACTTTTGTCAAATGTGGAAGTTAAAACGTTGCAAATTTTATAAAAAATGGAGGTAACTTCCGTAACTACTTTCGACTGTGCCAAAGTCTTGCATCCATTGAGTGCACAATAAATTTTTGCGTTTTAGTTTGAAGTGTTCTCTTTCAGAATGTCGTAATTATTAAGTAATTTTATTTCTATCATTAGAGTAACCTTTATTATAATCGAAGTGATCCCTTTCCCAGTAATATAGCTCATTTACTCATTAAAGTTACCTTTAGCAAATGGACGTACAATAAAGTATTGTGATTTGTGCACTTGGTATATACTAAATTTAACTATATAGTGTAGCTATTTTACAAGTTAAATCTACATCAATGCGATTATAAAACTCGTTGATCTTTGTTGCTTCTGTTACTTGTTAGTTAGAAAAAATAACAGACATCTCGAGGTTGCTGTCGATTGACGTGGAGTATAAGTTTTCGAAACTAGGATCCTTTTAGGCTTTAGCTCCTAGTTCTTGTGGCAAGGAAAAATGCTCAACATATACCCTTGACAGGGCGTTTGATATATGGGAATAGGAGTTTGGGGATTAGAAGGAGGGATGAGGATTGTGAATGAATGGGTGGGATAATGATAAAATAAAGTCTATCCCTTGTTTGATATGAGTTGGAAATTTATTGGGATTAAATTATGATTTTACTTCAATACCCTTACTAATACTCCACCTTCTTTCTTTTCCTTACTTTTCATTAAGGGTAAATGAGTCATTTTGCTCTAAAATTTAATCCCACCCCCTAATACCTGCCCCCTCTCATGTCTTATTTTGGTGGGATTAGGGGGTATTTAATCCCAATCCCAATCCCCCTCAAAACTCCCAATCCCTCCAAACAAACATGGGAATTCTATCCATTGGGATATATAATCCCAATCCCTCCCTCTAATCCCCCTAAACAAACACCCCCTGAGCCTGAGGGATATAATATTGAAGGAAAAAAGTTGGACATTGAACATGTTCCAGTGAATTTTGTTGATAATTTTTTTTTAAAATAAAAATTTATTGATTTAAAGTGATACAGTTCTATAATAGAAGACAAAAACTAGCAAATACTTGTAAAACTGAAACAAATATAATTCAACATGGCAAAATTATGATCATTGGGAAGATTTAACACTTTTGAAAATCCATGTCTTTCATATCACTGTATGCTGCAACCTCTTACAATGGGAGTTATCGATCTGTTGTAAATTTGGATTCAAATCCACCGATTGACCATAATTGATGAACCCAGTTACCATCGGTAAAGAATTATTGACATTTGTTGCAATCCTACAAAATTTCGATCAGTAATAGAACCTTTAGAATCAAAATTAAATTCTCCAAACTTTGACGTGGAGTGAGATAAAACCCAATATATGGTAGGTTTTACCCTACTTTTGGTAGAAAACTCTTCATCAGAGAGAGACAAACGTTTATTAAAAACAATAACATAGAAACTATTGAGCAAAAGGGTAGAGATAGCTCTATAAATTATTTTGTGCACCGTGGATCACAAGGACACACGATCCAGGGTGGAAACACATGCTCTCTTTTCCGGCCAAAATTGTGGTTGTGCTCTCTTCTCCGGCCAACATCGTATCCCAACTGTATCCTCCAACTTTAAATAATTCGAGTCCATCCTTCAATATGCAGCTAATTTTTTAAGATTTGCGAATCTGTCGAAATTTGTTTAGAAATTCTCTTCTTGAATATAAGTGAACTTAACATAATTTTGCAAATCTCAGCCTTAATTTGATATTTTCAAAGTATATCATGATTGACCGAAAGGTATATTAGATTAAATGAAAGTCACAAATAAATAAAATAAAAGGTACAAAGTGTAACTGCAAAGTATATCCGACAATTTGTACTCTTTAATGAGTAGCCACAATTTCCTGGAAATTTTATTGTTCTCTTTGAAATATGATCATCATAATATCACTATTTAATTGGTTATGACCAATTAAAAATGGTAATGTCCTATTATGTTAAAGGACATGAATCTAGTTAGAGCTTATGATAATCATATTTCAAACGATCACCATAACATCATCCGCACTTTCTCTTCTCATTACCCCACTAACCAAGTAACCACCACCACCATCTTGCCCCTCTTTTCTGGCAACCAGACACCTCCGATCCCTTGCCTTCCTCCACTAACCATTGCCCTGCGTTCCCGCATTTTGCCTTCTCTGACCACCAAGAGCATTGGTCTCCATCTCCATCTCCATCTCCTTCCCTTTCTCCGATCCCAACGTGTTGGACCTTGTACAATAAACCTATGCTCATTCTTTTCTCCTAAGCCACTTTCGTTAACTTTTATCTTTTCTAAAATCACCAAGCGAATTCTCAAATCTTTTGTCCATAATTTTTGTATTACTTGCATGCGTGCGTGATAATTTTGATATATGATCTATCATTGCTAATTAGAATTTGAAATGATAATCAAACCAATGAAAAGAGTGGCGTATAAAAGTGAGGGGGTGAGACTAAGGATGAACTAATGAGTGCGAGTCACTCTTTCTTCTTCTAGTAATGCTCGAGTTCAGAACTAATTTGGGAACACAAACCATTGTAATTTTTGGATTTGAAATTATTACTAAGAACACTAGCTAGTGAATTTCAGGATTAGTTTTACCATATTTTACTTTCCAAAGTCACTTCATGTAACGAGGATTGATAAACATCATACACGTAGATGTTTCACAAAGGACCCATTGGTTATTTCACATGTTTAATAAGGGATAAAATAGTCATTTAACGTTTAAAATGAGGGGCAAAATGATCATCTAACATATAAAATGAGAGCAATATGGTGAATTGAAGTATATGAAAACACTCATTGATCATTTAACTTGGAATATACATGGAAATATAGTACATTCATAGTAATATAGTGTCTAAATTAAAGCAATAGTGTTAGATGTTTGAAAATATCTAACTGTTAGGCATGTTTGTGATGAAGATAACGTATGAAGGAGGTAATATAAGTCAAACAATAGGAAAACTAGGCATTTAGAGGTGATGATAAAGGGGATAGAGTGGGGGTGGAGAGGAGAATGTGGTGTTGATTGGAAGAAAGAGGGGAACTATCACCCTTCAAATGAGGGTAATAGTTACCTAGGAGTGTTAGTGGGTATACCCCCATAATAAGGGTAATAGTTCCCCCCTTTCTTCCATTTCCTTTCTACTAACACTGTCTTATCCTTTTCATCACCACTCTTTCCCCTTTATCATCATCTCGATCTAATGATTTAGTTTTTTTATTTTTATGTTTAACTCTTATTACCCCTTTATACATTATCCTCATTCCAATCATGTCGTTAAATATTTATCATTTCTCCCATGTAATCGATCAAAAATGTCGAAATGGAGAGGCAATTTTTTAGTTTAAAGAAGATCAGTGACGGTGGTTCACTCATAGTCACTCTAGTCTCTATATTGTCTTTTGTCTTTATAATTCATAAGCTAATAAGTATTCCATGCACTCCTAAAAAAGCATTGTTCATTTTCTAATCTATGTACCAGGTGCATGATATTAATTACTTAGATTTTCCTGTTTATAACAAACTTCTAAAACAAAGGTAAGCTAATATAGAAAATTATCTTTATAATGATTATGGTGAAGGAGATTGAACAAAATAATTGCAAAGATAATTTCCTATATTAACTTTTATTTGTTTTGCAAGTCTGTTGTGAAAGGAGAATCTAAATAAATAACCCGTTTCACCTGGTGCATAGATTAGACAAATTGTTATTGTTTCTTGATAGATGAATTGACTAGCGACGCGTAAGAGGAAAATGCAGTGTAAGAGTACCTGTACCGTTGTGTAACATTCGTGCATCCCCCCAGGGCAAGGCTAGCATGTAATGTGTTTGTTGTTGTCATGGAAGATTCCATTGCACTTGAAAAACTTTTTCCAACACCAACTTTTAGTTGATCGGATGTATAGATATTTACACTTGTAATTTGAGAGAGAAAAGTTTGAATATAGACAATATAACTTTTGTGGAGTTATTCGTTATTTCTGAAAATTGCAACAATCTGATTTGCTACACAACTTTGAATCAATTCATTTATTTTAATTAGCTACTAGTTAAATAATATACCTTTTTGTAAAATATAAATTCTATACAACACTATCTTATACAAACTCCTACTGGCTAAAGATTTAGTTAAAGCAACATCGTGAATAATGCAAAAGTACATCATAATATTCGAATATAAATAAACAAAGAACTGTTTTGCAAGTGTAATTACAATTGTAATAATAACTTGAATTTCAATTTTATTTATTTAGCCTTTTATAAAAGTAAGAAAATAAATTTAAGGACAGTTTTTTCAAAAATTAACTTAAAGTTTCATATACTAAAACTTTAATTTTGAAATCATTGACGGTAAAAGCATGTATAACAATTTTTAAAAAATAAATGGGACCATGATTTGTAATCCGATCTACAAATATGATCACCTTGGATATCATCAACATGACGTATCATGAAATGAATATTATCGAATAAAAGTTAAATTCGATCTCCGAAGACACATGTATACGTGTATAACAATTTTTATGACTTTGTTCTTTGCTATATATTGAAATCCACTAGTATGATATTATTGAAAATTTGCTCAATTTATTTGAACATACATAAACTTAACTCGGATATCTTAACACAGGACCATACTGGTGGCGGATGTGGCACGAAATATTTCACCATTTCTTGTTGTGGGTTTGACTTACTAGTTTACGCAAATATGAAAGCATGCATGGCCTTGTACCATGCCTGCCTATAATTTAACTAAAGTACTTAGTGAAGTTAATACCAGCATATTTGTCTCAAATTTGCCCATTCCAAGTAGCTAATACTTTGCTTTCTATCTGATAAAAAGCCAAGCAAAATTAGGGTTTGGTGGGGCCATTAAGTTGTTGCTGATCATCATGGGTTGTATATAGCTAATTTGATAGCTTTGTGTATTATCACTATTATCATAAATGGTAAGTTGATATGTGTATTAGTCGTAACGTGGGGATATACCACTCCTATTTATATTTGCTGCTTGCAACTCGTCAATTAATGAAGGCGCCTAATTCTTGTGTCAACTTAAGAAGCATAATAATTTCTACTTGCTCTTATATGCTGCAATTCAGGCACAACTTAGCTTGGTCTATTTTATACTTCCTCTATTTTATTTGTTACAAACTTACACTTACAATAGTTTCACTTTTACACTAATTAAAAGGAAAATGATAAGCTCTTAAGACTATAAATATATATATAATATATATATATATATATATTATTTAATAACATTCAAGCATTAATGACATTGATTGACACATATTTTTGACATACACGACTTAATACCACAATAGGCAATGTATTTAATACTTAGATTAGGATTATATAACTATATACAGTATGTTATTACCCGTATATATGTATGTATAATAACAAGGCAAAAGCTTAGAGCTGGCCTCCCCGAAGCGTTAGAATAGAAGAACATGATGCATGCTTTATTTGTTACATTGATGAGTCTTTGTGGATTGCAACTAAAATCTTTGTGCAATGAAATAAACTATTTGAACTTATACAAACTTAACTTGGATATCTTAAAACTGAACCATACCCTTTATTGTGTATAAGTTTCATATATTAATCTAATATATTTAGGTCTTTGCAATGAACAAATCTAACTATATCGTTTTCTCGTATAGTAAAAGAAAATTCTCATAATTCATTGTATATTCTACTAGCCTTTATTAATTAGTTAAAAAAATACATTGGAAGTATATTAATACTGTAATACAAGTTAAAAAACATTCAGGTCAAAACGAGACATGTGAATTATGTCAAAAGTCAAAGTAAAACAAATATTTATGAACAAAGGAAGTATGTATACTACAATGGAATTATTATCAGAATTTTTTTGCCCCACTAGTTAGCTAGCAATTGGACTACCTTTCTCTATCAAAAGTAACGAAGCTACAAAATTTTGGCAATGTATAGAGCTGATTAGACTACACAACCTTCTAATTTATTTCCTCCCTTTCCACTTTTAAATTTAGAGTTCTATTATTTTTATAAAAATGTACTTCATATGAAGGGGTTTATGGGACGCATGAACGCATGGCCAAGAGGCCCAGGACGTATGTATGCTAATCAAATTGAAAGAATGCTGGATATGTGCATTAATAATGATGATTAGGACGTAGAGTTCAATAATGTATACATGACATGATTATTAATGATATTTAATACGAAGGTTTAGCATTAGTATGGGGTCACCCTCTATTAGTATAACATAGAGTCATGAATACTTTTAAGTATATGATTAGTATAATCTGATTTGCATCTAGTAAAGGTGCGTGCCTTGATAAATTTATAGTAGGGTGATGACCTAGGGTGTGAATAAGTGAATGTGGTATTTCATGATGTCAAAGGACCAATAATTGAAAGAGAATTTGTTGTTCATGTGAGGACCAGCCGTTTCATATAAGAGTGGAGCGTCAGCTTGTATCGAAAGGAATTCCAGTAAGGGAGGCAGAAGATTTGGACTTTTAGGCACTTGCTTAAGGTATAATAGAACGACCGCTCCTATTTAGACAGAGCCTCTCTCCCTTCTAAGTTCTAACATAGTATTATGTTTTGCATGGATTTCGAGTCCTTGTAGTATATGCGGACCTATTATAAATAGATGTTTTGAGGAGGGGTGCATGAATGTTGTATCTAAGAGGTTTAGATTTAGCCATTAGAGAGATTAGAGAACCCATAAAATCACATAAATTCTTTTGTATCATTGTCTCGATAAAGACTCAAAGTCCTAGTATAGTTTTGTAGTTCTTCTCGCAAATCTTAGGTTCCACTATATATTCTTTATTGCTTGTTCTTGTTACTTTCTAGTTTGCTGATCTCCGCGCTCTATACTTCAATTACATACACAATTTGTTAAACACATATTGATTTAGTTCTTACAAAGGAAGAAACTAATTTGTCTAATTTAAATAGCTATGGTACAATATCTTCTACACCAAGAATAAAATCCCGACAGATATAGATTTCTAGACATAATAAGAACATAAACATAATATTTCTAATACAATAATACGATTTTCTAATATCACTAATATGCTCGACATTTTAGGGGATAGATAGTCCAAAAGGATGCAATATTTATAAAGGAATTAATTTTAGGTTCTAGATATCTTTGAGACATAAGTAATTATGAATTGGAAAGATATGAGAAATACAAAATTGATAAGTTGTTTGGTTAATCAATTCACAAGAATTTCTCTTTCCTATGAATTTCTACTTCCAACAAAATGGAGGAATCTAATTACCAAGTCCCCCTAGGTAAGTAGAGATTCCCACGTGAATTATAATTCTTATATTCAACCAAATAATTTTCAATCTTCCTAGGAATTGAGAGTTAATGGGAATTGCAAATGCATTGGAAGATTTGATTCCTGCATACAACCAAACGACCACTAAAAGGTGTAATAGGGAGCCAAAATACTGCAAGTAATGTTTGACCTCTCTTTCCAAGACCAATTTTATTTTTATCTCGTTTTAAAATAATAAGCTACAATCTATATCTATCAATTTAAATATTAAACTTTGATGTCTATATTAAATAAAGGTCTTGTTCATTTCATCTTGTTTGTAGTGAAACTGAGCTTATCTGTAATAAATTATATTTTTTATGCTGAGCTGAATTTATTTATTTTTATTAAACCAAATTTATTTATAACAAATTCAACTATATTTATTGATTTCTATTGTTTTTCTTTTTTGTACTTATTATTTTTACTCATCATGTCTTTATCGACTAAACTTATTTTTATTGAATATTATTATTTTAATATGAAAAAATAGGGCCTTAAATTACAAAGAAAGGTTAAATTGGTAAGGTGGAATGTAAAAGATTAAATATTATTGAAGGATGGTTATATATGGTATATTGGTTAAATTTCTTGAAGACAAGTACAAATCCAATATGGCAAATAGATAATTCAAAGTACTTAAGATAAACTTTAAAGAGGAATTTAACCAACTAATAATTGAATCATATATATACACACATCTAATTCGAATCTTACAACTTTGCACTAAAATGATGCAAAATTAGCTAATTCGTACAAGATCATGACTCAAATAAAGTTGATATCATGTGATAATTATGCATGACATTTTCAATCTTTCACTCTCCCCCTCTCTTTCTGAAGAGATAGCTCATTCTTTGATTCTCTCACACAAGTCCACACATGCATATACACGTATCTTTGCGGCGCACATCATCCGTAACATTATTATTGGAGATTTGTATTATCGCGTACCAAAGTGTATAAATTCAGCTTTGCCTTGCTTTATTTGGTGAATATAGTGTTGAGTTCCTCTCCCACATACATCTCCCAATTAGACAGCTGTCACTAATACAATCAAGCCACGTATTGCTTTGTCATAATATATCAATTATTAAGTGTATAAGCTTATTGGTCAATGTCATTACTCATTAGGGTCTCTATCTTACATATCGATTATTGATTTAGTGGTATTTGGTATATGGTTAAAAAATGAAGAGTAGTGACTAGCTACCAATTAGGGTTAGGTAAATTTAAACATGTGAACTATGAAGATCGGATATGTCATGCAATGTTTACAACAAGTATTTTGTTAAAGATATGTGGACCATATGATATTGTTCATATGTCCAAAAAGTAAATAGTCATAAAACTATTTAGTATAATAAAGTAGAATTGTTGTTAGATTTTTATTAATTCATATTCCCACTTTAATGAAATGATGTTGAGAATAGAAAAAATACAGCTATTATAAAGGGTATATAACTATCGGTTTTCATCGACTATTCAAACACTAGTAGTCGACGACATCCATTAGGTCATGTGCAAATTTGGTTCAGTCACATACATTAACTTATCTCTATTATATAAGTGAAGAGGTGGGGGTGGACATCAAAAAGAAAAAAGGAAAAATAATTAAAATAAACCAATGAGTTTATTAAGTAATTAAGTTTTATTTCCAAATTTAGCCATCAGATTTTTGATAAAAGATGTTCATAACTTCTAACTAAAATATCTAAAAACCTACAAAGTAAAAACAATTAAAAAAATATCAACGATTATATTTTTTTGAGATCTAGAGATAGACACCCACTTTGCTATACTTTTATATACTTTTGAAATTTTTTATTTTGAAATACATGGGTAATTGATTATTCATGAGTGAAGGCACATTTGATCAAATTGATCCTGATAAAGTATTTTAGCATGAGTGAGAAATATGATAAAGTATTTTCAAGTACTTTTGAATTTTTTTTCTCATTTGGACAATGAGCAAAAATACCTTACCGAGTACTATATAACAAAAGTTGTAGTTGATGGGGGGGGAGTAAGAGATGTTTTCAAAGAAAAATGAGCCAAAATGAATTTACCTTGAAAACAAAATATGTTGCGCACCTTCACATTTTATCATGTTACAATAGCCAAAATACACATCGTATGCAAATAAAATTAGGATTTTTTGTTCAAAACCACCTAAATTTTTCACGATTTTAGAAACTCCTACCTTAATGAATTTTTCTTTTAAATTTCCACCTATCATTCCCAATTTTATTAGAAACTCCCACCTTTTAATGAATTTTGTTAAATTCCGTTAACAAAACCGTGAAGTGGGCCACACATATACATTTTATTATCAGTTTACGCTGAAATTGAAGTCAATTTCATCAATTTAAGGGCAAATCCTCAACACATTTGCCGAATTACAACTATTTGAAAAGACTTGCAATTATTTCAAGTTCTATTTTGTTAACATAATGTATACGTGGGACCCACTGAACGGTTTTGTTAATGAAATTTGACAAAAACCGTTCAGTGGTGGGAGTTTTTAATAGAATTGTAAATGGTAGGTGAATTTTTTTTTAAAAAAAACTCATTAAGATGGGAGTTTCTAAAAACATGAAAAGTTATGGTAAGATGTGACTATTCATAAAATTATCTACTACTGTAGATTATGAAATTTCATAATAAAATTATTGTCGCACGCATCGCGTGCATAGAAATCTAGTATATATATATATAGAGAGAAGTCAAGTTGCAGATCATTATCTTTTCAAGCTAGGACATCAAATCAACCAAAATAGTCGTGTTATCGATGTCCTGATGGAGCCTAACATTTACAAACTCGTTACTTTAGACAACTTAGGATAACCACTTGAGAAAATATTCTCTAACAATCTCTATGTATCTTCCAAAGAAAATGAAGGGTTTTCTCAGTGAGTAATGGCAAATTATGAATTACATGAACCTAAAGAAGGTAATGATTTTATTTCAGATGGAAAGAGTATAATGACGTGGATTAAACATAAGATAAGGGAGAATTAAGAGGTTCAGATGATAACTTAAGGGTATAGAGTTTCAATACTAATCTAGTATTTTTGTTTTGAAACAAACTAGATTTTAAGTCCGAGCGATGCCTTAGGTTTTTGTGTGTTACAATCTAGTAATTTAGACAACTAATATTATTTGGTATGGAAATATGTAAGTAAAAGTATTTAAAGAAATTATTTTATTCGTAATATGTATTTAAATATTGTAGTTTAACTTGTGGTTAATTAGAAAAAGACTAAAAGATAAAATAACTCTTATTCATATAAGGCAATTAGTTGTAGTTTAATTCTTGATTGTCATTTGAACCCTATGATAATATTTTTATTTGTGATAAGAGACACACCAAGATTTTGGTGGAGTAGTGGTTAAAAAACTTTATTTCATGTGTTAAGGGCTTAAGGTTACAGGTTCAAAACTTCATGTTGGCAATATTTGCATTTTTTGATTATATGATAATAACAAGGGTAACCTACAATTCTTGTCACGACTTTTAATTTAATATTCATAGTAGTATCAGACCGGACGATGACCCAGAGTTTTTTGCGTTACAATTTAATAGTACGTTGAGATAATGACTTTTAGTGCGAAAATGGTCATAAAAGATAGTCATTTATAATATGGATTTCCAAAGTTACAAGTTAGGGCCCGTTCGTTATCGTTTTTTGTTTTCAGTTTTCAGGTTTTTAAAACCAAAAACCAAAATATGGAAACCAGGAAAAGTAGTTTTCAGTTTTCAAAATTAGGATTATTACTATTAGTATGACCAAGTTTAAGTTTAGAATACAAATTATATCATATGATCTATAATCATAACAAACTAAAAACTGAAAATCTGGTCGTGATCCCGAACGGGCCCTTAACTCTTGGTTCTCATTCATATATCAACTTTAATTTTGATAAAGAAACAACAATAGCGTATTGTGAAGTGATGATTGATGTTCTTTCTTTCACACTCGAGGTTGTGAGTTCGAATCTTCACATTGACAATTGTTATATGAATAGCAAGATTTCAAATTTAAGATCATGGCTCATAATAAAGTGCTAAGTATGGGTCGGCCACACTCAGAAGGAGAAAAAAAATTCCCCTTTATAAAATATTTTGACAAACGGTAAAAGATTTTCTTTAGTAAATAAAAAAAATTCTTTTCCAAATCAAATTTACTCAATTTGTTACTCATTGTTCCAAATTAATTTAAGCAGATTTTAGAAAATTAAGATTTATGTCCTTAATTAACAAATTTCTTGCCACGATAATTTAGTTGTTGCATTTTATATCTATATCCGCAAGTTCCGTAGATATCTTCTAAGTTCCTTTTGCATTATTATCCTAGTGCCGGAGTGTTTGTTCCGAATAAAAGGAATAAACATTCATTCTCTTTATATAACCACTTGTTTCTTGCCATTCTTACTCGTTCATTAAGGAACTAAGAGACACTTCTTGATTCTTTTGTTCCATGCTTCTTCATTCTCAGGTCCTCAAGCATGTTCACTTAGTTTTCAAAGTTTAGTCTATTGACTTGATTTTTTTACTTAATATTCTCTTTGCTCAATTGCTTTGTTGCCTAGCACATCATCATTCACTCAAATATTTGATTACTTCATTGTATAATGTGTTCCTTTGTTATCCTCAAAACTAGGGTTCGGAGCACGAGGGTTGGGGGGGGGAGAGGAAGAGGAAGGGGTGGGATGTAATACTTTGATAGTTTCATTAAAGGATCGCACTATACCCATATCAATAAGGTGTATCTTTTTCAGGGAGCTCATATGTTAAAATACTCCATACTTAAGCGTGCTTGGTTGGAAGTAGTATTGGGATGAGTAGCATCTAGGGAAGTTCTACGGGGTGTGTATGAGAGAGGACAAAATGTCCCGGAAGGATTTGTGTTAGTTTGTGGGGACAGTTATTGGTCTTTGATTCGTATTTTGCGACTACTTTCGGCCCTTAAGAGATTGGAGAGTTACATGGGAGTAATTTGGAAGGTGGAAGAGGATGAAAGAGGATTGATTTCGAGGTGGAGGGGAAGCGGAAGGGTTATTGGGGTATGATTTTGAGGGTGGGAGAGGGTGGGGGAAAAGGGGCTAATTAATTCCCAGGGTGGGGGAGGAAGAGGAAGGAGAGGTGGAGTAAGAGCTACTGAGATAGGGATGGATCTTGGTGGCAGGGGCGGGGCTGTTGAAGCCTTGAAGGATGTGGGTGGAGGAAAATGAAAGAAGAGGGGGAAATTACTTAATTAACAACTTTCAAGTCAATTGAGAGCATTTTTGATAGACCTCCTATATAGTTGGGATTATTTTAAAACAAGTCATGAATGAGATTATTTTGGATGGAATGATCGTGGTTGGAATTAGGGCATGTTCATTTCAGCTTAATTTAAGTTCAGTTCAGTTCAGTTCAGCTCAGCTCTAATCAGTTCAGTTTAGTTTAGTTTAGTTTAGTTCAGTTCAGCTCCAATCAGTTCAGTTCAGCTCCATTCTTTTATAACCATTTTGTTAAATATTATTATGTTGGTCTAATTTATTTTACTAATTGCTCTTATTATTATTTATTTTTATATCATTATTATTAAGTATTATTATTATTATCTGTATATTATTTTGTTTATTATAGCTTTATTCATTATTATTACTATTATCATTAGGGAGGAACATAGTTTAGGTTAAAAACACAAATAAACCCGTGTTTTCAGCCCATAATCCAATCAAATCACGTCAAAACGGTTTATGATGTAATTTTGCACGGTCCGACCCAATAATTTATTACTAAATATTAATATATAATTAAATCTAATTATTAAAATATTAATATTAATTTAATTCTTAGATATTATTGTTATTATATAATCATCATCAGGTATTAATATATTAATACAAAGACTATAAAATAATTGTTACTAGTTATCATTATAATTAATAATCATTATTATTAATAATTTATGATTATTAATATTATTTATTTATAATTATTATTTAAAAATATCCAAAATAAAATTATTATTATTCATTAATAATTATTCATTATTATTACTTATCATTATAATTATTATTTAATATTCATATTATTATTGTTTAAATATTATTTATATATTTATTAAATTCAATTAAATTCAATTCAGTTCAATTCAGTTCAGTTCAGTTCAGCTGTTTTCAGTAAATCTAAACAGGCTCTTAGTGTAATCAATTTTTACTATTATCTATATGCCACAAGTTTAACAATAAACTTTTGTTCTGTTGTATGTTTTTGATCATATCTTATCCCCTTTCCGTAAAAAATCCGATTTTGGTCCACACAATCATCAAAATAACATATTTTCTTAATTGGATACTCCTCATATATATATGCCGGTCCTTTTAATCAGTCTTGTGGCATAGGTTAGATTTATTAATTGATCTTGAAAAGGACATTACGTAAAGCTAGGCCTTTTCCTTTATAGTTTGAGTGTGGCGGAATCTTATTATCCTGAAAAAATGGAGCTTTTGCCAAATGAACTTTAAGGATATCCGTGTGGAAACTATTAAGGAATCTAATCTAACCCTCTATACATCAATGTTTGTGTGCAATAAATTAAGAGAGTAACAAGATAATCTTCAACGTTAAGCTCCTTTCATATGGAGGCTTGAGGGAGATGCCATGGATAACTTATTGGACCTACAAAAGATGCTCTGTATTTTGTAAAGTAGATGTTAGTGGTTTTGCATGATTTGAATTTAGTTGGAATAAAAGTTTAAGGTAGTTCTTTCAAATTACTAAATGAACTTATGTATTTATTGGGGGTAAATATGAGTTGCATGAATACAAAGCATAATATACTACTACATCTATAAAACATAATATAATCTAGATCACTTAGAAGAATTATGTTTCGTAGGTTTTGACTTACTTGTAACAATCTGTCTTTAAACTATTCACATATCTTACTTTCGCTATCTTTGGTAAGTTATACGTTTTGAGATTTTAATCATGTCAAATCTTGTTAGATTATTCTTCTTAATATATATTTTCAAGATATGAACTTTTCATAATGTTTACTTATTGATAATTAGAGATATGAATTATCAAAGTGTTTCAAGCGTGAAAGTGTAAGTGTTGCAACTAAAAGAGTAGAGGAAGTAGGGATGTCAGTGGGACGGGGTTTGTAAAAACAGCCTCACATCCGCCCCAGTTAGGCGGGGACAAGGGAGGTTTCGCTGGTGATGATGCGGAGATGGGGATGAAAACCATCCCCGCCGTGGGTGATGGGGACGGGTGTGGATTTTAAAATGTACCAGACAATGTTGTTAAAATTAAGATTCTAACTTAAACTGAAAAGGCATGTTAAATTCGGATCATAGATTTGAATCATAAAATCGTGTAAGATTCTAAAATTGGCAAAATAGAGTTTTATTATGCATTGCGTAACTTATTTAGCCTTTTTAGCATTAAATAACTTCAAAAACATATTGCGGCTTAGTTATTTGGTCCTTTCATTATACGACAATTCATTAGATACAGTTAAGATTAGAAGTGCAAGGCCACCAATCGTGTATTAAAGAACTGCTAGCGGTATCATTGTTGATGAAAAAGACGAGTTTTCGTGAATTGAGTAAGTTTACTAAGAAAATTTATTTAATATGTGAATGTTACTAATCTAGAAAGAGAGAAACATTATAACAATAGGCTTGACCCATTATTTTGACGGAATCTTGAAGTTTTGTTATAATCGAATAGAATCGTCAAAATCGTAAGATTTTGATGCCGACATAAAGATTCTAATGATTTATTAAGGGTCTAATAAAATTTAACTGGTTAAGATTCTTGTTGCGATTTAAATCGTTTTGCTAATTAATAATATCGTAAAATCGTAAGATTTTAAGACTCACATCGAGATTTTAATAACGTCCCCGTCCACCGTGTCCCATCCCCATCCTCCCTACCCGCACCATTTCTTCCTCTCTCTTAACACATAGTTTTTCTATAAAATGTTAAAACATGGGACAGATGTTGGGCTGGGTTTGACTTGGTGTGGAGACCCGTGCAGGTGACGGAGCGGAGATAGTTTTTAGTGCATACTCATTGGGAGAGGGAAGAGGATAGAATTTTCTTTCAGCAAAAGTGATGGGGTGGGGGTGGGGATGAGATTTTTAGGTGAGTACAAGTAGGGATGTCAGCGGGCCGAATCTGGACCGATTCCTAATCCGTTTGTTGAGCATAGACCCAGATTCAGATTGGACCTAAGAAATGAGACTTAGATCCAGTAGATCTGCGGTTCTACAGATCTGGATCAGGATCTCATTATTAACTAAAAAACTTGTTTAGCTTACCAACATTTCCCATATCACAGTTTCCTTTCGAATCAGTTGAACCAACTGGGTTGGTGAGTTGCAAGTTGGCGACTGGCATCAAATAGCCAATCTTCGACTGTAACTAGGTGAATGGAGTCAAAACAATAGTGAAGATTCAAGAGCCTTGTGCTTGGCTGCACTGCTGTTGCACACCCCAGGCTTCGTCTGATATGGCTGCAACATGAGTCGGTGTTGTGCGTGGTTGTAAGCTTGTACCTATATGTGTAGTCACAATCTCCTCCAGTGCAGGCTTATTAAAATATTGTCAATATTCCAATCAAAATGGGATTACATAAAAATATATTCATATTCTTTAAAGAGAAAATAAGGTTGTTGTTGACGTTGTAGAAATTAATTTGGGATAATGTAATACTATTGTTAAGTCAATATATATCTTTTATATTTGTTTGCGAATCTCCAATCGAGCAAGCTCATCAAGTCAACACCCTTAAGCTAGGTTTTGATTAAGCTCTGGTCGAGTCATACTCATATAATGCACGAGTTGTCTTAACTTATTAAGATCCCTAGTTGACGCTATTAAAAAGATAACTTTTGCATATAACTTACTCGAGAAAGGAATATTGAATTTTTATGGCATGTTTTGGAATCACTTCAAAAATTAGCCTTACTAAAAATGGAAATGTAAATGACATTACTATAATTCTAAACTGATATCAAATAATTTGATTTTTGAAGAGGGCAATAGAAAGATCACAGAAAAGGGTCACAAAATTCATAATGGTAACGTGACGCCTTCACCTCTTCCTAATGAACTCTATCATTAAGACAGCTTAATCTATGAGTTACACGTACTCCTTTTTCCTTGAGCTTGTGAAACAAATTTCTATCCCTAATTATCATTTGTTGAATTATTTGTCCTTTTAGATATATTATGTATCAATCAATATTAAAGCTAAAATTAAAGGTTAAAAGAAGAAATGGAAAAGCAATAACGACATTTTCACTTTATTCTAAATATGAACTTTACTGTTGAGCAATCAAGAGTAATTTCCTTCTTTTAGAAAGGATTCCTTAAGCACATATCTTCGAAAAAATATTTTGGATGCTTTTCTCAAGAAGGAACATGGAAGTGACCTTCATTGGAGCGTATCAAAATAGGAGTACATATTAGTTAAGGCTGTACTTTGTAGTTAATAGTAATGAAGCCAAACAAATTAAGGGCATGTAGACATAAATTAAGGTATGGCATATTTTTATTTACAAGAAGACGTAATATGTTATTTGAAGATAAAGAGATAAACGTTAATTGGTATCATGAAGGGATTATAGGGTAAAACCATTCATCTGGTTGGAATCGATTCTTTTAATTGTCTTAAGAAGTTATGATTTATTAGGTAGATTGTTGTAATAATGTTACAATTTATGAAGTTGGTGTCGCCTACGGGATTGTTAAATTTTTGTGTTTCCTATTCTCTTGCATTCAACCAATTGTGGACTTGCTTGTCTCTAGTGAGTTGGTTTGGCCGATGGCATGAGCTCTTTTTAAGCCCTCTTGTTGATACAAAACTAAGGCTTTCGAAACCCTTATCATCCCATTTGAATGGAACATCCTTTATTAGGGTAATTTGGTAATTAGACTCTTATTAGGGTTTTTCAAAGATATTTTATCTCCCTATATATATAACATGCCAGACAACCTGTTGGATCACAAGGAGACACTCAAGAAGGGGGGGTTGAATTGAGTGTGGTATCTTCTAAATTTTATCGAACTTTCTTTCGAGATCTCAGAGACCTTCTCTGAGCTTTTGAGTTGCGTATATGAATATTGTTAATTCGATAAGAATTTATAGAATGGTAAATAGAAAGGCAGTAATAAAGAGACGAGACAAGCAATTTTACCGTGGTTCAATCTCACCTCTGAGATCTACATCCACCCTACCTTTTCTTTTATTAATTGAATCACAAAATACCAAACTCTTGATACAACTTGATTCCCTCACTACTAACCCTAGTAGTGCCCCCCAACACTTAACTCTAAGTGTTGCCTAATTAAGTCTAATTCCCTTAGGAACTCAACTCAACACTCTCTATAAAAGATGAAATTACAGAAAGATTTGAATCCTCTTTTTTTTTTGTTTGCTTCTGAGTTAAGCAGTTTAGAGGTATTTATCGAGCTTAAATATGTGTTTTTCTGTCACAGATCTCAGTGCTGATCTCAGAGAGGTTAAAGATATGTTTCTGAAAATAGCTCTCTAAAACAATTACTGGAAACGCGTATCTTTTATATTTTCTGATCTTTTTACTCTTTGTCAAGGCTCACGTTTTTCAAATCAGTTTTTAAACTTTACAAAGATAGAATTGTCCACTTGATAGTTTCCTAAACTTAAGCAAGCAATTATCTTTAAAGAAGATTTTATCTTCTTTAAGATATTTGTTTCCTAATAGTATTAGGACTGATTTTATAGACAGATTCTTTTCTTTAAAATCAGAAATTTCTAAAACCTTTTTATTCCAAAAAAACTTATCTTTTCCGAAGAAAGATATTCCAGATTTTTAAAACAATTTTTTCAAAAAACAATTTTCCCTTTTTTTTTGTTTTCGCAAATCGTTTTATTTAGGTGTTATATTATAGATTGCATTTATTTTACTATCTCAAGTAAAATATCTACAATCTCTAATATTACACCTTAGCACTTTGATCTGTTATTTACGAACACACACTTTTACATATTTGGAAATTGGCCTTAGTCTAAAGCGTTTGACAATTGATTCTTCGAGACTTCGTTTAGGCATCTGCAACAAAACTTCACCAAACATGTTAGATCAACTAATTGTATTTGTCATCATCGAAATACACATGGACAATGTGTCCCAACAAATTCCCCCTTTTTGATGATGACAAACACATAATAGTTCCCCCTCAACATAAGCAAATATTATATTGGCAAACATGATACGATTTCATGAGAATGAACATCTAGCATTAACATAGTGCTATATACCAACCTAAACAGGTAGCCAATCATTATTCTCAATACTTGCACATGGTATCAAGAGCCCAGGTTAAAAAAATTTTCCGCATCCAATTTTAACCCACCGTTTTTTAAACCCTAGGGTTTCCGTTTTTTTTCTCTCTTTTTCACAACGTTTTCCGGCGACTTTCCTCCATGTCTGCCGCCGTCCCTTCCTCCGGCAAAAACGCCGACGGCAGCCCCCTCACTCCGGCCCACACCACTCGTGCGCTGCTGCCTCAGGTCTCCCTGCCGTCGCTGCCCTTCGGCAGCTTTGCTGGCCTCTCCGCCAGCCATTCCTCCGCCACAACGGAGCCTTCAGTGGTGGCTGGTGGTTTCTCTCCTTTTCAGGCCGCCACTGTCCACCATCCACCATCCACCGCCGGTTTCCGGCGCCTTTTCCGGCAGCCCATGGTTGCTCGATCTCCAGCGGGTTTCCCTCCTGGTTTTGGCCCTAATTTTAACGGCAGCGGTGTCCGTTCCGGGGCCCAGTACTCGTCTTTTCCACCATCTCTTCTTCCGGCAGCCTCCTCTCTTGTTCATCAAGATATTACTCGGTTTGTCACCATCAAACTCACATCACCCGAAGATTATCTCATGTGGAAAACTCAGGTGACATGTTTTCTTTCCACACATCAGTTATTAGGTATTGTTGAAGGTACAATTACGGTTCCTTCTCCTACTTATGTTGATAATCTAGGTCAATCTTTGCCTAATCCACAATTTTATGAGTATATGAGAATTGATCAGCAAATTAAGTTGTGTTTATACGCATCGATTTCCCGTGATGTTATGATGGATGTCCATGAGTTACGTACTTCCGTAGAGATTTGGAATAGGTTACAGTCTCGTTTTTTGCATGCTAGTATGGCTCGATCGATGGAGTTGAAAGGTAGACTTAGTCGTATGAAGAAATCTGACCAGCAGTCTATGGAAGTGTTCTTACGTGATATTAAGATTATTGTTGATTCTCTAGCTGCTATTCAATGTCCTGTTTCTCAATATGATTTAATTCAGTATACCTTGACTGCCTTGGATCAAGATCGTGACTATGATGCCCTTGTTACTATTTTATCCCAATTTCAAACGTCTTTGACTTTTGATGACCTTCGCCCTAAGCTACTTCAGCACGAGCAGCGCATTAAGGCCATGCGTGCGTATGAGGATACGTCTCCTGCGCATCCCGCCTTAGTCGCTGTTCAGTCAGGTGCTTCTGGATCACACTCCTCTTCTCAGGGTGGCTCGAATGCTAAGGGTCAAGGGGGTGGTAAAAACAAAAATCGCAACAACAACAGAAACAAGGGTGGTAAAGGCAACAATGGTGGTCGTGGCAATGGAGGACAGGGTGGTCGTGGCAATGCAGGCCGCGCTAATGGTATGGGTAATTTTCATGATGTTTCATATGTTAATTATTCTTGTGCCAACTATGTTGCTAATGATTTGTCTTCAGCCGGAAGTAATTCATCTAACGGCAATTTAGCCACCACTCCTTCTTCAGATACTTGTGGTCTTTGTTGGTATCCAGGCCACCAAGCAGCCTATTGTCCTCAACGCTTCAATCATAGCTTTGTGCCTTCCTCTCCTGATGGTGTCACACGTGCCCTAGCTGCACTGTCTGTTGGTGGTGAAACAAATGACTCCGTTTGGTATCCAGATTCTGGAGCCGCCTCCCACATGACCTCACAGGATGGTAAGCTCTCTAATGCTCTTCCTTACACTGGTTTGAGTTCTGTTGTTGTTGGTGATGGCACACGACTTCCCATTAATAAACTTGGTAATTTGATCTGTCTTCCCCTAGCCGCCCCCTTCGCCTTACGAAGGTGTGTCATGTTCCCCAGTTAAAACATAATCTGCTGTCTGTTCAAAAGTTATGTCAGGATAATTCTTGCATAGTCTGTTTTAATGAATCTTCTGTTTGTGTTAAGGACAAGACCACGGGGGCAGTTCTGTTGCGGGGAATCAGTAGGAATGGTGTCTACCCTATTCAGCCTCATATCCTAGAGTCAGAGTCGTCTTCCAGAGTTCGTTCAGAGTCTTCCCGAGTCTGCCCAGATTCGTCTGTTCCTGTCCTCTTAGCCACTAAGGAGTCTGGAGATGTTTGGCATACTCGCCTTGGTCATCCTTCTGCTAGAGTTTTAGGAAGTTTAGGTTCACAGAACTTAATTTCATGTAATTATAAGTTTCATGACGATTGTGTTCATTGCAAATTAGGAAAGATACATCGTTTGCCTTTTGAGTCTGTGACTCATCGTGCCCCCTATCCCTTATATTTGATACATAGTGATCTTTGGCAATCGCCCGTTAAATCTAATCAGTTTTTTCAGTATTATGTGGTTTTTGTTGATGATTATTCACGTTTTTCTTGGCTTTATCCACTTAAACTGAAATCTGATGTCTTTTCGACTTTCATCGCTTTTCAAAAACTTGTTGAGAACTTGTTTAATTCAAAAATTAAATTTTTCCAAAGTGATGGTGGACGTGAATTTGATAACACTCCTTTACTACAACAATTCTGTGATTCGGGAATTTATTTTCGAAAGTCTTGTGCTCGGACTCAAGCGCAGAATGGTGTTGCAGAAAGGAAACATCGAACCATTATCGAGATGGCCCGCACTATGCTTGTTCAATCTGAGTTGCCACCTCGATATTGGGTTGATGCGTGTTATACGGCGGTTTATACGATAAACCGTCTTCCCAGTTCGGCGTTACGGGGTTCATCCCCATTTGCTAAACTTTTTCATCGTCCCCCCTCTTATGAGTTTTTGAAATGTTTTGGTTGTGCCTGTTTTCCGTTGTTTTTAGATCCTAAAATTAATAAATTACAGGCTAAGTCGATTCAATGCGTTTTTATTGGCTATGCTTGAAATTATAAGGGTTATCGATGTCTTGATCCTCTTTCTGGCAAAGTTTATACAAGTCGTCATGTGTTGTTTAGTGAACGTAAATTTCCCTATCGTTCTCTTGTGTCTAGCACACCCATTGGTTCGTCTATGACTGAGTCTCTTGACCCCTTAGGCTGGTTCCCGAGTCTTCCTTTGTCTAGTGACCCATCCCCCGAGCCCGCAGCACCACGGGAGCACGTGCAGCAACCCGCTGCCTGCCCACTGGATGCATGCACGCCCGAGGGTGACCCACATCCCAGCAGCCCTGCTGCCTGCCCGCAGGTGCGCCCAGCACCCGCACCCGCAGCCAGCCCCAACCCTCCCTCACAATCTGCTGCCTGCTCGCAGACTTGCCCCGCGCCCGCAGCGTCTTCCCCTTCCCCACAAGCAGCTGCTGCCAGCCCGCAGCACCATCCCGCGCCCGCGGGATCTTCCCCACCCTCGCCTTTTACTCCTCCCCAAGCCGTCCCACATGAGTCATCTTCGTCTCCTATCGTCCCTCCCCCTAGGCGTCCTAGGAAGTCGTCTAGGTGTGTCGATCCTACTAATGTTCATACCATGACCACGCGTCTCAAAGACGGAATCATTTCAACTAGGAATTTCTTAGATTTAAAAACCGATGTTGTTGAGTCTTAACCGTCTAATTTTAAGCAAGCGTCTAAAGATTCACGTTGGCAACAAGCCATGCGTGATGAGTATGAAGCATTAATTAAGAATGATACATGGGAACTTGTGCCTCGCAACAACAATAGAAACGCTCTTGGTTGTAAGTGGGTGTATAAGATTAAATATAATTCTGACGGTTCTGTGGAGCGGTATAAGGCCAGGCTTGTTGTTTTTGGTAATCATCAGCAGGCCGGTATTGACTACTTTGAAACCTTTAGTCCTGTAATTAAGCCTACTACTGTTCGCTTAGTTCTTACTCTTGCTGCTACTTTTAAATGGCCTATTCGTCAACTTGATGTCAAAAATGCTTTCCTTCATGGTTTCCTCAATGAGGAAGTCTACATGCGTCAGCCTCCTGGTTTTGAACACCCTTCTCAACCACATTATGTCTGTCGGTTACGAAAATCCATTTATGGTTTGAAGCAGGCTCCTCGAGCTTGGTTCTCTCGTTTCAGCAATTTTCTTCTCTCTATTGGTTTCAAGTGCAGCAGTTGTGACACCTCTATGTTCACTCTCACACACAGTAGTCATATTATCATTCTCTTGCTATATGTTGATGATATTGTGCTTACAGGTAGTAGTTCCTCTTTGCTTCAGAAATTTATCAGTGTTCTCTCTGCTCAATTTGCTATGAAGGATTTGGGTGATTTGCATTATTTCTTAGGCATTCAAGTTTTACGTACTCCTCAGGGTTTGCTTTTGTCTCAACACAAATATGTAGTTGATCTTCTTCAGAAATTTCATCTTCATACTGTCAAACCCGTACGTACTCCTGTTGTCTCTCGTGTCACTCTTTCTCTTTTAGATGGTGAACTTCTTGCTGATCCCACAGATTATCGTAGTATGGTTGGTGCTTTGCAATATTTGACTATGACTCGTCCTGATATTGCCTATGCTGTTAATTCGGTTTCTCAATTTATGCATGCGCCTCGTACTACTCACCTTCATGCTGTGAAAAGAATTTTCAGGTATCTGCAGGGCACTTCTGATTATGGGCTATTTCTTCAAAGTACTGGCTCTCCTACTGTGACTGTTGCCTATTCTGATGCTGATTGGGCCGGGTGTCCTGACACTCGGCGTTCTACTACTGGCTATGCTGTCTTCCTAGGGAAGAATTTGATCTCCTGGCGTTCTAAGAAGCAACCTACTGTTTCGAAGTCTTCTACTGAAGCTGAGTATCGTGCTGTTGCCTACACTGCGGCTGAAACAATTTGGATTCGTCAATTGTTAGCTGATTTAGGGTATTTTCATCGTCGGCCTACCATTCTCTATTGTGACAATGTTTCTGCTATGTATCTTACTGCCAATCCTGTTCATCATGATCGTAGTAAGCATATTGATGTTGATTATCATTTTGTTCGTGAGATGGTTGCCAAAGGTGGACTTCAGGTCAAGCACGTTCCGACACAGTTGTAGGTTGCTGATATTTTTACTAAGGGTCTTTCTTCTGAGTTGTTTTGTAAACATCGTTCCAATCTATCCTCGATTCCTCCCCGTAAAGATTGAGGGGGTGTATTAGGGTAATTTGGTAATTAGACTCTTATTAGGGTTTTGTAAAGATATTTTATCTCCCTATATATATAACATGCCAGGCAACCTAAACAGGTAGCCAATCATTATTCTCAATACTTGCACATCCTTTTTCATGAGATGACTAAAGGGATGGCATCTCCCAACAAGATTAGAGATAAATTTTCTAATGTAAGCCAAACGTCCTTGTAGACCACGCAACTCTTTGAGATTTTATGGTTCAGAGATGTTTTGAACTACCTTAATTTTGGCTTGGTCAGTTTCAATATATACTTCTATATCTGACAATGCAGCTTAGCAACTTTCCCGACGGGACGATGCCAACTACGCACTTAAGAGGTTCATTACATTTTTCGTAGTTGAAAGACTTTGTTGAGGTCTTGTAAATGATACTTCATCTTTTTAGATTTGACTACCAAATCGTCTACGTAGCATTCTACAATTTTGTGCATAACATTCTCAAAGTTTTTTCTGCATTTCATGTTGATATGTGGCTCCAACATATTTTAACCCAAATGACGTACATAAAATTGTAGCAAAATATTTCTTTTGAGTAGCCTATTGATCTTTAGGCGCCATGTCTATCGGATTGTAACCAATAATACAATCTATAGACGACAAGGCTTAGTTACCAGTAGTAGCATCAATCATTGATTTCTGTCACAGGGAGCGGAAAATCACCTTTTGGACAGGCTTCATTTAGATCGCCAAAACCTACACAGATTCACAATTGCCCATTTTTTATTTCTTACTGGGACAATGCAAACGTCCATCAATCACCTTGACTTATGATATTTGTCATGCTAACAGTTTCAGAGGATCGGATTTAGTTTAATCTTATATAAACTACAATATAGAGATTGTATTCAATACATTAATAAATGCAAATTATCTTTGTTAGTTTATTTATTTAGACCGGGATAAAAAAATTTTTGGTATAGGAGCAAGCTGAATAGGATTAACTTGACCAAACTGAAAAAGTCAAGCAAGATGAGCCTGTCTATGATGAGCCGCAGAAAGAGAGTCTGATAGTTAGAAAAGAAAATACATCCATCAAGAATGAGAGAAGTGAACTTGAAGCTAATCTAGAGAGAGTTTGTGAAAAAGATGATTATATGAGTATTACTTTGGAAGCTAAGAGCATCTCCTTGACATCACCTAAGGCACAGATATCGCAAGAAGGATTAATTTGACTTTTTGACTAGTAAGTCATTTTCTAAAGTGTTGTCTTGTATCTACGACTTAGTAAACAATAAATTAGCACGCCTGGTAGGACAATGTTCGCTCTTAATCTTCTCTTTTCAAATCTTAAAGTTTGTAAATTGGAGGGGGCATGTCAAAGCTCACTATCATACTCTACATCCTATTTCGAGACCAAGTTGCATCGGACATAAAGTTTTCACAACAGGTTTCAAGGGACAAGGGGGCATTTGTAGATACCAAAAATTTACAATTTAATGGTGTCAAATTTATTTTAATTAAAAGATGTATCACAATATATTTGATACAATCTCAAAATTTTAGGAGCTAACTCATTATCTGGGATAAAGTTTAGATATCTAGAGATAGGAGCTATCGTTATCTTTTTCTTTAAGTCAAAATTCATTTATATAAAGGATTATTCCCAGGGTTAAAAGGTTTTCAGATGGATTAAGTCATAAAAGATCCCATCACCTCCCTACTAACAAACATTGCAGACACCTAAGCCCTAGCCTTGAAGAGAGAAATCAAGAGATATACGGGAGTTATAATCCCATAGTAATGAATAAAATTTGCATTGTTCCATACTTTGTTTAATGCGGGATTTTATTTATCACACCTCATGTTAAGCGACTCAAATCAAGCCCAATTAATAATAAATAAAATCTCGTCGAAAACTATTTTTAAAGAGAAGCACGTTGAATTTTTCAAAAGTTATGTATAATTATTAAATACATTTCATAAGACATTACTAAGTTGGAAATATCATACATCAATCAGTGTTACTAGTGCTTACTTAGTGGTCAATGTCCCCCTATTAGTTTCTAATACTTCATCCGCTTTTTATTACTTATATCATTTCCCATTTTTAGAAGTTGCAAATTACAAGCATCATTTCCTTTTAGAAAAATACTTCCTTTCCAAATACATGGTTCTCCTTTTTCCCTTTCTATCTCTCTCCTCTCCTGAATTCTTATGCATATGTTTAATGATTCAAATATATTAAAAAAGGAGAAAGTACATTTTATTCACCTAATTTCTTTTCTGAAAACGATACCAAAATAACCAGAGATCATCAGTATTACTTTAGACATAAATTCTAACAAAAATTACCAAATAGATACCAACACATTACCGTGGAACATATTCTATCATACGAGTAGGCTAGTAGCTAACCAGCTAGTATATGTATATAATCTAGTGATGGAGATGGTGGAACGGTTATATCTTTGCCTATATTGGTTGCCATGGTTGGTAGTTGAGCAATGTTGTCATGTACCAACACCAAAAACAAATAGTGGAAGAGTATTATTACTCTTTCCCGAAATATAAAAGTTAATTGGTTAATTAAAAATCTGAGTATCTGACCCTACAAAAATTATGGAGCCAAATTTTGGGCCCTCATATATATAGCTCCGGTATCCCTGAGCCTAACTATACCTTTGTTAATTGGGCCCACTAGAAATCATTACAATTTCAATGGAGTCTGATTGGTGAAAAAGAAGAAAACATGAAATATAAGCTTGTTGAAAATAACATGGAAAGTGACGTTTTTGTTAGTAACTAGAAAGTAGAAACTATAGAAAGGAAATATTGAGAAGTTTATAATTTACTTTCAAGAAGTCAAAATCTTGTACTTTGCACACTCACCGTCCCAATAATTTTTCTAACATAGGGTAATTTTTTCTTGAAAAGAAATAGACCTTTTTCTCTTAAAGATGTACTTTAAACTACAAAAAATAATAAAGTAAATACAACAATTGATCGTCAAGAACATCATAAAAAATTCTTTGCTCGATAGATCATGCACTCGTTTTGAAATACAGTATGCTACTTGGTTAGCAACACGAAAGATGCGAAGCGAAATCTTGACTTAAGACATTGAATATCATCTATGAGCGTTGAATACATCACAGAATTTTGAATAAACTTTTGAGGATACTGACAACAACTAGATTTTCGCCTTTTATGGGAAGGTCTTGAATTCCCATATAGTAAGCCTGAAGGAGACCATTCCTCAAGGCAATGGCTTTCGCGAGCGGGGGGGTGGCTTAGGTCGTAGGCGGTTGCATTGAGGATTTGATATTGACTTGTGCGGAGGATACTGCCTATATCCGAGATTTGAGTAACAAACCCATCAAAGTTAAGTTTGATATTTTTGACGATCAGCTGCCTTTTTACTTTGAAAATGCGTTTGGACTTGCGAGAGGATGATTGGGTAACTTGTTATACTTTTTTAAGTAACTTTTAAGATTTCATACTAAGCTTGTGAAGTTATTCGGTAGCACTACCATATACAGACGTTAGAAGGTTGTGTAGTCTAGGAAAGGCTTACACAATCGTGACCCATGTGCCCCTGCTGTTGGAGTAAATAACAAATGATGTCAAAAAATTATATGGAAAGTACTCGATAAGTCAAAATTGCGTTTGATTAGATCGGAGAACATTTTATATGGAAATGGTTTTGGAGCTTGAGTATCATTTGCCTAGCTAACAGGGCAACACCGACTAGTTGGGGTGAGAGGAAACCCTAGTAGGATGAATTTGCCTGTGGACTAGGCAAACCTTTAAGGACCTTTTGTTTCCAATCATCTCTTTTGTAGCAACCTTTGTTTTAGATTCTTTTCTCATAATTAAAGCTATAACTCTAACTTTGGATGTAACGAGATTCGATCTATAAGGGCCATTGAACTTAATTGATGATTAATGAATGTTACGTATCTACAATTCATTTGATCTTTTAGTTGATTATCTTTGATGATGAACTTTACAAGGTTACAACCATTTATTTTCCTCTCCGATGATGGCACAGAAGTTTCATTAACTCTTCCCGCTATTCAATATGATTTTGAGGGGTGTGATATCATATTTTTCATCAACATTTCTTCACTCTTTCAGATCCTTCCTCTCTTTTTGCACATAAGTTTATGCGACTTGAACCTCTTAAACGAAAGTCATTTTGTGTGAGAGAGGTGTGTTTACCTTAAGGAATAATCTGGTAATACAATTGAGCAACCCCCATTGACCCGAATGATGAATTCCAAGTCAGAAATTCCAAATTGCCACGACACACCATTTCTAAAGCTCATTTTCTTGCTTATATTTTGTTTCTTAATTTTAGCCTTTAAAAACAGATGTATTCCAATACGATGGATAAGCGGTTGTATAACCATTTTCGAGAGCGAACTTTTTTTTTATAAGGTAGGGAGAAAAGAGTAATAGTTAGGAATAGGGGAATCCCTAACATATCGTTACAAAGTATTTTTGACAGATCTGAACCATGTCAGTCCATAATACAAAAAGAGTCTAAAACTAAATGACCCGCATTAGCAATCCAATATGCTGCTTGGTTTCCTTCTCTGAATACATGTGCAATCTGAAACTCTTGGAATGCTCTGAGGTTGATTTTTGTGTCTTCAATAATGTTGTCAATCTGCCACGGAGTAGACCAAATGCCATTGAGTGCATTTATGACCAGCAAGTTGTCGCCTTCAATTAGAATAGAAGAATGTCGGAACGTTAGGGCTTTAAGAACACCCTTATGAAGCGCAGTAGCTTCTGTTGTAAGGACAGTCGTGTTCCCTAAGTTGTGGGCTTCAGCTGCTAGGACTGTACCCTCGTGATCTCTAATGATGAAGCCTGCTGCTGCATTATTTTGCTTGACGGAGCCATCGAAATTGAGTTTTATGAAGCCCGCAGGAGGGGGGACCAGTTGACGAGAATGGAATGAGGAGACGCCTTCTTAGGTAACTAGGGGTGGGGGGAATCCATATGGGTGGGGGACAAAGCGAATTCGTCGAAATAGAGTCGCATCTTCCATTTGTGGGAAAGTAATACATATGTTAGTTTGCCGCATATTGAACAAGAAAAGAGATCCAAATAAACCATTTGATATCTTGATGAGTTGATAAACATATTGCCAATTGTTTACAAAATATAAGTATTCAAACCGGATACAAACATGTATCTCATTCTTAGAAGTAAATAATTTGAATTCATATAAATTATAAATAATATAATTATTAGAAATGCTAGTTTTCGGGATAAATGATTTAATCAATCAGTTTTACATCAAAATTAAATGTATATACATTTGTACTAAATATTGGTATAAAATATTTTCCAAATTGATTCTAATGATTCGTCTTTTATAGCATATCTCGATCTCTCTTGAATTGCATATAAAGATTATAATTTTTTTATGTAGAAAAAGTTATACATTAATTCGCTACTATTGATTTTTTAGGTAGTTTATAAAAGATCAAACTCTAATTCTATATTATGTAACCTAATCACTATATATATATATTTTTAAGCATTCTGTAACTATATATATTATATATAATCCAAAATTTATTTATGAGGATGTAACATGCTTATGTGGCACACACCCTATGCTCTTTGGAAACCCCTTAGCTTGTATAATAGATATTTAAATTGAAATCAGGTTCAACCAGTCATATCATAAATGGAACGATCTTAGCTTTTAGTAGAATACTTTCAAAAATTAATCTAATTGTATATACATATAAAAAAAGTGAGTCACAATATTTTCCATACAAATATACAATTCCAATTCATTTATCTATGCAAAACATTACTGTTGGTAGAATCAAAACTCTAATAACATCTTCTCTTTTTTTATGTGTATTATCATCGCCATATCAATTTGTTTGAATTTTTACTTACATGGGCTCTTAGGAAGAGTATAATTTGCTTGTTTGCTTGTCATTTGAGATGGGCTTAAATATGGTAATACAAAGTTAGAGTTAAAGTTTGGAATCCACGACACTCTAAATGATGCTATCTTGCTAATCCACTTGAAGATATCTTCGGTCATATGATTTAGATTGTATGTTATTTTCAAAATGAAGATATCGTTTGAACTGCGTATTCTAGTACTTATAATTTATTATACTTTGAGAAACATGATAAGAGGCATCACATGTTCATGGCCGGGGGTAGGATCTAATAAATGTTCTAGAGGGAGGAATGCTTCAAACATGTAACTTTATGTTAATCTCCTTGGTACAAGAAATCAAATCAAAGTTGTCAGCCACAAATCGTACTTCCTCTGTTTTTTATTACTCGCACCATTTCTATCTTTCACACTATTCATACATGTCTATTTAAACCAACTTATATGTAAGAAAAAATATAATCATGTGGGATCTTGTTAGATTCGTCTCAATGTATAGATTATTAAAATCTAATTTGCATAAATTTTTATTGTGTATAATTAAAGATATTTAACATCTAAATTGTGCAATGGGTTGCGTAAACTGGCTCAATGGTGCGAGTATTAAAAAACGGAAGAAGTATAAGATTAGATAAAATACAATTATGAATAACTTTGAAATTCATCATAGTAGATGGAGTTCATATTTAGGTGCAAGTATTCTATCAAATTGGTGTAAACACCCGTTTTCAAACCAGATAAAAAGATATCAGTGACATAATTTTCCGTATTAATACCAATATATCATTAACATTATCACCTCATAATCAAACAAGACAAAACCCTAATCTTACACATATACAAAAGATAATAATGACTCTCATTCGTCAATTATCAACGTATCGATCCCTAGTTGGCAGCATCCTATGATTAATTCTTGAAAATTACGTGAGATTCTAACTTGTTGTATCTATGGGTATGTGTCATGACCAAGTAATGATGTAACAATGTTGGATTATTATGTGATCTTAGAATTGAATGTCTCCCACCACATCTTGTGTCTCGTGACTGGACAAGGCTTCAATAAAATGTCTAAATTCGTTTCTAGCTATCATAGATCGATATAGCTCGTGATTAACTCTATATTTGAATGAATTTTAGGAAAGCTTTAATGGAAAAAAGGATTTATCCAATATTTTTAAATTGGTCTCAACTTTTGATAATCCGGTAAAAACCCACCTTTAATATATATTTGCGAGTCTTTATCACCATTGTATTTCATAAAGCTAAAATTTGATGATTCTGGCAAATTTGTGTCGTTTGTTATTGTTGGTATTGTCCTCCTTAATTAACTCAGAAGAAAACATTTTTGGTGCATCAATATCCAAATTGCGTTATACTTCGCCTCTAATTAAAGCTGAAACCATTACCCTTTTGTAATAGAATGCTCAGAGGTAAGGAACTTTAAGTCAAAGATCTAATCATCAAACGCAACAATTTGGATCTCGTGAATGCCCTTGAAGGCACCTTTCTTACCTCTCAAATTATATTGATCGTCATCACTTATATCAACCAACTTTTGTTGCTGCGTAACTTTTCTTTATTCTCACTAGTCTACATGCATACTCAAAGAAGCAAATTGAGTGGCCAAATCTTCAATGTCGAGTGTGTCTCTCACATGTGATGCTTCATGCGGCCAAATCCGCGAAACTCGCGGCCCCTCATATGTGAGACCTCTTTTTAAAACTCTATCTCTATTCTATAAGTGAAGAGGTGGGGGACATCAAAAATCCATATTATTTCTTACTTTTAATTCCTAATTAAATGGAACAAATTTGTATTTATAACTAACTCTTTTATTTTGAAAAATACATTTTAAACAAATTGTTAAATTTTTCCCATTTTGTATGGTTTGGCAGTTGGCACGCATCGCGTGCTTTTAATACTAGTACTAGTATAAGGGAAGAGGTGGGGTGGACACCAACATTAAAAGAAAAAACATTTAAAATAAATGAAGGATGTTATTAAAGAATTAAGTTTTATTTTCAAACTTAGGCATCAGATTTTTAGCCAAATTTTTTTAAAACTTCAAACTACAATATCTAAACATCTACAAAGTAATAACAATTAAAAAGTATATCAATAGTTATATTTTCTTGCGATCTATAAATAGACACCCACTTTGCTATATTTTTATACACTTTTGAAATTTTTTTATTTTTTCAACTACATGAGTAGTTGATTGCTCATGAGTGGGGGTGCATTTGATCGAATCGATCATGAAACATGATAAATTATTTTGGCTTAAGTGAGAAAGTGGTAAAGGAAGAGCAATGATATAATTTTTTTACACATGAGTGATGATGCTAATGACATGTTCCATTAATATTTTGTAAAAATTTTGGTCTTTTATGGCGTTTCGTTTTTAAATCACTATTGCTAATCTACTTTCTAATATTTAGTACTCATTTTTATGTATTTAAATTATTTCACTATTTGAATTCTTTTGAGATTACAATTACACGCTCTAAAATAACAAAATAACTAATACTTAACGATTACTTTTAAAAGTACGAAACATATGTATACACTTCACTTAAAAAATTATACAGTGCAGTTTCTCCCAATCCTTATTACATATTAATCTATTATGCGAGGCAAGCAAGGCGTGCATATAAGGCTAGTTAGAGTATATATTAACATACCATGATCTTAGATGTAAGTCTGACTCTGTTACAATGTTAAGTATGGGTTTGGTTGCGGCTATAAGGAGGAGTAAGAGTTCACTTTATAAGACTAAAGGAAGTTCCTCCTTAAAACCATATGGAAATAAGGGGAGTGGTCCTTTGGCCGAGCGGAACACATCTGTCCAATCTCATCAATGTGAGACCATCACATGTGATATTTCATGGGGTCAAATTATCAACAAAAATATTAGTTATATTTTACACGAATTCCTATTTCAAAATTTTATTCCATAGATTTCCTCAATTTTTTTTGGTACTACGACGAGGAGTTTCCTACCGCCTTTGGCGAGTGGACTAATCTCCCTGCGGGAGTTTGCATTGGTACCTCGATGGGCTGCATCCCTCTCAGCTGAGATTTTTTCCATTCTCAAAACTCGATCTCGAGACCTTGGTTAAGGAGCAAGAGGCCCTTAACCATTCATGCTAATCTCAGTTGGTATACATTTCCCCATTAGATAGACAAAGAAGTACGTTCAGTAAATACTTACCAGTAGTCCTATAGATGTACAGTATAATAAGAGCCTTCATAATCATATTTATAACGCCAAGCTGGTCCAAAAATTAGCATACTAGGTACAGAATCAATATAACAAACTACATTATATCCGAGCTTTTTTAAATATATATTTGCATTTTTTTTGGCACGTTGCTACTATGTTTTAAATACACACTTCCCTATTCCTAACTTAATATTCCATATGTTTCCAATTATAGTCAAGCAAAAGCCACCTTCGCTTGAATTGAACAGTCCTGTACAAGTACTTGTAATAATACTTGGCCTAGCCAGCACCAAGTTGTTAAACAAACCCCATCTTAAATTACAAAATAATTTAATGAGTACTTTAATTTGGTCTTTTTATTAGTATTATGTTAAAGGATCTCAAGTAACGACAATAAAAAAAAAAAAGAAGAAGGAAGAGGCTAGTAGCGATGGAATTTTATGATAAAACGAAAAATATGTTACTCATCGACTAATTGTGCGTCGTATGTAGGTCTATTGAAGATTGAAAATGGCAATATATAGGATCATAGTTCCCCCAAAGTGGGAGGGCCATTTAATGAAGAGAACTTGATCGAAGACGTGTTTTTAGGCTGAAATTCAAAGGGTTATTTCTATTCTATAAGTAGAGAAATGAAACACTTAGAAAAAGAATAATGTCTTAAATGTTTCACTAATTAAATGATAACCGATTCACCAATCAAATTTTAACTCTTTTTATATGTATCCCGTCCATTTGAGATTACTTTACCTCATGTTGAAACTCCAACTATGAATGAGGAGGTTGTAATTCCTCCCAAATTACTGAATAAAATTTACTCACATGTGATGTGAGGGGAAGTGTTAATTAGTAGAAGATAAGACTCATTTTCGTGATGAACTTAATTGCCAATCATGGTCAAATCAAACTTTGAGCACCAAAATATCAAAGTTAGGTCAAACCTTATTGATCTTCCATTAATCAAAGTCTCTTATAACCATATGGCTTTCACAATATGATGATTGCGAGATTATATTACCAACCAACTATTCTAAAGTTTTATGTATTCATAATTATGATTATATATGACTTATTGTTATAAATATAAGTCCAGACTAGATGATTCGCAAAAATTCTTATTCAATTTCTTATCCTTGTTATTAAGCCTATTTGTTAGTTTTTTCTTTTTGTAATTATGTTTCTCGTGAGTCATGAAGGAAAATAGGATGACGATTGGCATACGTACATCTGTCTAGCTAAATTAATTAAACCAAGCCATCCTAATTCCTTAAACCAACTTTCCCTATACACCACTTCTATGGATATAACCTATTCAGTTGAACCAAGACCAAGTTGGTCTAGTGGTACCTTACTCCATCTTTCACCTAGCTAAAAGACCTGGGTTGGATCCCGGATGGAGCATATAATAGTAGTTTGGGATTAGTCCGAGCCTTCAAGTCCTGCGGAGTCAGGTCTATCTTGAGATAGGAAGCTGCCTGAACTTTTATGTACCTTGTAAAAAAATCCTATTCAGTTGCAACATTTCAAGGAATGAAAAGGAGAAGAAAAATCCCTAAAACGAATTAATACATTTTTAGACATACCCTCATATTAGGGTAATTTGGTAATTAGACTCTTAGTAGGCTTGTAAAGATAGATTTTCATAACTCTATATATATAACAGTACCAGGCAACCTAAACAGGTTAGCCAATTATTCCAATACTCGCACATGGTATCACGAGCCTAGGTTTTTTATTTTTTTCTCTCTCTTCCGCTCACTCTAAACCTAAACCTAACTCCAAGGATCCGGCACCACCACCACATGACCACCGGACCCTCACCGCTGACCACTGTCAGCGCCGGCCAACGCAGCCCCACCACGCCTGTACAGTCGGTCAATCACGGGTGGAGCACGCACAACCGGCCCCCGTTGCGTCCCACCCACAGGCGCACGCACAGCCTCGCCTGACCACCACCGGCCTTAGCGCGGCCGCCGGTCTTGGTGGCGCCTCATGGCTGAACAACCAGTCAGCCCCGCCGCCCTTGGTGGCTGCCGCTAGTCCGTTTCTTGGCAGTTCCCCTTCAACGAGTGCAAACCGTCATTTCCCGCCCGGTTTTGGCGCGCCATCCGCCTCCTATGCGACTCCTTCGCATACGCCATCGGCCTTGTTTCATCCCTCTTCTATGGCGCATCATTCTCCCCTCTTGGTTCCTCCTACGCCGACAATTGCTCATCAAATTAACAATCACGACATCACACGGTTTGTTACCATAAAGTTAACGACTCCAGAAGATTTTCTCGTCTGGAAAACTCAGGTTACATGTATCCTATTAACTCATCAGTTACTTGGTATTATTGATGGTACTGTTTCTATACCTTCTTCTACTTGTGTTGATCATCGTGGCAATTCTGCACCTAATCCGCAATTCTACGAGTATTTACGTCTAGATCAACAAATTAAACTGTGGTTGTATGCTACGTTGTCCCGTGATATTATGCTTGATGTACATGAGTTACATACTTCTGTTGAAATTTGGAATCGTTTGATGTCTAGATTTTTACATGCTAGTATGGCTAGGTCTATGGAACTGAAAGGTAGATTAAGTCATATGAAAAAGCCTGAACAGCAGACTATGGAGGTTTTTCTATGTGAAATTAAGATTATTGTTGACTCTTTAGCTGCTATTCAGTGTCCTGTCTCTCAGTATGATCCTGTTCAGTATACCTTGACTGCATTGGATCAAGATCGTGATTATGATGCCCTTGTCACTACTTTGTTATAATTTCAAACTTCCTTGACGTTAGATGATCTTCGCCCCAAGCTACTTCAGCATGAGCAACGCCTTAAGGCTAAGCGTGTATATGATGAGACCTCTACTACTCATCAGGCTTTAGTAGTAGTTCAGTCTGGCTCTTCAGGTTCACAACCGTCTTCTTCGGGTGGTTCGAATTCTAAAGGTCAAGGGGGTGGTAAGAACAAGAATCGGAACAATAATCGTAACAAGGGTGGTCGTGGCAACAATGGAGGACGTGGCAATGGAGGACAGGGTGGTCGTGGAAATGCAGGCCGCACTAATGGTATGGGTAATTTTCATGATGTTTCGTATGTTAATTATTCTTGTGCCAATTATATTGCTAATGATTTGTCTTCAGCAGGAAGTAATCCATCTAACGGCAATTTAGCCAACACTCCTTTTTTAGATACTTGTGGTCTTTGTTGGTATCCATGTCACCAAGCAGCCTATTGTCCTCAACGTTTCAATCACAGCTTTGTGCATTCTTCTCCTGATGGTGTCACACGTGCCCTAGCTGCACTGTCTGTTGGTGGTGAAACGAATGACTCCGTTTGGCATCCAGATTCTGGAGCCGCATCTCACATGACCTCACATGATGGTAAGCTATCTAATGCTCTTCCTTACACTGGTTCGAGTTCTATTGTTGTTGGTGATGGCACGAAACTTCCCGTTAATAAACTTGGAAATTTAATTCTGTCTTCCCCGAGTCGCCCCCTTCGCCTCACGAAGGTGTGTCATGTTCCCCAGTTAAAGCATAATCTGATGTATGTTCAAAAGTTATGTTAGAATAATTCTTGCATAGTCTGTTTTGACGAGTCTTCTGTTTGTGTTAAGGACAAGACCACGGGGGCGGTTCTGTTGCGGAGAATCAGTAGGAATGGTGTCTACCCTCTCCAGCCTCACATTCTAGAGTCAGAGTCGTCTTCCCGAGTTTGTTCAGAGTCTTCCCGAGTCTGCCCATAGTCGTCTGTCCCTGCTCTCATTGCCACCAAGGAGTCTGTAGATGTTTGGCATACTCGCCTTGGTCATACTTCTGCTAGAGTTTTAGAAAGTTTACGTTCACAAAACTTGATTTCATGTAATTCTAAGTTTCATGACGATTGTGTTCATTGCAAAGTAGGAAAGATACATCGTTTGCCTTTTGAGTATGTGACTCATCGTGCTCCCTATCCCTTATATTTGATACATAGTGATCTTTGGCAATCGCCTGTTAAATCGAATCAATTTTTCAGTATTATGTGGTTTTGTTGATGATTATTCGCGTTTTTCATGGCTATATCCATTTAAACTGAAATCTGATGTCTATTCGACCTTCTTAGCTTTTCAGAAACTTGTTGAGAATTTATTTAATTCCAAAATTGAATTTTTCCAAAGTGATGGTGGACGTGAGTTTGATAACACTCCTTTACTACAACATTTCTGTGATTCGGGAATTTATTTTCGAAAGTCTTGTGCTCGGACTCCAGCGCGGAATGGTGTTGCAGAAGGAAACATCGAACCATTATCGAGATGGCACGTACTATGCTTATTCAATCTGAGTTTCCAACTTGATATTGGGTTGATGCGTGTTATACGGCGGTTTATACGATAAACCGTCTTCCCGGTTCGGCATTGCAGGGTTCATCCCCGTTTGCTAAGCTTTTTCACCGTCCTCCCTCCTATGAGTTTTTGAAATGTTTTGGTTGTGCCTGTTTTCCGTTGTTTTTAGATCCTAAAATCAATAAATTACAGGCTAAGTCAATTCAATGTGTTTTCCTTGGCTATGCATCAAATTATAAGGGTTATCGATGTCTTGATCCTGTTTCTGGCAAAATTTATACAAGTCGTCATGTGTTGTTTAATGAACGTAAATTTCCTTATCGTTCCCTTGTGTCTAGCACACCCATTGGTTCGTCAATGGATGAGTCTCTTGACCCCTTAGTTTTGTTTCGTCTAGTGACCCAAGGATGTCTTCGAATGTGTCCTCGAGACTGAGTCCCTCCCCCGAGCCCGCCGCATCACGGGAGCACATGCAGCAACCTGTTGCCTGCCCGCTGGATGCACGCGTGCCCGAGGGATGTCTGCCCCACAGCAGCCCGCATCCGTGTCAACCCGCGCCCGCAGCAGCTAGTGATGATTCCCATCATCTTGCTGCCAGCCCGCAGGGTCCACACGCGCCCGCGGGAATAGCTGCTGCCAGCTCTAGCGTGCACGCTTCCCCCGCGCCCGCAGCCACTTTCCCCCTTCCTCTAGCAGCTGCTGCCAGCCCGCAGGCCTCGCCTGCGCCCACGGAGTCTGTCGACCCTCTCCCTATTCTCCCTTCTTCGCCTTTCACCCCTCCACTTGATCTTCCTCTTGTGTCTTCCCCGTCTCGCATTGTCCCTCCCCCTAGGCGTCCTAGACAGTCGTCTAAGTGTGTCGATCCTACTAATGTTCATACCATGACTACTCGTTTAAAAGACGCAATCATTATTACTAGGAATTTATTGGATTTAAAATCCGATGTTGTTGAGTCTGAACAGTCCAATTTTAAACAAGCGTCCAAAGATTCTCGCTGGCAACAAGCCATGCATGATGAGTATGAAGCATTAATTAAAAATGATACATGGGAACTTGTGCCTCGCAACAACAATAGAAACGCTCTTGGTTGTAAGTGGGTGTATAAGATTAAATATAATTCTGACGGTTCTGCGGAGCGGTTTAAGGCCAGGCTTGTTGTTTTTGGTAATCATCAGCAGGCCGGTATTGACTACTTTGAAACCTTTAGTCCTGTAATTAAGCCTACTACTGTTCGCTTAGTTCTTACTCTTGCTGCTACTTTTAAATGGCCTATTCGTCAACTCAATGTCAAAAATGCTTTCCTTCATGGTTTCCTCAATGAGGAAGTCTATATGCGTCAGCCTCCTGGTTTTGAACACCCTTCTCAACCACATTATGTCTGTCGGTTACGAAAATCCATTTATGGTTTGAAGCAAGCTCCTCGAGCTTGGTTCTCTCGTTTCAGCAATTTTCTTCTCTCTATTGGTTTCAAGTGCAGCAGTTGTGACACCTCTATGTTCACTCTCACACACAGTAGTCATATTATCATTCTCTTGCTATATGTTGATGATATTGTGCTTACAGGTAGTAGTTCCTCTTTGCTTCAGAAATTTATCAGTGTTCTCTCTGCTCAATTTGCTATGAAGGATTTGGGTGATTTGCATTATTTCTTAGGCATTCAGGTTTTACGTACTCCTCAGGGTTTGCTTTTGTCTCAACACAAATATGTAGTTGATCTTCTTCAGAAATTTCATCTTCATACTGTCAAACCCGTACGTACTCCTGTTGTCTCTCGTGTCACTCTTTCTCTTTTAGATGGTGAACTTCTTGCTGATCCCACAGATTATCGTAGTATGGTTGGTGCTTTGCAATATTTGACTATGACTCGTCCTGATATTGCCTATGCTGTTAATTCGGTTTCTCAAATTATGCATGCGCCTCGTACTACTCACCTTCATGCTGTGAAAAGAATTTTCAGGTATCTGCAGGGCACTTCTGATTATGGGCTATTTCTTCATAGTACTGGCTCTCCTACTGTGACTGTTGCCTATTCTGATGCTGATTGGGCCGGGTGTCCTGACACTCGGCGTTCTACTACTGGCTATGCTGTCTTCCTAGGGAAGAATTTGATCTCCTGGCGTTCTAAGAAGCAACCTACTGTTTCGAAGTCTTCTACTGAAGCTGAGTATCGTGCTGTTGCCTACACTGCGGCTGAAACAATTTGGATTCGTCAATTGTTAGCTGATTTAGGGTATTTTCATCGTCGGCCTACCATTCTCTATTGTGACAATGTTTCTGCTATGTATCTTACTGCCAATCCTGTTCATCATGATCGTAGTAAGCACATTGATGTTGATTATCGTTTTGTTCGTAAGATGGTTGCTAAAGGTGGACTTCAGGTCAAACACGTTCCAACACAGTTGCAGGTTGCTGATATTTTTACTAAGGGTCTTTCTTCTGAGTTGTTTTGTAAACATCGTTCCAATCTATCCGTGATTCCTCCCCGTAAAGATTGAGGGGGTGTATTAGCGTAATTTGGTAATTAGACTCTTAGTAGGCTTGTAAAGATAGATTTTCATAACTCTATATATATAACAGTGTCAGACAACCTAAACAGGTTAGCCAATTATTTCAATACTCGTACACCTCATATCAAATTGTTCTCAATTTTATTTAAATTGGTAAGGAAGAGTACTTTATCAAATGAGAATAGATCAACCCTTTAACATAGTTGGCAAGTACAGTTGAGATTTGGAGAAAAAGTTAAGAGGCTTTACAAACTTAATATAATTCTAAGAGAGTTAGATTTTACTATTATAAGAATATGAGATATAAACTTCTATCACTTTTGTCTAAATTAATTAACCCAATACTCAATTATCTACAAATTTTCCTCCATGTGTCATGGTCATGCAGTTCTTTTTGTACGCATATTAGGGAGAGAGAAAACTAAGAAATTATATGCAATGTAAAAGGCAGACAGATTGTTTTAGGTGAGGACTAGATTTGTTCTACAATAATGTTTAGCTTCTAGTGGCGATGACACGTTGGAATAATCAATATGGACCATGCCAATCAAGAGAGATCTTAGTTATAAGTTCAAATATTTGTAAAGCATATGATCATGAATTTATGACATGACTTTCTAAAGCTTTGTTAGACACTATATTCATCCTATACGAAAATGCATCCAATAAAAAAACAATTTACAAGCACCGATAAGTAATTATAATTGAACATGAACAATGAGGTCTCCACAAAGCTAGTAGAAAGTGCATGTAGGTGCCTATATTTGAGATACGTAGGTCTTGATTTTTCTACCCATTATAAAATAGACGATAATAAATGAAATTAAGAATGAGGGATAACTCAGCTGTTTAGATCTTATCTCTCAATTTCATATGATTCTGGAATCGATTCTCTTCACCCACCCTTATGCCTCTCTAACACCAAAAAAATATACTTCATTGTGTCCATATACATGGTAATGTTTATACATTCATTCCAAAATGCTTCTTTTTCTTCATAAATATCTGCAACCATCCAATATTACTTTAGAGATGGTATTGGTTGTTTTAGAGGTAATGGAAGCTTATTATGAAGAAAAATACAAGTTTGAAGATAAAGGTTTCATTTTTATAAATATTGACATGTGCCACTTTCTGCAAAAAGAAAAATTGCAAGTGAATTCATTATCATTAAGGCGACTATCATATATGAACTCATACGTTTAAAGGCCTAAGATAGTATTGTGTGCAATGATATTAGATGGATTTCTTTTTTCATTTCGTGATCATTTTGAAACTCAGAGACAGAAAACAAGGAAAGTTGGCACCACAAGGGCCACATGCCCATGCTATTGAGTATGGTCCGCAAATGAAGTTGCTGGAAGAAGCGCACCCCCAAGCAATTTATGCTTCCCCTTGCGAGGAGTCCCTTGTTCGTGCGATCTGGTGTTAGAAAAGATCTGCAATTTTCTTGTTTGGAGCTAAGTAATGTTATTGGGATCGGTGTTTTACTTTAGATTTAAGAGAAAAGTAGGAACAAATAAATATAATCGAATTATGGAATCGTAGGATCCTGCAAAATTGGGTGAAAGAGTGATCATTCTGCTACAATATAATACAAGAGTTCATGTTAAAAGTTGAACACACTAGTCCTAAATTGCGAAAATCCTAAAAATAATTAAGATTTACATAAGATTAAGATCGCATGTCATTCTGTTCGTTCGTTGAATTGTAGGATCATAAGATCCGGATCTAAATTCTAACAACAATAATGCCTGGTACAATCGATAATGATTTTACATGAAACACGATTTTCGAAAAAGGATAATTATTAAAGTAGATTTTACTTGTGTTATTGGTTTCTTGCCAATAGGGTTATTCTCATTGACAGATAAATATATTTTTGTCATGGTTTCTACTAAAGGCTATGGCCCCGTTTGGCAAATAATTACAGTTTTACCTTTTTGTTCAGCAGATTTGACTACAGGTTTTACTAACTTTTCATATAAGTGTGTTTGGTAAAGTTTAGCTGATTCCTAAAATTTGATTAGCCTTTGTTTGTGTACAATGACATTTATGGACATATAAATTAATATATTAGTATTATAGTTATGGGCAAAAAAATAATTCACATATTCTCTTACAAAATCCTTTAAAGAAAAAGCTTCAAATAGGAGTTTTTCATTTTAAGAGTTTTCACCCCCAAAACTCTCTCTAGAAACTCTCTTTACCAAACACTCCTATTAAAGGTTTGACTAGTCAAAAACTCTTAGAGAGGTCCAAAACTCTCTTTTTACCCCAAAACTCTAATTGTCAAATACCCCACATATGGTTATCTCCTCTACCACGCCCTCTCTAACAAAAGGCCAAAAAAGGGGTTTGAAAGAAATTCTTTCTAATTGGTGAATAGTTATTGAAATATCGTGAAAAAATATATGAATCCCTTATGGTTAGATTTGCAATGTGCAACTTATTAGAAATGTATTTCTTATACTTGTATGGAAGAGAAATGCCTAAGGTATAACAAATATATATATATATATAAGTGGTAAAATACTATTTAATGATGGTGGGGATCACACGCATAAGGTTATGAAAAAGTGGTCTAAGTGAAGATTGAGTGGTCGTTTTTTGTTGTCGGAAAATCCCTCCCTGCTTTATTTTTGGTTTAAGTGGGAAGTCAAAATTCCTGTAAAATTGCAAATCATAGGAAATAGATTCCTACATCAAATACATGGAAATTTGGTTGGATTGTTTGGTTGATAGTGTGGGGATTAAATTGTCATATGAAAATATACTTGCCTAGGGAGACCTAGGTAAATAACTTCCTCCATTTTGTGGGAACTCATAATTCCTAGGAATTTCTAATTCCTTCATTTTGCTATTTTATTGTCAACCAAACAACTCACCCAATTTTCAATTCCTAGGACTTTCTATTTTCCATGATTTCTCATGTCAACCAAACAACCACTGAGGTAGTATATGCAATGAATTAGATATATGTTTACAATATTAAGGACAAAGTATATATTTAAAGTAAAGTAGTTTGCAAACATTTAGTGTAGTATAGAAAATGAATAAAGTAGTATAAAATCGTATTTGGTAAGATATATTTTTTTATTATTATTTTTAAATATAATATTATTTATAAGTATGAGATTATACTTCCTCTGTTTCTAAATAAGTGACACAAAGGGCCCCTATTCAGAGGCCCTTTACAAGCCATAAACCCCCTCCCTCCTCCACCTCATTAACTATTTGCTTCCATCAAGATTTGAACCTTGGTCTCCCATATATACCATTGGACCCAAGAATCCTTGATGTATTTGGTAAGATATGCATAATTAAAATTGTTCAGTTATTTATGCCTTATACCACCGTTTTTTTTTTGGCGAAGTTATACCACCGTTACATACACTATTTATTAATCATTGCATATAGCTGATATTAACTTAAGTCTAATATGGACCGGGTCTACATTAAACTTATTGTAGACCCGGTCAAGTCACGTGCCCCCCCCAAACTCTCACTCAGCAGCGCCATTCACTTCTCTTTTCACCTCTCTCACTTTTCTCTCTCTCTCACTCTTCTCTGTCTCTTGCGCTTCTCTCGCACTCTTGCAGCAGATTTTAGGGTTTGATTCGTGAGATTTGCTCATCACAAGGTCGAAATTCGTAAGTTTTTCTTCTCAATTTAATTGTTTTGATTGTAATTTTTGTACTTCCACCATTTCAATGATAGATTTAGGGTTTTATTTTGTTTTGCTCATTTGATTTCATTGTGTTTTCGCATTATGATTATATAGTATAATTTGAGTTCAAGTGTTCGAATTGGTACCAATATATACTCCTACCATTTTCAATGATAGATTTAGGGTTTTTTTTTTGTTTTTCAGATTAGTAGTCTTGTTTGCAAGCATTGTTTTGGCGTCAAGTTTTGTGGTGTTGAATTAAAGATGTTTATGCAAACAGTTGTTGTTGTAGCTATCATTGTAGTTGTCAATAAATGGAACCACAAACCTATTGCTCCAGATGAGATGATATGGGTATATTGATGCAATAGAACAGCTTTATAGAGGATTAGGCTCATATGTAAGTATAATTTGTGCATTATTGGTTTTGAGGAGAAATGTGGTGACTTATTATATGATTTGGTAATACTAGATGCAATCTCATGCTTGACAACAAAATGCTGTTTATCACATATGTAGGCAATCAGATTTATTTTATTTGCTACAAATTAAGAACCATGGTTAAGAGATTGTACAAATATTTGAATCTTTAATTTAAATGCAGGGGCTGGACTTAATTTGAGCCCATAGTCCCATATAATTTTATTTTTCCCATTTCACTCTAAGTAAAGAAACATTGGTCTAACTTTATTTTTTCCTTGAATCTTTTAGTTAAAAGTTCGAAATGGGAAGGAAGACAGTAGCTATTCATGGAGGAAGAGGTAAGAGGAAGGTTGATGAAACTTCCTCAAGCCACAATCCGCAAAAAAATAGACCGAGTAAGAAAGAGAGAGTCGAAACTCCTCATATCCCTGAAACTGATGAACAACAGTAAGTGTAGTGTTTTTGACATTTATATGTTTTTGTTATGGTTGATTTTATCCATTGTTTTTGATGTGTTTGTCCACTGTAATGGCCCCTTGAGTCTTTTAAGCGCTGGTTTAGTGTTGATATACCCTGTTTTAGGACTTCACAGAAACTTGACTGTCAATTATATTTGTGATGCTTTATGATCTGAACAAGTGCATGTATGGTTGTCAATGTTTGCTTTTGTGTTGCTAGCGTTTGTTATAAGTGTTGCTTTGTTCTGTAAAACGAATCAAGTGTTAGTAGTAATTCAAGTGGTACTTTATCTGGTCAGACAATATTTTTTCTGGTTTAGTGTTTGCTCAATTTGTAATTAGGTTGTTATTATTCTTGCAGGAAGTTAAGATTTTCTTGCAGACCGAGACCTTTGTATGAACTTATATGTGACTTATCTCCTGCACAAGTTGATGATGTTAAGTCCATAGGGTTTGGAGGTCTTTTAGAGTTAAAAATTGGTGATTATTCTAAGGATTTAGGGTTATGGGTATTGGATAGATTTAATCCTGTGAGTTACATGTTAACTGTAGGCCAGTATATGATACAGTTGACTGCTGATGATGTTCATGATGCTTTTTGTTTGCCTAGAAACAAAGGGAATGATGTTGTTGAGTCATTTCGAGACGCTGACTTGATGGGTGAATGGTATAAAAGATTTGATGTTAAGTTGAAAACTAATGGCATTCCTTTAAGTCAGTTGAAGGAGGTAATGACACCTAGTGATTCTAGGATGCCTAAACCCAATGGTGAGGACTTCAAGCGCTTGTTTGTGTTATATGCTTGGAGCACATTTTTGTGTCCGAAGTCCAATCGGACGGTAGATAATAGGTTGTTAGCTGCTGTAGAGGATGTAGATAGGATTATTAGTTTTGATTGGTGTACTTTTGTGTTGAAAATGACGGGGCAAGCCATACATCGTTGGAGGAAGAGGAAAGGGGAAAAATCTGATTTTGTTGGAGGTTGTATACTGTTTTTGGAGATGATGTATTTACATCGCTCCAAATTTCGAGGTTTTCTTGCATCTTCTAAACTTCCTCTGATTTCTTGTTGGAACACTAAATCGTTTGAAAAGAGATTAATGGAAGAAAAGAGAGCAGGGTTTGGTACTTCTATTATGGATATGAATACTTATCCAGTTTCTGCTCGCTTGGAAGATGGACCATCTCGACCTATTTCTCGAGTGTTGTCCCCTGAGCGTAGTTGTGGACCTTCAAGTTCTACAAACAAGATAGTGTTTGAGCTACTTGAAGGTGTACCAACTGATGAAGATATCCAAAAGATTGCAGAGGATGTAAGTATTTGTATTGTAAAGTTAATCTTCAATTTTTAGAAGTTATGTTTTTGTTATTAAAAGTTAATGTTTAGCAATCAAAAGTTAAGTTTTAGTATTTAAAAGTTAATCTTCAGCATCAAAAGTTAAGGTTCAGTGATCAAAAGTTGAAGTTTGATAATCAAAAGTTAAGTTCAGTAATCAAAACTTATGATTCTGTATTTTGAAGTTATGGTGTAACAGTTAAAAGTTAATGTTCAGTAGCTAAAAGTTAGGGTTTCACAATCAAAAGTTAAGGTTTTACAATCAAAAGTTATATGATGCTTGAATTCTTTTTGTTTTGTTTTCTTTTTGTTTTTCTATTTTGTAGGAAATGCATTGTGAGTTGATGAAGCTTTCTAGAGATTTGGATGTTGTTTCCAAAATGCATATTGTTCGTATTAATGCATTGAAGAATAGGCAAACTGATTGTAGCATTCCAGATAGTCAGACTTTCTTTTCCGATCCTAAACTATATGCTATAGTTGATGAGATTGTGGACATAGTGAATGCTTTAAAGAATGAGAGAGTCCAATCAAACCTTGACACACAAGAAAAAGAAGTCCATCTTGAGTCAAACTTTGATGTACCTATTCTCTTCTTGTCGTCTTTCATGAGAGGTGTTGGCAACGATATGGACGATGATGACATGGTGAAGAAATATGCTGAAGTATGTGACTATTGCCTCCTTGATGATGAGATTTTAGATAGAAGGTCATACTTTCAACCTTTTCATAATTTCCTTTTTTGTAATCTTTAGTTTTCATTATTTTTGGATTAACATTGTTCTTAATTTTTTTTTTTTTTATTGTTTTTTCCAGTGAGATTCTTGTGAAGTTTAATGATGTATCTCACATTCTACGTAGAGAGGACTTATTTTGCTTTGATAATGATAACTCGATATCATTCAAGGTTGTCGAGTGTTTTGCTTTGTATATGAATGATCTTGAGCGGGTGGACACATTTGAGCCAAGAAGATTTTATTTTGGAATAGAGAAAACTGTAAGTTGCTTGTATTCTTAAAATAACTTGTTCTATAATATGTAATTATACTTTTGAGTAATTTTCCCCCCAATATTTCTGACAGATGCTGCTTGAGAAATCTGTTGATCTGAATGAGTCGCAAGAGGCTCAAGATGAGCTAAAGCATTCGTTCGAAGTTTGGATGAGTTTGAATGATGCTTCATGGGATTTGAAGAGTGTTAATATGGTAAAACTCTTTGTTTAATTTTCAGCAAATGTGTCTCTCTTTCTTCTTTTTCTGAATAAAATTATGGTGTGTGTTTGTAGATTTTTCTTCCAATGATACTCAAGGATCACTATTGCCTTCTTGTGGTCAATTTTGATTCAAAAATTCTTCAATTTGTGGACAACTGGATTTACAATCGTGACGATATGCTCTTCATTAGGACAGCTTCGTCAACATTGGTAATATATTATTTTCACTCCACACTTTCTAGTTTCTTTTTTTTTTTTTCTCAACAAATGATTGTTTTGTTCCAATTCACAAATGGTGGTTCTGTTTAAAGTTCAAACTGTTGTGATGCTTTTTTGACATGTTCTGGTTTGTGTTGATGTCTCATAAACTTTTACTGACTTGTATAACTAAAAGTGAAGACTTAGTAACTAAAAGTAAAGGTTTATTAACTAAAAGTTATGTTTCAGTAACTAAAAGTTATGTTTTTTAGTTCAAAAGTTAAGGTTTTTAGTGTAAAAGTTATAGGTTTAGTCTCAAAGTTTTTTTGGTGTGTGAACTGATTATTTTTTATATTTCAATAGTGTTCAGCACTTTCTTCTTTCCTTAAAGATCAAGAACATCCACTTGCTGAAGCTATGATGGAATATGAATTTGATAAAGTGACTTTGGATTGCCAAACAAAGACCAAAGTTCATAACTATGACAGCGGAGTATACTTGATGGGGAATATGGAACAATTTGAAGGTGTTCCCTTTTCTGTTGATCTTAAGAAGGTGAGATACCCAATAAAATTCTTGTTATGCTTCATCAATTCCAATGCGTTTAATTCATAGTGAGTTACTAATAATAGGAGCACTAATGTTTAGTTAAGTAGTAGACAGTAGGAAAGAAGAAAAATGAGAATGAGAAGCATATCAAGGCACCTCTAAATATTTTATTGTTTAATATTTGAACAGGTTAATTAGCATTTTGGTTTCTTCTTGTTATCGTTATTGTCATTAACTATTTGTTTTTGATCTCATTCAAGATAACAAGAAGACGTGTACATCGTGGCAATATATGCGCTGGTCTTGTTCTTTCCGAATTAAATCATGTTAGGGAAAATGTTCTTGAAGCTGTGGAAAACTTCAAGAACACTAAAGCAAACTATGAGGATGGTGTTCTACAAAGGGAGAAGGATAAGTTTGAAAAGTTGAAGCAAGAAGCTGCTGAGGAGAAGAAAAAGATGGCTGAGGAGAAGAAAAGGTTGGCTGCTGAGAAGAAGAAGAAGAAAGTTGAGGAAGAGAAAAAGAGTTGAAGCTGATTTTTCACTAACTAGACAGATTCACTGACAATGATGTAAATGGCTTAGTGTAGTTTGAATTGCGTATACTTTAAGTAGAAGCCTGTTTTTGAATTGTGTATATAGGCCAAAGATGGGATTAGTCTATTGAGATTGATCAACCGATCATTTTGGGATAGCTGGTTGATAGCTGGTTGATATCTAGTTGGGCAGAATCTTAGAAGAGGGAATTTGAACATTTGTGTTTGTTGGCAGGTTGGGCTATTAATATGTCACGCTAATGGCGAATAGGTATGTCGGAGTCTAATTTGGGATTTGACATTCAAAATGTACGAAACATTATTGGAAACATTAACTACATTAATTGCTTAGTTTCATCTCAGATTCCCCTCAAATTTTTGAGACATTCTACATTTGAACCTTATACTTCAAATTATTCAAGTTCTGTAATTAAAAGTTAAGATTAAGTAAGTAAAAGTTAAGGTTTAGTAATCAAAAGTTAACATATTGTAATCAAAAGTTAACATATTGTAATCAAAAGTTAATATAATGAAAGTTAAGTTTTGGTAGCTTAAAGTCAAGATTAAGTAGCTAAAAGTTAAGATTCAGTAGCCAAAGGTTAAGGTCCAGTGTTTAAAAGTTAAGGTTCAGTGATTAAAAGTTAAGATTCAGTAGCTAAAAGCTAAGTCATAAAAACTAAGTAAAAATTTTGGTAACAGGGTAAGTAAGTAAAAGTTAAGATTAAGTAAGTAAAAGTTAAAGTTCAGTAGCTAAAAGTTAACATATTGTAATCAAAAGTTAACATATTGTAATCAAAAGTTAAGTCACAGAAACTAAAAGTCAAGATTTGGAATTTAAAAGTTGATGGTAAGTTAACATATTGCATTGAAAATTAATTGATGCCATATAACAACTATAACGTAAAAGTACATAAAACATAGCATAACATCAGTAAGAAAACATCGATAGTCTATTCTTCACTAAAATTCCAATGTTTAAGTCAAACATAGTAAAAATGGTTATCAAAATAAATGAGCATTTGGTGTTTTTGCTCCGAATTCCTTTATTTGTGCTATTCTCTCTTTGCTCTTCTTCTTATCAAATTTTCCGGGGATTCTCTTGCTGCTACCTTTTGTTTTTGCCCGTATTGGATCGAGGACAGTAGGGATATTCGAGGAAACTGAGCTTGAACTTGTTTCTGAATTTGTAGGGACATCCGTTTCTGAATTTGTAGGTATTTCCACGTCTTTGCTATTCTCTTCACTTGGAATTATTTCTTGAATATCTACCAAGTCCCTTTTGTAACTTTCTTCAATGATCTTTCTTGCCGCTTCATTTTTATGGCTCTTTAGGATCAAGTTGTAGTACTTCCTTGTCATTTGTAAACGCCAAGGTGTATAGTTATTGGTAGTTATTGGTTTTTTTTTTTTAACTATATCCCAAACCTCAGACTTTGCATACTTTGTCCATCTCGTTGATATGTACTTATGAGGTATCCTCATAATAGAATGCATGTGTAGAATTCTGACACAATGATAGCAAAGCCAACCCGATTCCTCAAAGTTCTTACATGAGCATTCTATGATGTCACAAGCGGGATTGTACGTTACTTTGTGTGAAGAATCCAAGTAATCTTGAAGTTGAACAAGATATATCTTTGTTTGCCCCTCTATCCTAAGTAGCTCAGCTTGTGTACCGATTGCAACTCTGAATTCTTCCTCAAAATCCTCAAAAAGTGTGTGAGCATATAACTCAGAAGCATGTTTTAGTAGTCCCGTCAGTGGAAGCTTTGAACTAGGTTTAGACCTAGAGCAGTTGAACTCATCATTCTCTTCATTCCTTCTCTAATTTCTTATCATGGAATCAAATATTGTAAAAAATTCTGTAAGGTTGGTTTGCGCATTAGACTTGAACCCAATTGCACGATTCGTGCTTTCGCTTCTTTGAGATGATAGGATACCAGCAGAAAAGAAATCTTTACTGAGAGATGTTGACCACTTGTGCCTAAGTGAGTACAACCTTTTAAACCATTTATCATCTTGCAGCTCATACTTTACAATCATTTCGTTCCAACAAGTTTCAGACTCAATCTCATTAGCACAACCTCTTAAGCATTTCTTGAAAGTATCCTTGAATATCGTATTTGACTTCAGTAAGCCAAACCTACTCACGGCATTTTGCTCCAAATGCCATTGACAAAGCCTGTGCCTAGCCTCTGGAAAAACCTATGGAAAGAAACTTGTAAGTCATGGGAGGTGAAGGTAAAACTATAAAAAGTCAGTGTTCCAAAGTTAAATTATATGCACTAAAGTTAAGTTTTACACATCAAAAGTTAAGTTTGACAGGACACAATGAATTGGATGTAAATTTGGGTTTTACCTGTTGAATTGCATTTGACATTGCTTGGTCTTGGTCTGTGAAAATTGTTGTTGGAGATTTTCCACCCATTGCCTTTAGGAATGTCTCAAAGAGCCAAACAAAAGAAGGTATGGTCTCATCTCCCAAAAATGCACAACCAAACATCGTGTTCTTCCAATGATTGTTGATGCCTACAAAAGGTGCACAAATGAGGTTGTACTTGTTTTTCCGATATGTTGTATCGAAAACCATCACATCACCATAAATGGCGTAGTCATCCTTCATCATGGAGTCACGCCAAAAAATGTTGCACACTCTACCCTTTTCATCTAATCTCACTCTAAAGAAGAACTCTGGGTCATCCGAAAGCTTTGGTACAAGCTATCTATAACTGTTTGTGCATCACCACCTTCTATTGCTAACATTTTCAGCTTGTAACAGAAATTCAAGTGGTCTTTAACAGTATGTCCTAAGCAATCTTCTCCCCCTGCTTCACCACTCATTTGTCTATATGATTGCATCGGTTTCAAACCAAATTCCAAGGCCATTTGAATGGTTTCCCCCTTCTCCACGGTGAGGGCTCTTTCCGATCTATGCAAATGACTCCACTGTTGGCGAGTGAGTTCATGGTTGTGTGCTATGACATGTTGGATAATTTCAAATTTGCCCTCTTCATTCAACTTCGCCCTTATCATAGCATTACAACCTGTCCAAGGAAAGTGTTTAATAAGTAAAAGTTATCATTCAGTAGCTAAAAGTCAAGCTATCTTAAGTAAAAGTTAAGTTTTGGTAACTAAAAGTACAGCTGCAGAAACTAAAAGTTAATGTTTAATAAGTAAAAGTTAACGTTCAGTAGCTCAAGGTCAAGCTATCTTAAGTAAAAGTTAAGTTTTGGTAACTAAAAGTAAAGCTACAGAAAATAAAAGTTAATGTTATAACCTGTCCTTGTTATTGCAACTCTTCTAGTTCTTCGCTTTTTCATCGGAATCTGCTCTTTGGTTGCTTCTTCATCTTCAGGTTCTTGTTCTTCTATTCTTGTGGGCTCTTCTTCTTCATTCTTTCTCTTTTTCCCACTATTTCTTTCTCCAGCAGCAGAGCACATAAAATACTTTTGGGTGACTTCATTTGTTCCTTGTTTCACCCTATTCTTTGCTTTCCTCACAGAGAAACCAATAATACTAGCATGCTGACAATACAATTCATAAATTTCTTCAAGGGTAGCTCTTGTTTGCCCAATCAACAACCCTCCAATTTCTTCTTCATTTTGTACTGACAATTGTATATCACACATCAAGTCTGCATAGTTAAACATATAAATTGAATTAATATTCAGTAGCTAAAGGTCAAGCTATCTTAACTAAAAGTTAAGTTTTGGTAACTAAAAGTAAAGCTACAAAAACTAAAGTTAATGTTTAATAAGTAAAAGTTAACATTCAGTAGCTAAAAGTCAAGCTATTTTAAGTAAAAGTTAAGTTTTGGTAACTAAAAGTAAAGCTACAAAAACGTAAAGTAAGTGTTATAATGCTGTTGGGTTGTTCTTCAATTAAACTTCCTGTATTTTTTTGATGAATTCCAGCAACAATTAAACTCACTTAAACTCAAATGAAAGAATAAAAACCTAACCACTTTGTACATATAAACCTAATTTTTGACTTACAAACTCAATCAAATTTTCAATTACCTTCATTGTTGTTAATTTCTTCAATAATCTGGAGTTCCATTCCTTCATGTTCAACAAGTATTTGTCTATCAACATCTTCAAGTTGAAGTTTTTCAACACTACTTTGAATATAAGATGTGTATTCTTCATCAAAAATTGCAATTCTTTCTTCAATGGTATTGCAAGATTCTTCAGTATAGTTGCTGTTAAGGTCGAATTGATGGACATTCATCTTTGATTTTGATTTCAGAGAAAGAATTTTAGGTTTATTTACCCTAATTTTTGAGCATGGAATTCAGTGAGAATGACGACAGAGAGGAGGAATGTCGTGATGTGCGTTTTTCTCTCTCTTTCCCCCAATTATGGCCTGCTACGCGTTTTCTTTTTCCCCCAATTCCCCTGCTGCACGTTTTTCTCTTTCCCCAATTCCGGCCTGCTGGGCTGCTTCCTTGGGCTTGGTCACGTGATGGTGGGCGGTCCACACTATTTTTAGTGTGGACCTGGTCTACCCAAGAGTTTTTGCTGATATTAACATCGCAAAGCTCTTGCATGAACCCCTACATTATTACAAAATTGAAGCGTGTGATGCGTTGTCCAAAGAAAAAAATAAAGCGAGAGATGATCAGTTCATTATTCCAATGTGGTACGTAGTTGTGCCAAATGTCAATGGATACATCAAGACAAAACGAGGCTCTTATATGTAATGAATAAGTTTTATGCCTTAGTTCTCAAGCTTTTAGTTCACCCTTTGAATGAGTTATGGTATTTCATATATAAAAACTATTACTAGGTTTTAAGTTCATTTAGAAATTACAATTAGCTAGAGCCCTTCATTATATCCCTTTAATAATTTTATGGGAAACATTTGTTAAATACTCATCGTCAAAATATTACAAAGTGATACTTACCTATAACCTTAAAACTTCTATGATTAAGTGTTATGTTTAGGTCACTTATTGTTAGGACTCTATGTCCCTAAGAATAATGATGATAGATAACACATTTCTTGTAATTAACATGTTATAGGGGTATATTTTAAGTCCCACATCGGAGAATCGGGGAGGAGTTATTCAATATATTGGTGTTCACCTAATACTGTGTTTTTCTTGGTAATAATCTCGTCTCTTGGTCCTCCAAAAGATAGGCTCATGTTTCGAATATCGAGGTGTTGCTAATGTTGTAATTGAAACCAGTCGGACTTATAACTTACTCCTTGAGCTTCACTTGCCTATACTAGACACTAGAAATTAATTAGTGTTTACATTAAAATTTAAATTAATTTGTCTTTGGCTAAAAGATATAAGAGCCCAATTTAATTAATTAGCCCACCTAAATAATGCCTAAATTCAATAAACATAATTTGGGTTGTAAAATATTTGGGTCAGTCTATATTATTAGTCCAAAACAATGGTTAAATGGACAAGGTAAAAAGACTATCAAGTCATAAATGAGTCCAAGCCCACACCACCAAAAGTCCATAAAAGGTTTTCATTCCCTATAAATAGATCTCTCCACCTTCAGTTACAGAGGTCGGAAGATCATTATTGTCAAGAGCTATCAAATTTCTCTTGGAAATCCTATCTAGAAGTAGTCAATAAGCACATCAAATTCGTGTCGACTGTTTAGAAAAACTCAAAACATTCGACTGAGATTCAAGTTGTGTTAGCCCTCATTTGAATAAACCCAAACAAAAACTCAAACTCAGGTTGACGTTGACAAACGTCATTCTATACTCAAACTCAGATTGCGTTGACAAAACGCCATCCCAGACTCAGACTCAGGTTGACGTTGACAAAACGTCATCCCACACTCAGACTCAGGTCGACGTGGACAAAACGTCGTCGAACACTCAAGTCAAGGTCGTCATCAACACGTGTCGACATCAAGCTGCAGAACAGAATCAGAGGACTTAGTTTATTTTAGACAAACTGTAATACAGAAATTGTACCCAACACATTATCAATATAAAGTTATTTGTGTTACAATATTTCTTGGTTTATTTATTTAGAGTGCGAAATTTGTTGTATACAAATTTTGGCGTACTGCTACCATGATTTCTGTGATAATATTTCAGCACGCGGTATATCCCTCTAGCACCCTGATCAGCATCAGGCATCAAACATGTTGAGCTTGATATTCATTTTCTTCGTGATAAAGTTCACGTTGGTCATATTTGCGTCTTGCATGTCCCTTCTGAGCATCAATACGCTGACATTTTCACCAAAAGATTGCCTCGACAGTTGTTTACTCGTTTTCGATCCAGCCTGAGCGTCTGCTCTCCTCCCACTCAGACTGCAGGGGTGTATTAGAGTAAGTATATTGTACTTATGTTTAGCATCATGTATTGATAGCTTTTCTTATATAGTTTTGATTTAATTGCCTTTCTTTTAACTCTATATATTGTCAATAATTTTACTAATAACCCTAATCAAGGAAATTAACCATCTTTCAATAAAAACATGTTAGAGATGGAATATCTCCTTACCCTTTGAGCCTTTCCTTTACTTCCAACAGGCAAAGGATCTTGCATATGTAAATAACTGCCAGATGTAATTTTGTGTTTAGATTTCTAGCCAAAAAAACTAAAGGAATATTTTGGTACAACCTGGCAACTACATAGAAGGACCCAATGCATGTAAATGTATGTAAAATGGTCCCTAAAAGAAGTATTATAAAGTCAAACACACTTTAATCTTTTGTTTTCCCTTTTTATCCATTTGCCGTGTCTAGCACATGATCTTGCCAATCAAGTTTTTGATTTTGATTGTTTATTTTTCCGCGAAAATGCGAATCATCATCCTCTACCCTTTTTTCACCTCCACTTATTCCATGCCTCTCTTCTCTCACTTTTGATTGATAGTTACTAATCCCTCTATTATGATAATAATAATTATTATACCCTTGAAAAACAAGAATACTTAACATGCCGTATAGAAAATTATATCGTAAATGTCGATTTTTTTTTATTTTCTTTCAAAAGCATCAACATTTGTGTTACTCCTATTTGATGATACACAGACAATGAAATGACTTAGCTAAGATTTGTTCACACAATTATCTTACACATTATTCAAATTATTTCTATTTGTTAGGGAAAAGGTATCATACATAAATTAAAGTTGCAAGAATTTTTAATATTGAATTATTTTTTATATTTTAATAATAATTTGCGATCGACTCTAATTTCAAAAAAGTTGTTCACCTTGGATGGTGGGAACTCTTATATTATAAGATATTGATGAAAATATTATCAAGGTTGTTTTTAGTGACTTTCTGCATATATCTAGTTGTGTCCAAAGTACTTGTTTTAGCGGACCTTAATTTATTATATGTATGATACTTATTTGCGGTCACTTGTACAAGATTTTTACTAGGGTTAAATCTTCATATCCGACTTTGATCGACTAGTTGCAAAGTCAAAAGAGATAATAATATGTCTGTCTCATTAATTTTGAAAACCTTAGCTTAGTAAAAACGTGATAATTTATATTACAATTGATTCAAAATTTTACAAAAGTGATGTAGTCATCAAACACTCCTTTTTTCAAAGAAACTATTCTTTGTTCATATAAATGTGTTGTGAACTTGTATATACTCATTAGCTAAAATGAAAATCTGACTAATTTAGCATGATATATGGTTTACAACCAGAATTACTTTCATTTGCAAATAAAATATTTTTTTCTACAAAAAAAGCTATATATATATATACAATATAAACCTATAATCACCCTTTGAAATATATATAGAAAAATTATAGAATAAATAACATCGTAAGAAATTAAACTTTTCCAAATATTAGTGGAGTGATGATAATAGAGAGGTTTTGCTTAATAAATAACTTTGGCTATATACTCATATGTAGCATTAATTGGGTTACCAAATAGACACAATTAGGGATTCCTCACCCCTTTTCACATAATTAAGATTTCTTGTGAGTTTGGATTTTCTTGAAACTTCCCCCCACCCTTAACTAACTCAACAAGCATTCTCTCTCCTCCTACAAATAGCCAGATTTTGACAGAAATTTTATTATTGGCAAACCTTTCTTTCTTATGTCATCTCCTCTCTCCCAACTTCCTTATATATATATACTTCTCCAGTCCTCACTTCATATTATACATTCTCATATTTTACACAAATTCCTTTATTCTGGACCACCCTCTTCTTCTTCTTTTTTTCTTGATCTCATTCTTGCTTAATTTAGTTTTTATTCTAAAAAAAACTATTTTTAATTAATTAGTTTATGAATTAAGGAAATTAGAAGATTGATTAAGTTGTAATTAGAGAGTAAATTATGGGTTTAAGAGACATTGGAGCAACACTTCCTCCTGGGTTTAGATTTTATCCAAGTGATGAAGAATTAGTTTGCCATTATCTTCATAAAAAGATTGCTAATGAAGAAGCTCTTAAAGGCACTTTGGTTGAAATTGACTTGCATACTTGTGAGCCATGGCAACTTCCTGGTATGTTTAATTTAGTTAATTCATAATTATCTTACTAATTTTTATTCAACCTCTTCTAAAGTTTTACTATTTATTGCTTTCTTTCTTAGAAGCTTACATGCATGATTCTTATTCTTTTTCTTCTTTTTCTCTACTTCCTTTTAATTTCCCTCTTTTTGCGATGAAACTGACTTTTCTATGCTTTTTTCTTTAGATTCTTCATGTTGTTATTTAATTGGTTTAGAAATTGGAGACGATCTTAGCTTCAAGCAAATTAAAGTGATACTTGTAAATGATTGATGTAATGAAATATTGGTAATTTCATACTATAATAGACTAAAATCTAACTAATATTTTAGTAAGGTTGTAATTTAGCCACTCATTTTAAAAGTTACGAGGAATATTTAGAAAAATACTCTCTTAAAATAAAAACTAAACGGGTTTAAATTTGAGAATTCGCTCTTTTAAGAATGAATCCTAAACAGCTGTAAGTTTGCCGAATTATGAATCATCACTTGGAACTTATGCTCATATATATACATTATTCATTATTATTTTAGAGCTTTCACATTAAGAAGTATCATCCATATTTATTACAAGTAACAAATAATCTAATTTGATACATGCATCATAAATCTATTAATCCAATTAGTAGACGTGTCGTGATAAATAACTTAATTTTTAGAGTTCTTGTATATTTGAAGATTCATTTTCTCAACTGATTTGATTTCCTTTTAGTACCTTTTTCAAATGTGCATTAAATTGTGGTGCATGAAACTCCGGGATTTTAAAGTGGTTTTGCATGCAAGCTAATGAGGAATATATCTTTATCTTAATATTTTATACATTTTTTTAAAAAAAAATTAGTGGAGTGGTGAAAACAATTGGAAATATATGTAATTAAAGAACATTATTGCTTTTACCATTATTCCTCATTTGTTAGTAAAAGACACTCTTAATAGGTAACTATGTTTTGTAATCCATAATAGCGAGTACAACGTTGTCTACTATATAAATATAATTAGTGCAAGAAACCATTTTTCAAGTAATATTTTGTTAGGTTATTACCTTCTTTCACTTTCTTCTCATTCCTTTTGTTTTGTCTCTTTCATTTGATTAATTTTGTGGGTTGCATTTTCCTTTTTGTCTCCATCCTTTTTTTGGACTAGTGCCCTTATGTAGTATTGAAAAGCCCATTTTACCTCCAAATTAAATTATTAAAATTTGGTAATAGCCTTATAAGAAATGATACATATGATTTTTAGGTTAAATATAAGAATTGAACACATTTTTCTAAAACGATTTTAAGTTGAAAATTTATATTGGAATCACATACATCTCAATCACTCTTACTAATGTTGAATATTACTTAAATCCCTTTTTAGATTTTTATATACAATTCTAAGGTTGTTCCAATTATCATCTTCTATATATTAATAGTGTGTTACTCTGCAAACATTATTAATCGATTGAAGTAACTATTGTTTTTTTAAATAATTTTTTATATATCTTAATTTGAAAATTAATTTTGGATTAATATTATGATTCTATAAGATAATAACATTGTTGACGTAGTGTTAGCAACCTTATAGAATCACAAATAACAGCTTGACAACACCGAGTTTGACTCCTTTCTAATTTGAGAAAACTAACAAGCCAACCATACTCTTTGATTGGCTCACTTAATTTTCTACATTAAAGAAGGGTGTCATAATTTCACCTCTTTCGTAAACTAAAATTATAATTAATTTACAACAAAATTCTAAGTGCCTCATTAGGAAATTAATAATGCCTCTCTACCGTTCTTATTATCTTATTTCTATTATTATTTGAAGTAATTATAGTGATCAACAAGTTTATTTTTGGTTTCTTCTTTTGTGGTCTAGCTTCTATATATATACATGTGGAGAGTAATGATGCTTAGTTGACAACTAATGTAAGATTGTGAGCAAAATTATAATCTAACCCGATGTTTTATGTGCTTGATTAAGGCCGCTAATTCTCATTGTATGAAGTATAATTATACAATTAGTGTGTGTTCAGTATCATTGAAATTTACAATCTTTGATTGAAGGAATTTTAGTCTTATATTATACTCCTATGCATTATATATGATAACTTAAGGCTAGCCATGTTTAATTTGATATTGAGAGCTGGAAATTATTTTTTTGTTAGATTTCATAATTCTAGCTTTAGTTTTCAAAAAATAAAAATCAATAAAAATGATAACGAACAAACTCTTACATATATCAATTTCATTTTTCTTCATATTTATATTGATACTTTCAATTAAAAATGCTAAAAAGAAACGAAGGATCATTTAGCAAATAGTCCATACTTTTAACTAAAATTTCTACGATTTTTGTTGTACCGAAATGGTTATGTCTAGCTTGTACATCAACGTACCTCTATTTAATCAAGCGTGAAATTTTTATGATAGGTCTAAGATGAATGGTCCACTAGTAAAATAGGAAGTCCATAATTAATTAGCTATGGATACACATAGATGTGACACTTATGGTTTAGGGTAAAATTTTCTAAGATATTTGTACGTTTACATTAGATCAAGATTCCATCACTGTAGTTTGTGAAATGAGGATGTACACTTGAATATATGTTCTATTGTTGATTTTTTGTGTATATAATTATATTAGGCAATATCTCAACATACACAATATCTCAACATCTATTTTCATGAAATTTGATCCATATGTCTCCTAGCTAGTAATAGTGTAAGGTCATCGGTTATCAATTTTTGGTCATACACTATATCTTCCTACTAATATTTTCATGTTTATATCTTTAAAAAAAATCTACTTTTGCTTTATTCTTAATTTGGTATGTAATTGAGTTTCCTTTGGAAAGTCGAAATTTCTACAGCGAGTAATCACCGCTAATCACCACGAATATTAAATATTTTAACATCTGTACCTTTTAATTATACAATATCAATTGTCATCGCTAAAACAGTTTAATATATAAACAATTGTTGACCACCACAGCCACTCACTTCATTATTATTGACCACCACCACCACCACTAATCCTATCCATCGACCTCCACTCAGCCTCACCACCACCACCAGTAATTAACATATAGATGATAATATCGTGGTGGAGTGGATCTTTCTCCACGAAAAATGATTTTTCGTTCAACCACATAGAGCCTTATTGTTACAGTATTAACACCATATGATAAAGTTGATAACCATAAACTATTTTTGTATGGTTAAAATTTCTTGTTTCTTCCATGATTTTAAAAAATTCTTAAAATGAACTCATGTATACGTCTCCAAGCAGAGGAGCTGTTATTTTCACTTGGATGAACAAAGAATATATTGCTTTACATCATTGATAGACTCACCAAATACACATTAACTGTCAAATACAATACTAATAATTGTACCTTTTCTCTTATCCTTTTTTGAATTATAAAGAGAATACAATTATTGTCCTTAATTAATTGTATACACGCAAAATTATGATTTGCTTTTGCCATTTTGCAATGATCTTATTAGAGATATTTCTTGACTAAATGATTCTTCCTTTATTTATTTTTTAGTTATGTCTCCTTAATTAATGTTTATTTTTTTTGTGGTGGGTTTATATATAGAGGTAGCAAAACTCAACACAACAGAGTGGTACTTCTTTAGCTTTCGTGACCGTAAGTATGCCACGGGCTTTCGGACCAACAGGGCGACTATATCTGGCTATTGGAAAGCAACCGGTAAAGATCGAGTCATACTTGACCCGAGGACGCGGGAGATTGTTGGAATGAGGAAGACTTTGGTGTTCTATAAAAACCGGGCTCCAAATGGGATTAAAACGGGTTGGATCATGCATGAGTTTCGTTTGGAGAGTCCACATATGCCTCCTAAGGTATGTTATTTAATTTACTTATACCCTCCTCCTAAGTTCTGCTAACTAGTTTAATTTATTTATATTAAGATGATATTAATTTCAAACTAGCTAGAGTTACATATTACATGGTCTCATAGGCAAAACCAACAATAAAAAAATTATTTGTCGTTAATGATGACATAATATATTCTTTTTGTAGATATTTTTTATATGATCTGATAATTGAAAGACACCTTATAAATAAACAATATACAATTAGAACAAATAAAGTACAATAAGTACCTTTTCGAAAAGAAAATAAAAATTCTCACACATAAAAAGTACGTAGAGGAGCACATGATCAAACATTCATGCATGCATTGGTTGGTGGGGGTTAGGAAAGTATTAAAGACTTGTGTTACTAAATGCCGCTTATTATTATATGGTTTTGTACTAAGACTAGTAATAAAAGATGGTCCAATTCTAAGGAAGACAAATTAAAGCATACAAGTGCATAGTATCTTTATTCTTGGTTGTATATATATGAATTATGAGTACTTATATAGTTAGTTTTTTTGTTACCATTTCTTTTTAAATTCGGTCGAGATATTCAAATGATCCTCAGTATGGGGGTTTGATATATAATGGCAGTATATCTTACATGATGCAACTAAGTATATATTAACTAATTAAATATGTATAAATTTTTTTAGATTTTTCTGATTTTATTTTACTGAAAAGGTTATATTGATCGTCTTGTCGCATAAGCACAACTTAAATTTTATTGGTTGTATTAAGGGTTTTACAAAAGGGCATGAATGAATTATATTCTTAACCCTTTTTAGTTTGTTAACTAGGACCTAAGTTAGGGTAAAAAATATATTTTTCACATACTATTGTTTGCAATTATATTGACTTAAAATTAATATCACATATCCCCCAATGAGTTGGTTAACCTAGACCCATTTAGACAAGTTAATTTTCAAAGTTTACATGCAATTTGAAATAACATCCATTTAAACAAAAAGAAATTATGGGTGAGCGGCAAACAAGCTTGACCTCACTCAAGAACCGTTGCAAATCTGGCTTATATATTTTCAGATTTTACTTATAAAATAAAATGCAAATCGATCCCAATAATCTATCAATTTCATTTTAACTCCACTAGATATTGAATCTATGTCATTCAACATCATATCTAAAGCAGATAAATAATATCACAAGCTTAAGAATGATATACTTGTCATTTTAATCTTAATTGTCTTCTCATGTAATTGATCATCTATTTGTATAAAGATTGCAAACACAAATACACTCTTACTTTCTTTCATTTCAATAATGGAAAATGATAATACAATTATTAAATAGTATATGATTGTTTATATCACTTTCATTTATTTGTTTACATGGATGAGAGGCAAACAAGCTTCCCTTAGTAATAATGTTGAAATAAGATGGGTGAGTGAGCATATATATTTATTGTAGCCAATTTGCCACGTTCATAAAGTAGGTCACGAATTACATTTATTATTTATAAATGATGCAAAGGTGCAATGAGGGGGTCATAGATAAATGGATAAAAGGGAATATTTGCAAACATTAACATAATTTTATTAAATAAAAAATTGACGACCTCTGATGTTCAATGATTGGAGACAAGGATTTGTATGTTGTCACTTTCTCTAGACAAGTCCAGCATCTCAGTTTAGGAGCATCTTTAGGGCACTCTTATATCCTTTAGTTTGTAGAAAATTCAAGGAAACTTCATTATTATTTGATTCTCAATCCTACTTGTGCAATGTTCCCCTACATCCACTCATTATCCACACTTCTTAGACAAAGACTTGACTAATAAGGGAGTATTTAATAGTAAGAAAATGTTTGTTTTGGGCGGGGTAGCTCTTAGGATTCACAATTGTTTTGAGTGATCTAGAAAAACAATTAGCAGTCGCAATAATTTATAGAGAGAAAATATCATAAATATTTTTGCTTTCTTTAAAAATTCTCTCTATTCCTCTAATTTGTAAGATAGTTTTGTCAATGTTTAGAATTATCCCATCATCTTCAATCATACACTAACTTAGGTTGTTGAGTTTATTATATATAAACTAAGTAATTATACACTCAAGTCAAAATATATGTGATATTGTAATTTTTTGTGTCATTTTATATTTTTGATCATTTTCATAATTTAAGCCAACCTAAATTTTAAATGCAAACTACTAACAGTACTAAATAATTGTACATACAACAAGCATATAGCTGAGACCCTTTGAATTCAAAATAGCCCTGATTTTGATTTTAATATTTTAAAAGTCTACTTGTATTTTTTAACTCAATTTAGAAAAGAGTATAAATATCTAAGACAATTTACCTAGCTTTAGACATACATTCGCTAATCTTCAGAAGCAAACCAAGGTCCAAGAACAACGTAGTAATTCTTTTTAATGAAGTAGACAAGTAGCGGTCAATGTTTTGGCAAATTAAGTAAAGTGATAAATAACTTAAGGTGAGTTTTATCGACAAATGTATATTTAGCTAACAATTAATGATTCAATTAAACTTATTTTCTTTAAAAAGGTTTTGGAACCTTTCTTGTTCAGAAAGTAATTAGAGGTTTAATTCATCCAGATTTCGAATTAATTAGCTCAGATCAAACATATGTTAGTTAAACTCAAATTTTCTATTCAGATCCATAATTTATATGTGCCGTTTTTTCTTATCAGTTGGTGGATCTTAATATTTAATGAAAACAAGTTTTGAAACCATTATTTGATTTAAATTAATTATGAAAGCACAACTTATTACTCATTCCTTAAAAGTTAATTTGTCTTAGAGTCACTACAGCTTGGTTACGAATTTCGGGTCGCAAATATGTGCTCAACCAATCCTATGTGCCTTGAGTTCAAGTTAGTCTTGTTAAATTCCTAGCTTGTAATGACATGTAGTAAATCCATGATCAAGCCAACTCTTGTACGTTTGTAATCCATTCAAAAAAGTTACTAAAAGAAAACACATACAATTACTTGCCAATAAATTTTTCTGATCTACATCGCAGATATGACATACTTAATTATTAACCTAGTCCAAAACTCCACATATAAATTTAATTTTCTAGGGGTACACAGTTAATTTGATGATTTATCCTTTATCTACTTCCTCCGTAACAGAATTATAGCAACAAGTGGGTATTATTTGTGAGGTATAAAATATTCAATTGTTTCTATAATTCTGTTAGGGAGGAAGTATATATTTTTTACTATCGACATTTCTAATCACTTGAATTGGGATAATATCATATGCAGGAAGACTGGGTGTTATGTAGAGTATTCCACAAAAGCAAGGCTGAGGAAAACAACACAAACCAATGCCAACACATGCATGATCATTTCACAGCTAGCACTTCTTCACCACCTACTTGCTATACATGCCAACAAGCCAACTCATTCTCTTCAAATAAACCTACTCTTTCTCAAGAACCTATATTCAGCCACAACAATAACAACATAAATCCAAACATCAATAATACAACCTTAAACCCTAATAATTTGACGACGGCGTCGTTAAACCCTAATAATTTCCTACACCTTCTGAAAGAGGGAAGTACTTCTAGCTACTCTTGGAGTGATTTGGTTAATAATACAAGTGTGAAAAATGATGATGATTATGGGTTTTTATGGGATATTACTATGGAAGATCAAAATAGCATCAAATTGGGTGAAGGAGGTTTACATGTTCCTCCTAATTGTCTTCCTCAACTTGAGTTTGGAGATGTTAGATTTGATCAAGATGATTGTGGCACTGTCTTCTTCTAATATTAAAAATATTTGCCAAACTAACAAAAAAAAGAGGAAAAAAAAAAAAGAAAAAGAAACAAACAAAAGAGGATACATTTCAGGACTGAAGACAAGAAAAGTACACCACTACTATTTTGTTGATTAATTGTTTGTGGATGTTTCATGTGAAGTTTGGTGTGCTTATTGTTTTTGTTTAGATATTAAATGATATAATATATGCTATACTACCATTATATAGTATAGTTTTTAGGTTGTGGTCTACATTAAAATATGTATAGTACTTATAGTAGTTTTCATTGTATAATGGTTGTACTTCTACTTAGCTCTTGTTTGAATGAATATATTTATAAATCTTTTTTCCTAGTAGAAAATAGTTTAGTTAGGCAAATAACGCTTCTCCCCTCTTGCAAGAAAAGAGAACAAAAATAAAAATTGCTAATAATAGATTTCAATTATTTCATTACATCTTGATGTAAAGACAAGCGCCAACCTTGTTTAGTATGTCTTCTTGGGAATTCATTAGTCTTATTATATCAGGGGTTGATATAGGTGATGGCTTTTTTGTTGTTGTAAATTATTTATTAATAGTTTTGGCTAGCTAAGCAAAAGATTCATACATCCTGTTCAACAAGTTACATTGTAGTTAAGTTGATATTAAATAGTTGCGATGTGTTCGGAATGACCTTGCTATTTAAATTACGCTTTTATACTTCAATTTTGACTGCTTTTATAGCTCATGAAGTGACTTATGTATGGTAGTACTTCCCAACCTACCCTACCACTTATTATTGGTCGTCGTCCGTAGGTGCTTGCGATGGGACGAATGCGACTTCCCTCAAGATCTAATTGGTTTGAATGGCAGATGTTATTCCTAAACACATGTTGAGTTTTTAATCTCTCTAAATAAAATATTGTATAAACCGGAATCTCTTAATTTAGAAATCCAGCTTGTTCAGCACCACTGAGTGGGCAACAATGACACAGAGACAAAGTCGAACTCTCTACTTAGATCTACATGCATTCATATGGACCGTCTCACCATGCGTTTGGGGAGACCCGTATCTCCTAGTACGTTTTCAAAAAAGCAACTTAATTTCTTACACTAATCTATGGTGGGAGGAGGTGGTCTATTTCTTACAAACTAAATTAGACATACGTGTGTTGAAGCTGATGATGTAAAGAATATAACCTACTTTGGTTTTATTACAAGTCGATCATAATCATTCATGAAAAATTAGGTTGTAAGCTTCTCACACAGTCATAGGATTAGTTCAATCACAATCACATCAAAAAATCTAAGAAGTATGAGGTATGACTTCACATGCATGCACCTCAAAAAATCTAAGAAGTATGAGGTATGACTTCACATGCATGCACCTCATTAGTTTGCTCCACGAGAAGTGGCGGAGCCAGGATTCGTATATTGAGGGGACCGCGATTTGAATGTTGTTTATATTGTTTAGTTGTATGCAGAGGCGGATCCAGGATTTTGCAGATGGTGGTTCACCATCAATTGCCGATTACATATTGAAATAATTTCTTCTTATCAAATGTACTATATAACAAGTTTCATTACAGAAGTAAAAATAATAATGATAATTCGTATTACAACTAAATAAAACTTGAAAATACAACCAAATAGTACTACAAAATGGACCTTTGAAATGCTTAGCCATTATAATTGAGATACATCAGCCACTTGTCACAACATTACAAATGAAACCTCGATTGCAAATGTAGCTTGTACAACAACTTTTCGCGGTTAGCATTAATGCAACTCCAATGTTCTACCTAAGCTGTTAATAAATAACGTTTCCTCACCAAACACATCAACAATCATAGAAATACCATAGATTCAAAGCTAAAACTAAATAAAAAGTAACTTCAAGAGAATCATTTATGTGAAGACATGAAACCCACAATCTCGAGTATACAAGAAAAAAAAAGCTTTAACCATTGCTCCAACATACTATTATTGCTTCTACCATCAAAATCAATGATGATATGTAATGAAAACTAAGAGTTTAGTTGTAACTTTAATCCATATTATAAACGAGACAATTTTCTTATCCAATTTTTATTTAACGATACTTGTTTCACTCTATATAACTACTTCAACTATTGGTAACTTGTAACATACTAAATTACTGAGTATAGCCCATGGATCTAAGTACTAGTTAACTTTCACAATTATTGACATGAGCAATGTAAATAGTTACGGTATAGTATTGTTTGCACCAAAAATGGTAAATAAATAATAATAATAATGGGAAAATGAAATGCCTAACCTCCTCTGTTGAATAAGACAATCCAAGAAAAAAGAGGAGCAGGAAGACATTGATTTCAAGCTCATCAATTCTTTGAGCAAATTATTTAAACTGTGAATTTACAACAAATAGAAGAACTCAAATTCACAAGTAATTAAAAACCAAACAAACAAAATGAAATTGAAAAGGAACGAAGGAAGGAAGAAGTAAAGGGAGCAATACCAGAAAACGGTGATTGCGGCGGCCAAGAGTAGTGCTAAGAGACTCGCCAGACTAAGGCGAAGAGGCGTGGTGCAGTCGCGAACATTTGGAGCAGCTTCCCTTTATCCTATAACCAGATCGAATCAAAATCAAACCTTCCCAGCAGACCCAGCAGCGACAAGAGCAGCAGACGAAGCAGCACCACCAAGAAAAGACAACAACCCAGAATTATTCCTCTCCTGCTCATCCAAAAACAAATCCAAGAAGCTAAAGAAGTAGAAGAAGCACCAAGAAGCGAGGAGAGAGAGGATGTGGGAGATTAGGTATAGGCCGAGGACGATGGCGATGAGGGTGAGGTAGTTGAAAACATTTTTGTAAAATTTTATTTTTTAAAAAAAAAATTCCCTGGGTGGTGTGAGGTGGCTCCGGCCCTTGTTGTATGATCTTATATCACAAAAGTTAGAGGTATTAAAAAGTTACAAAATATGTTGGCACATGGAATTGAACCCTTGACCACCAACCTATTCTCAACAACATGCAATTTACCACATGAGATACAATAAATTTCAAGAATAGATGTACATATCTAATATTTAACTTCACCCGGGGGGCATGGCCCCACCAGCCCCCCTTGGCTCCGCCCCTATCCACGAGACTACGAGGGTGTGATAAGTATCTATTTATTAGCGCAAATGAGAACCTGGATATGGAATCATGATAAGTATTCTGAACACGGTCTAAAACGCAACAAATTAAAAACAAAACACACGCTTCAGTAAAGAAAGAGACGCAAAATAAACGTTAATTACAACAAATGATCAAAGGGACACGTAATGAATTAACATCCCTTGACAAGCAAAAGAGCATTATAAGTTCATCCAAAAATAACATTAGCTTAATTTATAAAATTTCATTTTTTCAAAAAATTTAATATTCTTCATGCCAATTTGAAGATCCTTATTTTTCAAAGATTATAAGAGTTATTTTAATTTAAGTTGATGTTCGATGTTCTTCTCTTCTAGATGTTCTTTTAACTGAACATAATGTTCATTTGTTTAGGTTTAAAAATTTTCAAAACTTAACTTTTGATTTTTTTTCTTCCAATTTAAACATGTGGTATTAAACATTATGAATCAACTGTTAATTTAATTTATTGTTCTTTTGATTGAACTTGTTCCACATTTGTTGAAGTTTTCAAATTCTTAAATTTTCAAACATTTGAATGGTTTCATGCATGTCAAATCAAATATGGGTACCATTAATGAAAATGATTATATGTTATTTTGATGTGAGTTATATTCTTCTTTTGACTGAACCGGATGTTACGTTCTTTTGTGTGCTAATGTTCCTTAGGGATGAACTGAATATGTTCATCGTGTTATTTTAAATGAATAATTTTCTAGTGTCAAACGAAATATTTCATAATACCACTACAATATTTTTTATACCAATAGATTGGAACCAATATACCAACATATTGGTAGTTATTAGATATTTGTAACACATAGATTCCAACACTTTCCCACATCTTTAATGTTAGAAAGTGACTCATTTGCATATCAGTGCAAATAAATCAGTTTCTTACTAATTAAAGAGGTTGTATTATCTCTAACTGCCAATGCATCATGAAAGAAGATCATTAGAAGACAAAATTAGCCGAATACGAAGGGCATGATGTAACAAGATTGCAAGTCGAATAATTTGTTGGTTTTTTTACTCTTCCAAAAATATGTAAGAACTAACAATGTATAGCTGTTATGCCTGTCTTATGATAGCTCTTCTCCTCCCTTTCTTGTATATCTAATACTTCCTTCGTCGAAAATCAATCATCGCATGCTTAGGACCCGTTTTGTTCAACTTATTTCTTTGTATAAATTTATCTGATTTTTTTTTCTGAAATAGCCTGAAGTTCTCTTAATCTTTCTAAATCGTTTTAACTTATCTTAGTTTTTCATAATTGTTTGGGTCTGGTCCAGTCTTGACCCAAATTTTCCATGTAAATTACGAGAATACCCCCCCAGAGGTGTGAAATGACAAATTTGTCATCGGGCTTCCCCAAGGCAACTAAACTAGCATCCACTCAGCCCACCAGGCAACGACCTTCATGACGTCATCATCCTCACAGGATGACATCACTTCAAGTACTACCTATAATAGTACTTGGACCTGATTAGTCAGGTACGACTTTACATGCATTTCAATCCTCACAGCAAAGTACTATTTTTGGCATTATCTGAATTAGCTTCGATCTAACTTAAGCATCGGAGGGACGTTCCCAGGTACAACCCCCCGAGGTAGTTCAACAGTGCTCGTTTTTGCAGACTCGAACCAAGGACCTCAAACTGTCATTTTAATACCCTGATAGGCTAAAGTCGTATCACCTATTCAAAGATAATTCCTATAGTCCTCTAACTATGGTAGTCAAGGAAAGCAGGGTCGAATCCGCAGGGAGACAGAGTTTCTATATTAATATTCAACCAACTAAGTATTTCAGATGAAATCAGAGAAGATTAACTGAACTAATGATTAAACTAAGGAAGACAAGAATTAAACTGAGGACTATGGAATAAAAGTCTAAGGCGATAGTTTGGTCCACCATGCTTATGCCACTCAAGAGGTTCAAACAACTAAAATCACCTAGGTTTAGAGTCGAACGATTAGAACACGTGTCAAGCTTATGGTCAGGTCTCAACGCTCGTGACTCAATATATGCAGTATGGTCACAAACATAATCAGAATCACTAATGTGTTCTAAGCCTCTAAAAGTAAGACTGATATGTACGAACGATTATTAGCTAGACATAACTCATGAAATTGACCATGAACACAAATTATGAATTCACGAAAAAATCACATTACAATCGCTCTAATCAAAACCTAGGAACTATAGCAATTTAGATAGCAATCATGGCATAAATATGGTTTTCCTCCCTAAAGCCCTAGAAAAGGGGACTACTCACTCATGGCTAAGAGAGACAAAACTAATTCAGAGTAAAGATTCATACTTGGCAATAAAATCAATAATCAATCACAAACAATCTAACTAAGAATGAACGAAAATAAAGAGATTACTGAAATTGAGTCTGAATGCAAACTATATTGAAAACAAAAGCAACGATCCAATCTTCAACAATGGAGAGGAAAAACTAGATTTCTAAAGCTAGGGCTCAATGAAATTACAATGACAATAAGATGTCTCTAAAAAATAAACTAAGTGTTGTATTTATACTAAGTCTAAAAACAAGAGAAAAAGGATTAAAAACGGGCGACAAAACGCGCGTCATTAAATCAGAAATTCAAACCGCCCGATGATGTCGGGTGAACTACTCTTCCTCAAACCAGGATCTGGCAGCATCTTGCAATCCGCCCGATGGGTCCGGGCGAAATTCGCCCGATCGGGCGGGTCTTACGTCTTTTCATATTGCATCTGGCAAGCATAGCAGGAACTGGGCACCTCAGAAACAACCGCCCGATGGGTCCGGGCGATGTCACCCGATCGGGCGTTTTGATGATCTTCCAGTAGCAAAGATTTCGTTCGATCGGGCGAATCCAGCCCGATGGTATCGGGCGACCAGCTGTTTTCTTCCTTTGGCTCAAAAGCCAAATCCTCGAATCAAAGACGCCTCTCTAAGCCTATGATATTGGGCATTGTATTTCGATGGAGGATGATGAACCCGAGCTCCGGGTGAAAAACCCACCACTATGCACTTTGTATTTTGATGGAGGATGATGAACACAAGCACTTGCATCAATGGCATTCCATTGCAATGCATACATACAATCTCACAAACCCTAACTTTACTAGGATTACAAATTGTGAATCTAGCAATCAATGAATGACATAAGTAACCCTCACAAATTGCTCTCAAGCTCTAAACAACACTCTTAGAACTTACAATTTAGGGTTAAGTGCTCAATAATACGTTCTATCACTTTGGGGAAAAACGGGCTCTATTTATAGCCCCGCAAAACGCAATCGTGGAAATAACAGGAAAAGGGGATAGTGGGCCGTCGCGACCCGCGACCCTGGTCGCGACCAACACCTGCCATCCCCTTTTTCCTTTTCCTATCTCCACACAAAACCCCACAAGTTTTGCACATTAGCGACCTATTCTTGTCAATAATTATAGAGAAATAACTACTTGTATTCTAGTAAAAGACTCTCATAAATCACCTTATTTCTAGTGTGAGTCAAAGTAATTTGTCAAGAGAAAAAGCAAGTAAAAGATAGTATAATCTTCACAACAAAACAAATTCCATTAATATTGTGGTAATTAAGGGGGACGTGTACTGTATGTGTCTATCAGCTAATATACATAGGTCATGGGTAATTCCCAAATCAATCCGATTGGGAAGGAAATCCAACATTTTCTGTGGTGGTGGATAAAGCCCATCACCCCCAAACCCCCGTGAAAAGACCACCCTGCCCTTCCACTTAACCCAAACTGCAGGAAATGCCATTGGATTTGCAAATCCACCAGATTGATTAGGCATTGCCCCATAGGTCATGCAAAGTAAATACAACCTACATGCACACATAACTGAATGTATCAAATAGTACTTGGTATAGTGGAAAGAAGTGTACCCTTCTAATTTTAAGGTCGGGGGTTCAAACCCCACTAGGGACACTTTGAGAGTAGGAATTGCCCTTACCCTTCTCCTTACTCTCAAGTATCTGGCCGAACGGGATCCGGACAATTTCTCCTTATCAAAAAAACATAACTAGATGTTAATCTCTTTCTCTCTCATTTGGATTGGTGATTAAGTACAGTAAAGACAAAAAAAAATTCAAAATTATCAAAAGTATGACAGAGAAACGTGATGTACAATGTGTGAATACCTTAGTGGTACAGTGACTACAGTCTAGAGAGGGAGAGAGAAATAGCTAGAGTAGCATAATGTTAGGGTATACAGTAATATTAAGGAGAGAGTACTACTTTCTACTTTTCTGGTAGAACTAAATATTAAAAATTTTAAAAAAATTGAAGGAAAGTAAAACTGTGAAAATTCTTCCATCGAGAGTCACAGACTCACAGTTTAATTTGCCAAAATTGAATTTCTTTAGTGCATTTTGCAGACCACTCTTTTTTTTAGGATGTGTTCTTTTATCTTATTTTCAGATCAGTACTCATCAGATCTCATTCTCTAATAGTTTCAGTAATTATTAGATCTCATCAAATTTTATCATATCTCATTAGATCAGATCAGATCAGATCAGATCAGATTTCATAAAATGAAAATAACACACCCTTTAGTCTGTCACCCATGAGGCCATGACCTAGTCTGTCACCCATGACCTATATTTTTTTTTCTTCATGTGGTTTTCAATTTTTTTAGCTGTGACACTTTTGTAATTATTAAAATTTAGACAATTTTTTGAGATATAAAAGAGATTAAAACAAGATTAAAACAAGATTAAAATACGTTGTTACTAAGTTTTTTTTGGCTTAGCTTCCATCTTCATGTTTGACTAGACCTGTCAATCGGGTCGGTTAGGTCGGGTTAGGGTCGGGTCATATTGGGTTACAGTTTATTTTGGGTCGGGTCATTTCGGGTCACGAGTTAAAAACTGTAGGACCCTAACCCAAATTTTCGAACGGGTTGACCCAACGGGTTTGCACATAATTAGTTTTTTAAAAAAATTGCCTAAAAATTTATAAATTTTAGGCATTTCAAACTTTTTTCGCCTTTTTTCTTTTTCGCGCCTTATTATTTTCACCCTGTAAGCAACAAAAGATGTCAATTACTCCGTATTATTCTAATGAGATTAAGATTCAATTAAATAGAAAAAAAACTTAATAAAATTGAATAAGAGATGATTTGAACTATTATTGTTGTCATTATTTTCAAAAATATAGATAAATAAAAAAAGCCCTTTGACCCAACAGGTCGACCCTGACCCGACCCATTTTGACCCGCTATTTTACGGGTTAAACGGGTTCGGGTTAGAACGGGTTTCGGGTTGGAATTTTTTTGTCAAAACCCAAAAAATTGGGTCGGGTTAACGGGTAGGGTCAAGTTTTGACAGGTCTATGTTTGACTCTTCCTTTATTTTTTTTCCTATCTCCTTTATGATAATTTCCATATTTAGATAAAGTTGGAGTAGTAGTTTTTTTTTTATTTATGTTTGTTGGTGCAACCAGGGAACACAATCATAAAGCTGCTGTAATTAAGAATAGCTGAGGAAGCATCCTCTACAATTTTTATTTCCTACTATTATTAATTTTGTTTGTTACCATTATTATGTTTATTATTTTTACAAAAAAATTCCTACCTTTTTTCTCCAAGTTAAATGTATTATTATTTTTTATGTGTAAACTGATGAATTTATTTTTATTTATGTTTTTATTTGATTTTTTATTCAACGGGATGATGCTACTGTAACACAAGTATGTATTATTGGATTATTAATAAACTTTTTTTTGAATCGAAAAAATAATAACTCAACAATTTTATACTAGTTGAACTAATGTTATATATATTGTTACTGTTGTGGTTTTTTAATTAACAATAATAATTATTCTAGGTTTAAGGGCCTGTTTAGATTTACTGAAAACAGCTGAACTGAATTGAACTGAACTGATTGAAGCTGAACTGAACTGAACTGAACTGATTGGTGCTGAACTGAACTGAACTGAATTGAATTGAATTGAATTGAATTGAATTTAATAAATATATAAATGATATTTAAACAATAATAATTATAATGATAAGCAATAATAATGAATAATTATTAATGAATAATAATAATTGTATTTTGGATCTTTTTAAATGATAATTATAAATAAATAATATTAATAATCATAAATTAATAATAATAATGATTAATAATTATAATGATAATTAATAAAAATTATTTTATAGTCTTTGTATTAATATATTAATACCTAATGATGATTATATAATAACAATAATATCTAAGAATTAAATTAATGTTACTATTTTAATAATTAGATTTAATTATATATTAATATTAGTAATAAATTATTGGGTCGGACCGTGTAAAATTACATCAAAAACCGTTTTGACGTGATTTGATTGGATTATGGGTGGAAAACGCGGGTTTATTTGTGCTTTTAACCTAAACTATGTTCCTCCATAATGATAATAGTAATAATAATGAATAAAGCTATAATAAACAAAATAATATACAGATAATAATAATAATAATAATAATAATACTCAATAATAATAATATAAAAATAAATAATAATATAAAAATAATATAAAAATAATAATAATAATAATAAGAGCAGTTAGTAAATAAATTAATATTTAACAAAATGGTTATAGAAGAACTGAACTGAACTGAACTGAACTGATTGGAGCTGAACTGAACTGAACTGATTAGAGCTGAACTGAACTGAAATTAAGCTGAAATGAACAGGCCCTAAGTCGTAATTCATTATTAAATTCAATAATTATTGTTTAGATGGAGCATAGCGATTTACATGCCGAAAATAATCAACCATTAATAATAATGAAGGAAGGAGACAAATTCTTTTAATATAGGGAGGGGGGAGTACACAGAATTAGCAGTATGTAGTAGTACCTGTGCGGCTGTGCCAGGAGTTGTGTGCTACCTACTGTTAAAATTATAATCTAGAAAAAAATCTTTGAAAATATCTTGTAAAAAAAGGAGGCTTAGCATTTGACTAGAATAATCTAGTAAGCATGTGAAGGATGATAATCTAGAATCATCTATAGCCTAAGTAGAAATTTGTTAACTTATTTTGTTGTCAAAACGTAATCATTCAAGTGATATTGGCGATTAATTAAATTTTTTTGTTAATTAATTTTTTGGCGATTACTTTAATGTTTTTGTTAATAAATCTTTTTTGTTAACCTATTTTATTATTTTTTTGTATTTGTATTTAATGACGTGGAGCGATGTGGTAGCTCTTTTTGAGACGGCTTTATTATCTAGTAGTAGCTTTAGATAAGGATTGTAATTTTTATTTACGATAAAATCATTTTTTTAAAAATTATGTCTATTGAAAATTAAATTGATTAATTAATTATGTATAATGACGTAGAGCGATGCGGTAGCTCCTTTCGGGACGACTTTGATCTTAATGAGGTGCGGGGCTTTGCACCTGACATTCGCGAAGCAACTTATGGTACAATGAGGTTGCTCGGCAAGGTCTGTCTTATCGAGTTCCGTGATATAATCATTTTTTTAATTATTGTCTATTGAAAATTAAATTAATTATGTAATTATGTATAATAAAACATAGCATGAGTGGATCTTGATTCAAAGAATTTTTCGAGACGAATCTAACGATGCAAAAATTAAAATTTTCTGATTTATATAAGTTGTAGTTTTAGATAAGGATTAGTTGTAGCTTTAAATAAGGAATGTAACTTTTATTTACGATATAATCAGTTTCTTTAATTATTGTCTATTGAAAATTAAATTAATTAATTAATTATGTATTATAATATCATAAGTGGATCTTGATTCAAAGTATTTTTTGAGACTAATCTAACGTTGCAAAAATTAAAATTTTCTGAGATTTGAAATGAAAGTTCTGTATTTTATAATTTTGTATCAGTTGTAGTTTTAGATAAGGATTAGCAGTAGTTTTAGATAAGGAATGTAATTTTTATTTACGATATAATTATTTTTTAAAATTATTATATATTGAAAATTAACTTAATTAATTAATTAATTATGTATAATGATGTGGAGCGACGTGGTAGCTCCTTTCGGGACGACTTTGTTATCTAGTATAGAAATAAATGTAAGGAGTGTAATTCGTTATCCAGTCTCTTAACTCATTGGGTCAACCCAAATCCATCCAAACGGATGGATGGTAAGGTGTAAGTAAAGTCTAAACTCAGTTCAAAATTAAGTAAATTAATTCTGCCTCACTAGTCAGTACCATTAAAATTCAAAACGCAACATTTTTCACCAAATTGTTTGGCAGCTCGTCTTGCGAGAGACCGCCTAATTTTAAGTTAAAATTAGGCAGGCCCAATAGCTAATCAGCCACGCGCCACATTACACAACCCACCCACTCGTAGTAACTTTGTCTCAATTAGTGACCATTATATGTCAATTGGTGACCATTATATGTCTATTAGTGACCATTATACGCCAAATGTTAATAAATGACTCTTAAAGCATAAGTTTGTTTTCTATGTTAGTAAATTACTATTATTTCATTTAGTCACTAGTTGAATCTATTTGATGCCTAATTCTATCCATTTAGTACTTTAATTTGTCTCCCATTGAAACATTAGAGACTATATTAATATACGTCAACAAGGGGCTACTTTAATCCATTAAGTCCCTAAGTTAATCTATTTAGAGCCCAATTTAAATTCAGATCATATAAAATTCAACTTAATAGTAAAAACATATTGCTAACACAACTAATAAATTGTAAATAGTTTCTAATATAATCTATTTCAGCACCACTTTAATTAATTTTTAGAGTACTTTAACTTAATAAAGTTAGTAATAAACAAAAAAATATTCAACATATTCAAAATCTTCTACATCAACCTCTCAATCACCAACTCTGTTACCAAGTAAATCTCAATATCACATTAAAAGGGTTACTAATGAAACTGTATGGGGTCTACCTAGCAGACCTCCAGCTGGCAGCAGCCTGCCACTCCACGTCAGAGCGCCTGGAGCAGAGCAGACCTCCTCAGGCAGACCGCTCCGGACATAGCCTATAGGCTGGAGTTTAATGAAGGTCTCGTTCCACCTTGGCCCACTTCCAAAGAGGCCCACTCACTTTACTAGGTCAGTTACAAGTCCATGTCTCATATAAATACCCATGCCCATGCATGGGTAAGGTACGTTCAATAGAACACTCACAAAATACTTGCACTTGATACTCGTTTTCTCTCTACTAGAGATCTTGTGCTCAATTTGGACTGACTTAGGCATCGGAGAGGCGATCCTCGGAACCACCCCCGAGGTTTCTCTTTGTTTTGCAGGTAACCACCACCACGAAGGACGTTTGGGAGCCACGATTCCACCGAGTAACCACCACCACATTCACTGTTGCTGTCTTGGACAGAAACAATTTTGCGCTAGAAGGAGGGGAAGAGTAGAAAAGCCCAATCTACAACTTTGCAATGGTGGTTCCAACCTCAGAAACGCTCGGTTCCGACAGTTCAGGAGGAGAAAGCAACTCTCCACTGAGAGAAACAAGCACGAGATCAACAAGAAGGGGTAGTGCTGCTACCACTAGATCAGGCAGGAGGGAAAACACCATCACCCCCCACCGTGAAACCAGGCAGACCCCACAGCCAAGCAGCTTAGTGGTCATGCCCACACCGGAGCAACTTCAAGCAGCCTTTCAAGTGCTGCAGTCTGCTCAACAGTTTATGCAAACTGTTGGAAGCCAACCTGCTCGAAAGAGAAAAAGAACTGGAACACACGATTCAGTTCGAAGGCACCTGCGGTTGTCATCTGAAGAGGAGACAGCCACAGCAGACCCCTTATGCGGGTACAATATGACGAACATCACACCCACCCCGACGTCGGAGTATGGCCTATCTAGCCGCTCTGGACCCGGGTACATCAAGAGGGGCTGGCAGGAAGCAGAGTGGGATACTGAAATAATGCAGCAAGATCATCCCAGTATGTTCAAGGAACCGACACCCACAGGGTATACGGCAGGCTCAAGCCGGAGATCTGTCCACAGAGGAAATCCAAGGGGCGTGGCCCAGAATGTCCAGCCGCGGCCCAGAACCAGGCACAACTCAGGAGCTGAAGAGGCCCTGTCTGCGCCTGGTGGCGGAACGGTCAGAAGGCATGTCAGCCTGAGATTAGGAACAATACCAGAAGAGGGCTCTGGCGATAATGGAGCCCACAGACCTCAGAGGACTCATAACCCATAGAGTCAACTCCAGACCCATTGTGGTCTCACCAGCAGAGGAGATTAGATCTCCTTCCAAGTCTCCCTTCACACCTGAAATCATTGCGGCCAGAGTGTCGAAAGCGAAGCTCCCGTCCAATCTCAAGTTCGAAGGGGAGGGAGACCCAAAGGAGCATGTGGCAACCTTTGAGACCCACATGGAACTAGGAAATTACAATGAGGCCACATGGTGCAGACACTTCCCTGCCACTCTGACAGGGATAGCACAAACCTGGTTCAGGACTATTCCCCAGGGAACGATTGCTAACTTTGATGAACTGAAGAAGAGATTCAAAGAGCATTTCGTTAGCGGAAGTAGGAGGAACAAATCCACACATGAGCTGCTATTGCTGAAGCAGACTCAGAATGAAAGCTTGCGGGATTTCATAGGGAGGTTCAACAAAGAGCTGGTGCACATCCCAGAGCTGGAGCAGAAGCTCGCTCTGCACGCTCTGAGGAACGCCCTACCCCACACCAGTAAATTTAGAGATGATCTTAAATGGGTCACCATGAAAGAACTCAGCGAGGCCCTGGCCTTGGCAGAAAAATACATAGCCGTCGAAGATTTCAACAAAGCATCGACACACGGAGCAGAAACAGGCAGACCTGCTAGACAGGATACCAGGCAGAATGAGCACCAGTTCATGGGAGGCAGACTGAATTTTGGAGGCCCCAGGCCCCATCAGAGCAGAGGGAGAGAAAAACAAAAAGAAGCAGAGAGAGAAGCAGACCGGCTGAAGGCCCAAGAGAAATATAACAACTATAGCAACCTCAGCGCGCCAAGGGCTGAGATCTTTCTGACCCACAGAGATGACAGCAGGTGGCACAGACCACCACCCACCAAGAAGAGAAGCCTAGGCTCAAACATGGCAGAGTTCTGCACTTTCCATGAGGCGCCGGGCCACAATACAGAAGACTGCATAAGCCTGAAAAACGATCTGGAAAGCCTGATCAGACGAGGCTACTTCAAAGAGTACCTCGCCTGGAATCAGGGGATCAAGGAGAAGGAGCAACAGAGCGAAGGGCAGACATTGCAGGACAAGCGAGCAGAGATCAAGGAAGGGAAAAAGAAGACGGTATACGTCATATTTGGCAGTTCTAGCTCGATAGGGGGAGAGAGGGCTCATCTAAGGCAACTCACCCACCCCAACCTCTACTCCATCAACCAGGCAGAGCTGAGCCCAGATCTACCAAACATGACCTTCACAGCAGAAGACTGCAAAGGCATCAGTTTCCCGCACTCTGACCCTCTTGTGGTCACTCTGGAGATTAGCAGGATAGATGTACGAAGAATACTGGTAGATGGCGGGAGCGCCGTGAATATCCTTTATAAGGATACCTTCGATAAAATGGAGCTAGATCGTTCAATGCTGAAGCAAGGAGGAACTCCAATCGTCGGATTCACGGTGAATTCCATCATCCCAGAGGGGAAAATACATCTGACAGTGACCACAGAGGGGCAGAACGGAGTAAAGAGAGCAGTAGTACAAGAGTTCCTGGTGGTAGACCTCCCGTCACCATACAATGCTCTGATGGGAAGGAAGTTCATCGAGGTAGTACAGGGAATCCCGTCAACCCATCATCAGACCATGCTTTTCTTAAGCAGTACTGGAGAAGTGGGCAGACTGAAGGGAGACCAGAGAGCAGCTAGGTCATGCAATCTGACCGCCCTAAAGAAGGATAAAAGACCTCCTCCTCCTGACCACTCTGGGTCCAGGAGAAAGAGGAGAAAGGAAAAGAAAGAAGGAAAGAAGAAAGAGGCCGAAGAAGCCAAGAAGGACCAGGCTGAAGAAGCCGGGAAAGAAAGAAAGGAAGGAAATACCAAAGAGGCCAAGCAAAGAGAGGAAGAGTGTGCTGCTATCAGTGAGGCCGATGCTCGGCCAGAAGCAGAGCAGGAGGCAAATAAGCCTGAACCGGGGGAAGAGACCGAAGAGGTACTCTTGGGAGCGGAAGAAGGCAGGGCAGTCAGGATAGGCAAAGACCTGGATCCTGAAACCAGAGTCAACCTAATCAGTCTGCTGAAGGAGAATGCAGATGTGTTCGCTTTCTCGGCAGCTGAGATGCCTAGGGTGGACCCAGCCTCCATCAACCACAAGTTAAACACCGCTGCAGGATACAGACCTGTGAAGCAGAAGAGGAGGAACTACTCTGTGGAGAAAAATAAAGCCATCGAGGAAGAAGTTCAGAAGCTGCTTGAGGCAGGGTTCATAGAGTCCTGCAAATATCCAGAATGGTTGGCCAATGTGGTAATGGTTAAGAAGACGAACGGGAGCTGGAGGATGTGCGTTGACTTCACAGACCTCAATAAAGCCTGCCCCAAGGACTGCTATCCCTTGCCAAGAATCGACCAGCTGGTAGACTCTACCAGTGGGCACGCTCTGCTCAGCTTCATGGACGCGTTCAGCGGATACCATCAGATCTTCATGGACCTTGCAGACAAGGAGAAGACGGCATTCATCACCCCTATCGGCGTATTCTGCTATGTCATGATGCCCTTCGGGCTGAAGAACGCAGGCGCCACCTATCAAAGGCTGATGGATCAGGTCTTTGCCGGTCAAAGGGGAAGGAATTTGGAGGTGTACGTTGATGACGTCATCACCAAGAGTAAAACTGAGATTGACCATATAGCAGACCTAAAGGAGACCTTCGCCAACCTCCGCAAACACAGCATGAAACTGAATCCTAAGAAATGCGTGTTTGGAGTACGGTCAGGGAAATTCCTGGGCTATCTGGTCAGCGAAAGGGGGATCGACGCGAATCCCGACAAAGTGAAAGCAGCTATGGATCTGCCAGAGCCTAAAAGCATGAGAGACATCCAGAGGCTGACAGGCAGAATGACAGCCCTGTCCAGATTCATAGCTCAGTCTGCAGAGAAAGCTCTCCCATTCTTCAAAATATTGAAGGGGAACAAAGAGTTCAGGTGGGAAGCAGAGCAGAAGGAGGCAATCCAGAAGTTGAAGTCACACCTCTCTGGCCTGACCCAAGACAGGGGAAGCTCTCTTCCTATACATTGCCGTTACAGCTGCAACTGTGAGTGCAGTCCTGCTGAAGGAAGAGAACAAGAAGCAGCAGCCGGTATATTTTGTAAGCCACACCCTCACGGGTGCAGAAACACGCTACCCATTGATAGAGAGGGCAGCCTACGCAGTAGTGCTGGCCACCAGAAAGCTGAGGCCATATTTTGACGCACATCCCGTCACTGTGCTTACAAATATGCCTCTGGAAAAGGCAATGGAGAAGGTAGACAAATCAGGGAGAATTATGAACTGGGCCCTGGAGCTGACAGGGTTCGGTATCAAATTCGCCCCACGAACCGCCATAAAAGCACAAGCTCTAGCTGACTTCCTAGAAGAGTGTGCCTATCAGGAATCAGTAGAAGAGCCCAGAGCCTGGGAAGTCTTTACAGATGGGTCTGCAACCATCAACGGCTGTGGGGCAGGCGTGGTCATCAGAACCCCAGAGGGAAAAATCATTGAATATGCCTTGAAGTTCATGTTTTCGGCAACCAATAATGAATCAGAGTACGAAGCGGCCATCGCTGGATTACACCTCTGCCAGACCCTGGAAGCCAAGCACGTCCACCTCAAAATTGACTCTCAGTTGATAACCAACCAAGTCAAGGGGGAGTATGAGGCCAAGGAGCCGACGATGCAGAGCTACCTAGCCAGGATGAGGTCTCTGATTTCAAATTTTGAAACTTTTAGAATTGAACAAGTGCCTAGAGCACAGAACGCACAAGCAGATGCTCTATCCAAATTGGGAAGCAGCAGTCTGCAAGAGCTGAACAGATCTGTTCTGGTGGAAGTCAGACCCACCAGTGCAATCTGCGAGGATGCAGAGCGAGTTTTGGAACTGGAAGATATGCCAAAGTGGATCAAGGAGATCGCTGAGTATAAACAGACTGGCAAATTACCAGAAGGGAAAATGAAAGCAAGAAAACTCAAGCTGACAGCATGCAGATACTGCCTGATCGGGGACGAGCTATACAGGAAGTCTTTTTCTCTGCCCCTACTCAAATGCGTAGGGCAGAGAGATGCAGACTACATATTGAGGGAGATTCATGAGGGACTCTGCGGACACCATATCGGACCAAGAGCTCTGGCCCATAAAGCTCTCAGAGCCGGTTATTATTGGCCCACAATGAAAGCTGACTCTGAAGCTCTGGTGAAAAAATGCGACAGCTGCCAGAGGTTTGCGCCGAACATCAAGCTGCCCGCAAACGACCTCATGACAATCTACAACCCTATCCCATTTGCCCAATGGGGGCTAGACATCCTAGGACCCTTCACAACGGCCCAATATCAGAAGAGATGGTTAATTGTGGGGGTAGATTACTTCACTAAGTGGATAGAGGCAGAAGCCCTATCCACCATCACAGAAGCAGCCGTCAGAAATTTTTTGTGGCAGAACATCATCACCAGATACGGGATTCCGAAGGCTTTCGTCTTCGACCACGGGAGACAGTTTGACAACATGCCCCTATCAGGGTGGTTGGAGCAGTTTGGGATCAAATATGCCCTATCTTCAGTCTGCAACCCTCAGTGCAATGGTCAGGCGAAGCCGCTAACAAGCAGATCCTGATAGGCCTACAGAAGAAGCTAGAGGAGCAAAAAAGCAAGTGGTTAGAGGAGCTGCCTAACACTCTGTGGTCGATCAGAACCACAGTCAAAGAATCAACTGGGCAGACCCCCTTCCACCTGGTATATGGTTCTGAAGCTGTCATGCCTGTTGAGATCGGGTCCGAGAGTCTGAGGATCAGCCTATTTGAGCCAGGTCTGAACGACGAAGCCCTGAGGACAAATCTAGATCTGCTGGGTGAATACAGAAACGAAGCTAGGTTCAGAATGGAAGCCTACAAAGCCAGAGTCAGCAGATACTATAACCGGAAAGTGAAGGCTAGGCCTCTGGAGGTAGGGGATCTGGTACTCAGAAATGCAGCAGCTGTGCAAAAAGACAAAATACACGGAAAGCTGTCAGCCAAGTGGGAGGGACCCTACCAGGTTAGTGAAGAGCTACACCCCGGAACCTACAGACTGACAAAAATGGATGGAAGTGAACTGAAAAGCAACTGGAACGCCCAAATATTGAAAAAATACTTCGTGTAACCCAGATTGTATCAAAACGCCCATGAATGAAAGGCCTTTGAGCCACCCTTTGTCCACCACTCTCCATTTCGCAGATGGCCTATCCTCAGCAAGGCATTCTGACACATCACATAGTGATGCGGTAACCAGTACTTGGGAAGAAACTGCTTCCCGGCAGTAACCTTGGATCTGGACTTGAAGTAGTAGTAAGCTACCCTCTCGTCCCAGTTCAGCACATTTGGGTCCAACTGCTTCTAGAAGTTAGGCTCCACAGGGCGCTGAGGGGCCTTAAATTGATAAGGGTGCCCTTCCTCCGTCGGTACTCTAACAAAGACAAAACTATCCCGCCAATCTTTCAGACTGAGATCAACGGGATAGACCGTCAGATGATTGGCCCGCACCGAGCCGGTGAAAAAGCTGTACTCCCCCCTGCCTCTTAAAGTAAAACATGCATTGAAAGAGTCTCATGGTGAGGGGGAAGCCCAGATCTTCACAAACCCAAATAAACCCCAGAATCTTCTTCAGAGACTGGGGATTGACTTGGCAGAGAGCCATGTGATACCGGCAGAGAACCCACTCCAAGAACCAGTGGATGGGGAATCTAAGCCCGAACTCCAGCTGCTTCATATAAACAGTAGTGTACCCCTCTGGTACATCTGCCAGGCTCTGACCCTCTCGGGGAAACACTACCCAAGACCCGCGAAGCGGATTGATCTCCGCAGCAATCTCAAGGTAGTATGCAGCATGCGCCCGTTTGAACGCTTCTGCAGATTTCTTCGCCAAATAAGGCTTACCCTTGCTGTCGTAAAGGGCAAGACTCCGCATCTCATGGTCGCTGTACTTCCATTTGACTGCGGGCAGAGTGGGCTTAAACTTGTAGTTGGGAGGGAATCTGTTGGTTTCAGGACCCAACAACTCCTTACGAAGATCGTTCCAGGGGTCAAAGATCTCCCATTCCTCCGGAACCACCTCGTCCTTACACCGAGGCAGATCCAACTTTAAAAACGGGGACTGAGTGTCCATCGGGTAAGGCTCATCCGGCTCGGACGAAGAGGTAGATACCACACCCTTCCCACGGGAAGCAGCAGATTGAGAAGTAGACATTCTACACAACACAAGAAACAGAGGACAGCACATCAGACTTGCAGTTACAACACAAGACAGTCTGGCACCTCAGACCTACAGACTGAGCTACCAGACTGGGGGGCAAGGATGTGTATGGTATGTGAAGATCAGAAATAGCCAAGAAATAGGATATTTTCTTGCTTTTCTTTCAAAAAGATACATGCAAAAATAGTCTGGCACCTCAGACCTACAGACTGAGCTACCAGACTAGGGGGCAAGGATGTGTATGGTATGTGAAGATCAGAAATAGCCAAGAAATAGGATATTTTCTTGCAAATAGCGCAGACAAAACAATGAAGACACATCGCAGGCTTACAACCCAGCAAGTAAAGAGGATAACAGGGTAAACAAAGCAAACCCTAAAAATCTTAAATGTCAACAGTAGAGCAGAACTCAGCTGAAGAAGCAGAGCAGAGCCTACCAACCAGAGCAGAGTCCTGCTGAAGAAGCAGGGCAGAGCCTATCATTCAGAGCGGCAGAGCGGAAACGAAATAACACCAAACAGATCTATGAAACAAAGAAGTAAACAATCGCATCTGAAGACCAAAGGAAAGAAACCCTAACCTCAAAAACACAGGCAAATAAGTGCGTACAGAAGGAAAAAGGGGGAGAAATCCATAAACACAGAAAAGATCACATCAAAACCATCCAAGAAGGAAAAAACCAAAACTAGATCTGGGAAAAAGAGTTTACCTAGATGGAGAACGGAAGACGCCAAGGAAGAGAAGACGAAAGCCACAAACGCAACAGTATCAAATATCAAATTAAGCTCCAAACGCAGACAAATCCCAGGATAATCAAGAGAAGTCACTCGAAAATGGCTAGGGCGAAAAGAAATTCTTGAAGAACAACAAGAAAGTTTGAAAGCAAAGAGTTCGAAGGAAAGGAAACTGAAAAGTTTCACAAAAGGTCGATTCAGCCTTTAAATAGGCATATTTCGTCCACTCAGCACCAACTTATCATCATTACATTCCTTGGGAACCCAAAGAGTCACATCAATTCAATTCAATTCAAAATGAATTAATGACCCTTGCTCAACACCCCAACCAAATGGGCGGGAAAAATGGAAGCATTCTGGAGTTTGTGAAGAGCAACTCACAGACAGCCACGTATCATTCTGCGAAGAGCAGAACGCCAGACCAAAAACAAATGCACCCAGCATATTGCAATCTGCAAATACTGGGTCCGGGGGGCAAATTGTATGGGGTCTACCTAGCAGACCTCCAGCTGGCAGCAGCCTGCCACTCCATGTCAGAGCGCCTGGAGCAGAGAAGACCTCCTCAGGCAGACCGCTCCGGACATAGCCTCTAGGCTGGAGTTTAATGAAGGCCTCGTTCCACCTTGGCCCACTTCCAAAGAGGACCACTCACTTTACTAGGTCAGTTACAAGTCCATGTCTCATATAAATACCCATGCCCATGCATGGGCAAGGTACGTTCAATAAAACACTCACAAAATACTTGCACTTGATACTCGTTTTCTCTCTACTAGAGATCTTGTGCTCAATTTGGACTGACTTAGGCATCGGAGAGGCGATCCTCGGAACCACCCCCGAGGTTTCTCCTTGTTTTGCAGGTAACCACCACCACGAAGGACGTTTGGGAGCCACGATTCCACCGAGTACCCACCACCACATTCACTGTTGCTGTCTTGGACAGAAACAGAAACTAAACAGCATATGTTTCACAACAAATTAATTTCTTATTAGCTGCATCAACCATTTGTATTTTATTTGCAGCCACCAACTCCATCACCTACTATATGGTACATTCAAAACCTAAGTATGTCATTAAAATTTAATAACAGAAATTTAATTTTATCAAAGTCAATTTGTGAAAAGCCCAAATTAATATGGAGTTTTAGCTAAGAAATTGAAGAACAAGGGTCATTTATTAGAAATGAACGCCACTTCCCAAAACTTCGGCATCCTCGGCATTGGCCGCCTTCATATTTTGGACCTCTGATTCTACTCCATCTCCCACCCCCATTTCCGAACTCACCTTCTTTGACACCGCCAATGGAATCTACGAGAAGGTCTTAGTTGCCACGACAAGGTCTTAGTTGCCGCCATTGTCGCCGTTGCCGCCATATTCTTTGACACCGTCGATCTCTGGACTCTTATCTGAATTATTTTGCTTTTTTTGTTTTGTTTTAATCGGAAATGAGAATAGGCTAGCTTGTTTACTGGGAACAATAGTAGAGTGGGCTGTTATAATAACTGGGTTGTATCTAAATTTATTGGGCCTGAGCCTGCCTAATTATAACAATATAATTAGGCAGTCTTTTTAGATAATTTGTGATTGTTTGGAAGCTGTAAATGTAGAAGATAGAAAGCGAAAATGAAATGTTTACATATAGTTTACTCTTTTAATGTTTTTCTTTTCTTTTTCTGGGATGAAATTAACTTTATTTGCAATTAGAATTTATAAAAAAAACATATTTACACAATTCTTTACACTCCGTATCAAATTAAATGGAATTTATACACTAATAAAATATGACCCTCAAATTTTTATTCGTATTTAAGGGCCGATTAAAGTCACATTTATATAAGGAAAAATTATTAGAAAATACCAAGATTTTAGCACATTTTCAATATAAATACCAAGGAGTTGCGAAATGTAGAATAATACCAACAAGTTATGTTTTTCTTAGAAATTTATACCAAATAACAAATATTTGTCTATTTGTCCGTCTTAGAAATCCATACCAACTAACAGAAATTCATTCAACTTCATCTATGAACAACAAACAATCTATGGTGACTTAAATTTGGGTGAGAAAATGACTGAAAAATAGACGGATATTTGTTAGTTGGTATGAATTTCTAAGAAAAACATAACTTGGTGGTATTTATTTCACATTTCGCAACTCCTTGGTATTTATTTTGAAAAAGTGCTAAAACCTTGGTATTTTTTGACAATTTTTCCTGTATATAACTTCTAATCTAGGTGCATGACTAAATAAACAGACCCATAATCTATAATTTTTACAAGTAGTTTTTTTTATAGTATGTAATTATATATGTAGAAGATGAAATCAAACGGAATTTAATTAATGAGATAAATGATTCTATTAATCTCGTGGAAAAACATTTATTATCGTAAATTCTATGTTGCACACGGACTTATGGTGAGTACCATGCGCACAATGAACATTAGTCAGTGAAAAATGAACATCACCCAATGAACTGCACCCAATGAACATTACCTAATGAACATTAGTTGGACATCAACCAATGATCCACCCAATGAACAATGAACATCACCCAATGAACATCAGTTGGACATCACCCAATGAACACCAGTTGGTTCTTTTGATTTACTTTATTGTTCATTTGAGTGAACTTAATGTTTTTTTTTAACATAAACTGATGTTCATTGGTTGACATTTTCAAATTTTCAAAAATTTGAAATTTTCATATCAAATCAATTTTGGAGTCTTGTTCATTAGAGAACTGATTATTGTTCTTTGTGTGTGAACTTAGTGTTCTTTTAACACAAACTAATGTTCATTGGGTGACATTCATGGGTGACGTTCATTGGATGATGTACAACTGATGTTCACTGGGTGATGTTCATTGATGTTCACTGGGTGATGTCCAACTGGTGTTCATTTGGTAACGTTAATTGTTCATTGGTTGATGTTCATCGTGCGCATTGTGCTCACCATGAGTCCGTGTGTAAGATCGACCTATTGATTTATTATTGATAATTTTTTTTTTGGTAAGGAGAAGTTGCCCGGACCCCGCTCGGGTCCTATTAGGCCAGGCACTTGAGAGTAGGGGGGAAGGGTAAGGGAAATCCCTACCCTCAAAGTGCCCCTAGTGGGGATTGAACCCCCAACCTTGAGGTTGGAAGGGTACAATCTTTTTCACTAGACCAAGTACTACTTGGTATTTATTATTAATAATTGAATTGAGAAAATAAACACACACAAAACAAATGAGGGGAGATTAAATTAAAGGTACTCCTAATATAGTAATACTTCCTCCGTTTCTAAATAAGTGACACACTTTCCTAATATGGAAATATCACAATAAGTGACACAAGCTCAAATAGGACATTTTAAATGATAAAGTTACATGATTACACTTACTCAACAATATATATACAATTGTTTATTAAGTTAAAGTACCCTTTCTCTTTTAAATTGTGTTCCCTAACTTTCTCTCTCTACCTCCTTGGTTTTCCCCCACTTTCTCTATGTTCCACTTATTTAGAAATGAAGGAAGTATAATACTTGTACTGTTGTACACTGTTACGCCATGAAATTTATGTAGCTACTGGTGCATGTTACAAATCATTGCAGCTATGAACTCCCATCTTGAGACCTCCAGCTAAGGAAATCTAGCTTCAAGTTCACCAGCTAAGGAGAATCAGCTAAATACCACCCAGCTAAGGGAACACAGCTCTGATAAGGAAGACGTTACAAATCAAGACATCAAAGCCTGAAGATCCGCATAAGAATAAAAGCCATAATTACAAAGGCAATAAAGAGCAAGGATCGTGCTCAGCAGCATTAATGGCAGATATAAATAAGGATTTGAGAGCTGTTTCAAGACGTTGCTAGGTTCAAACGGATACATTCTTCTTAGTTATATACACACTTGAAATGATTGTATAGGGACACAAGTTCATACGCTTTAGCAATTACATATCAGAATACGAGCATTGTTCTATTAGCTTACAAATTACGAATTGCTTAGTTACAAAGGAAATAGGGCTGTAATCAAAAGTATAGTGGATTGGTGGACTCAAATCCACCCGCGGTTTTTCCCTTATTCCACGGGTTTCCGCGTCACCATCTCTGGTGTCTTGTCCCTGTCTTTATTTCGCTTTACTTGTTCATCCTAGCAGTACTTAGCAGCTTCCAGTAACCTGGTAGAATCCTAGCTGTAGAATCCTAGCTGTAGCTCCCAGCTAAGTTTTGCCTTAGCAGAATTTGGCATAAACAGTTTAGTGGACTCAAAGCCACCCGCGGTTTTTCCCTTATTCCACGGGTTTCCGCGTCACCATCTCTGGTGTCTTGTCCCTGTCTTTATTTCGCTTTACTTGTTCGTCCTAGCTGTATTTAGCAGCTTCCAGTAACCTGGTAGAATCCTAGCTGTAGCTCCCATCTAAGTTTTGCCTTAGCAGAATTTGGCATAAACAGTTTGGCGCCCACCGTGGGGCCTACAGCTAGATTTCATATCTAATCTTTCATAATCAATCCCTTCTCAAAAAGGAAAAAAAACCCAACTTCAAATGGCCGAATTCACTCCCGAGCAAATGAGAGAAGCTCTAGCATCTCTGCAAGAGGCTTAGACGAAATCCAATGAGATCATTGAAAACTTACAAAAAGAACTAGAATCAGTTAAGAGCAACGCTAAGAAGTCTTCACGACGACCTCCTGGTATGGCACCTCGAATTTTGGAGCTGGATGACTCAGAAGCTAGTGCTGATGAAGACACTGAGGAAATACTAGAGCAACCCCACCAGGAGGAGTTGGATCCCACAGCTTCGAAGCTGGCTCTCCTAGAATCCCAAAATCGGAAAATGATGCGAATGCTAGCGAAGATGCCAGGGGCACCTACACCCGTAGCTGAGGAGACCCCTGATGGCTTTACCAAATCACCTTTTGTGGAAGAGATAGCTAGAGCTATGATTCCAAAGAAGCTGCATCTAGCCCCGTTTGGTAAGCTGTATGATGGGACCACAGATCCATACGATCACGTGAACCAGTATAAGCAGAAGATGTGGACCCTTCCTATCCCAGAAGGCCTCCTTGAAGCTACAATGTGCAAATCCTTTGGGGCCACCTTAGGTGGACCTGCCCTACAATGGCTTATAACCCTCAGGGCTGGTACTATCCCTAACTTCTCTGTTCTTATTAACAAGTTTTATCAGCAGTTTGCTAGCAGCAAGGTGCTGGAGAAACATACAGGCGACTTGTACCGCATTATACAGAAAATAGGTGAAGCTGTTCGCCAGTATCTGGACAGGTTTAACAGGGAGATGATTTCCATTAAGAACCTGGACATCCCCACAGCTATCGAGGCGTTTCGGAGAGGTTTGATACCTAAATCCCGCTTGTATTATGAACTAACCAGGTATCCTTGTAGTACCTTTGAGGAAGTCAGGGCTAGAGCTATGGCTGAGATCCGCGTAGAAGAAGATGATGCATCCAGGTATGGAGGAGAATCTAGCTACGAAAGGAAAACTCAGAGTAACAGCAACAACAACAAAAGAAACGATGGGCTTCATCAGCCATACCAGAAGCGTGATCAAGCTAGCAGTGTAGCTAGAGAAGCTCCCCGCAAACCTAACAATGCGGATTTCCCTCCTTTATCTTCCTATTGCTTTAATGTTGATGCAGGATATGTGGTGAACGCGTTGGAGAAGCTAGGCTCAGCAGCTAGGTGGCCCAGGAAGACTGACAAACCTGATGGGCGAAAAGACACTTCCCAGTGGTGCAGCTACCATGGAGACCATGTCCATCTAACTGAAGACTGCAAGGCTCTCAGGAAAGAAGTAGCTTGGCTACTGAAGAAAGGCTACCTGGAGCATCTGATGGGGAAGAAGGGTCAGAAAGACGAACCTAGCAAGGATTGCAATGGCAAACCAGCTGGGCCACCACCTGATCCAACACATGACAAGGTAGTCAACTTTATCCCAGGAGGCTCAGAAATTTGTGGACTAACCTATTCTGCAGCTAAGCGGTTCGCTAGGGAAGGTCCCAAATCCGCTCCTATCCAGCACAGGAGCAAGGAGGAACAAGAGCTACGCAGCATGACCATCTGTTTCGAAGAAGAGGAAGCTGAGGAAGCTGATCATCACGATGGACTAGTTATTTCCCTCACAATCAGCAACTGCTTGATCAAGAGAGTGTTGGTAGATAATGGAAGCTCAGCTAACATCATATTCAAGAATTCCATACAAAGCATGGGGCTACGTGACGAAGATATCATCAGAAAGTCGACAGTCCTGTACGGCTTCAACGGAGAACCAGCCATCACCATTGGTGAAATCACACTGCCGACCTACGCCAAAGGAGTCAATCTGCAAACCAGGTTTAGTGTCGTTGATTGTCCTTCAGCTTACAATGTTATTATGGGTACACCTTGGATTCACAGGATGAAAGCTGTGCCATCCACCTATCATCAAACCATCATATTCCCTACCGAATGGGGAGTACAAGAGATCAAGGGGGACAGGAAGGTAGTTAGGGAATGTTACAGCATTTCTCTCAAACCCAAGAAGGAGGACATCTAGCAATTACAGCAGCATCCCGCACCCAACAGACCCGAAGAACAGGATATAGAGGAAGTGGTGCTGGATCCTGCAAAGCCAGAATAGACGGTACAGGTTTGAGCATCCCTACCACCAGAGGAGAAAGCCAGGATCATCGAGTTCCTCAAGGAAAACATCACCTGCTTCGCATGGACGCATGAAGACATGGTTGGAATTGACCCTTCTATTTGCACCCACAAGCTGAATGTGGACCCCCACCACAAACCTATCAAGCAAAAAAGAAGGAAATTCGCACCTGAACGCAACCTGATCATCAACGAGGAAGTGGAAAAATTGCTGCAAGCAGGTAAGATTAGGGAAGTAAAATATCCTGATTGGCATGGTTGTGGTAGGAAAGAAGAATGGCAAATGGCGAGTCTGCATTGATTTCACCGATTTAAACAAAGCTTGCCCCAAAGATCCATTCCCCCTACCTCACATTGACGCACTGGTAGACGCCACAGCTGGACATGAAAGGCTCACGTTCCTAGATGCTTACTCAGGTTACAACCAGATTTTGATGGACCCAGAAGATCAAGAGAAAACGGCTTTCATGACCGAAAGAGGTATATATTGCTATAAGGTTATTCCATTTGGTCTAAAAAATGCAGGTGCTACCTATCAGCGCCTAGTAAACAAGATGTTCGAAAAGCAGCTTGGGGACACAATGGAGGTCTATATCAATGATATGCTGGTCAAGTCCAAGTAAGCTGGGGATCATGTATCTCACCTGCAGGACACCTTTGATGTTCTTAAAAAGTACAACATGAAGCTGAACCCAACGAAATGCTCGTTCGGAGTACCAGCTGGCAAGTTCCTAGGTTACATAGTAACACAAAGAGAAATTGAAGCTAGCCTAGATCAAATCAGAGCACTCATCAATATCCAGTCTCCCAAGAACCAAAAAGAGGTTCAGAAGCTGACAGGAAGAGTAGCAGCGCTCAATCGCTTCATCTCCAGATCATCAGATAAGTGTCATCTTTTCTATCATGTGCTTAAGAAAAATAAAGGTTTTGATTGGACTGCAGAACACGAAGCTGCTTTACAACAGCTTAAAGCGTACCTAGCTACACCACCCGTACTTTCCAAACCAAAGCCAGGTGAAACTTTACAGCTTTACCTAGCTGTGAGTAGCACAGCTGTTAGCGCGGTACTAGTAGGGAAGCTGACAACCAGCAGCTACCCGTGTATTATATCAGTAAATCTTTACTTGATGCAGAAACCAGGTACACTTCTCTGGAAAGATTAGTATTAGCTTTATATACAGCTTCGAGGAAACTCCGACACTATTTCGAAGCTTATCCTATATGTGTTATGACTAATTATCCTGTAAAAGCTGTGTTACGCAAACCTGAATACACTGGCAGGATGAGCAAATGGGCTGTATCACTTAGTGCTTATGACATCAGGTACCAACCGCGAACGGCTATAAAATCACAAGTCCTAGCCGATTTTGTGGCAGATTTCAGTCCTAACCTAGCTTCTTCAGCAGATGAGGAAGTACGGCATATTAATCAGGTAACCCCTACAGGTAGTTGGAAGCTATTTGTAGATGGTTCTTCCAACTTTAGAGGAGCTGGACTAGGTATAGTCCTAAAACGCCACAAGGGGACATGATAGTACGATCTATTTGTTGTGATTTTAAAGCTACTAACAATGAAGCCGAGTACGAGGCTTTGATTGCAGGTATGACTGTGGCTCAAGATCTGGGGGCAACCAGGTTGCAAGTATATAGTGACTCTTTGCTTATAGTTAGCCAGGTAAGAGGAGAGTATGCAGCTAAGGATTCAAAGATGTCTCTATACCTGGAGCTGGTCAAATCAAAGATGTTGCTCTTTCAAGAGTTTATAATACAACAGGTACCAAGGGATCAGAATACGAAAGCTGATGCACTAGCTAACCTGGGTTCCGCACTTAGGAAATGCAGCTTCAGCAATGTCCCTATCACTCACCTAGCTGCGCCAGCTATTAACAAAGAGGCAAGCAGTATGCTTAGCATTGGTAACGAGAAAGGTGCTAATAGCTGGACAAAGCCACTATTGGATTACCTAGAAAGAGACATACTACCAGATGACAAGCTGGAATCAAGAAAGATACGCATGAAAGCTAGCAGGTACCAGGTAATAGCTGGAGTCTTGTTTAAATGTGTAGCTAAGCAGGACATTTTGCAGAGATGCTTGGAGAAAGAACAATGGGAAGCTACCCTCAAAGAATTTCATGAGGGAGAATGCGGCTCACATACAGCAGGAAGGAGCTTGTCCAACAAGATCTTATCCTATGGTTATTATTGGCCAACTATGCGTAGGGATGCCAAGAGGTACGTAGCTAAGTGTGAAAGTTGTCAAAAGCATGAAGGTATGGTACATAAGCCTTCCGAACCATTACACCCCACGTTGACACCCTGGCCATTCATGAGGTGGGGCATGGACATAGTAGGAAAGCTGCCAGCTGCGCCGGGTCAAAAAGTATATATGTTGGCCTTAACGGATTACTTTTCTAAATGGATCGAAGCTGGTGCGTTCCAGCAGGTAAGGGATAAAGAAGTGATTGCCTTTATACACACTAACATCATTTGCAGGTTTGGAGTACCTAGTGAGATTGTATGCGATAACGGATCACAATTTATAAGTGATAAAACACGGCAATTTTGTCACGAATGGAACATCAACCTGGTAACATCAACACCCAGGTACCCTCAAGCTAATGGACAAGCTGAGTCCAGCAACAAGGTAATCATCAATGGCATCAAAAGGAGGTTAAAAGGCAAAAAAGGTAAATGGGTGGAAGAGCTGCCTAGGGTCCTCTAGGCCAACAGGACAACACCTAGAGGAGCAACAGGGCGGACCCCTTTCTCCTTAGTCTATGGTTGTGAAGCTGTATTTTCCAGCAGAAGTAGCTGTACCTACTGCCAGGTATGGGCTCTTAACCTCTGAGCTAAATGACTCTGAATTATCTTATGATTTAGATACCATAGAGGAGCTGCGAGACAGCGCACTGGTCAGGATGGCTGCTCAGCAACAGATTGTGGCCCGCAGCTTCAACAAAAACCTGAAAGCAAAAGTTTTCAAGCAAGGAGACTGGGTGTTAAGGAAAGTCTTCCAAAATACCCAGGAATTGAATGCAGGAAAGCTGGGTGCTAGCTGGGAAGGCCCCTACCTGATTGAACAGGTAGTAGGCAAAGGAGCGTATCGACTAGCTACCGTAGAAGGGAAAGCTTTACCTAGAAGCTGGAACGCTTCACACCTTTAACTGTACCATTTCTAAAGAAGCTAGGTAATCAGCTTGTGTACATAAGACATCAAGTGCAAAGCAGTCACATCAGGTAAGGAAAGACTACTAAGCAAAGCCAAGGAACACCAGGTTAGGCCATCATCCTTGCATTTTCTACCTTTAAAGATTTTCTCTAGAGTCTATACTGACTTAGGCATCGGAGAGTCGTTGGCTATGCCAACGACTATCTTGGCCTAGCCAACACACGCAGGTACTGCAAGACTAGCTACAAGTGGAGCACTACCTAGATTCTTAAGCTATCTAAAGGCGCAAGAACATTTAGACACCTTGGAGGACAGCTACCAAAGAATCAAGCTACCAAGGTTGCATCAGCTAAAGGCTACACGCCTAGGTAACAGGGCCCATCACATAAGTCATTGGCATCAAAAAACGCTAGGTAAAAACGTAAAGCAGCTAGCTCATTCGTACCAACGATCTAAGAATATGCATATATATATCAAAGTTAAATTGTTCAAAAAAGACGCACCAGCCCCTTGGCTGGCGGTAAAGATTATCCAAAGCATAAGAAATTAAAATTGTTTGACGATAAACAAAAAGTAACAAATTCAAAGAGGGGAACTAAGCTGCATCCTTGGCTGGGGCTTCCTCAGCTGTAGGCGATGGCTTGGGCATCTCAGTTGCTGGGGCAGAACTGCTAGAAGGTTCAGCTGTAGCATCAACCGCAACCTTTGCTGAAGATTCAGCTAGGTCTTTAGCCGATGAATCAGCTGTAGAAACTTCTTGCCCAGGAGGAATCAAACCCAAGGCCATAGCTTCAAGATCTGCGATGCTCCCCATAGTAGCTAGGAAAGCATCGGTGTATTTGTGCAGCTCCTTAGTCCCCAGGTTCTTGAAAAGCATCAGGTATGCTAGCTTGGCAGGTTCGACAATCTGGACCTCCGCCATCTTATCTAGATGGATATCCTTCTGATGTGCCAGCTGAGCATCCAAAGCATCCCTCTCCTTCACCATCTCCACCAGCTTGCAGGTAGCCACCTTAGCTTCCTCCCTAGCAGCAGCAATTTCAGCTTCAGCTGAAGCTGCGAAGGGCTTTTTTGCATCCCTCTCTTTCTCCAAGAGCAGCGTCTCAACCTTACGCTGCTCCTCAGCTATAGCCTGCCCCCTCTTGGCCTTCTCCAGCTCCTCCTTTAGGGCCGCCACCTCAGCTTGGGAAGCCTTAAGCTGAGATGACATCGTAGCAACAGCCCTCAAGCTGGAGCGTGCTGCTAGACAGTTCTGTAGGGCCTAGAATAAAAACATTAAACGTATAAGGGGGGTGAATAGCAAAAGAGTGCTGAAACCAAAAGGACGAAGGGAAGAATATGAGTCATACCTGAAGAGAGTATTGAACTGCGTGGTTCACAATCACCTCAGGATCCTCAGACCTGAGGCGCTTAGCTGCTGCAGGAAAGAACAACCTCTCAACATGCGGCCATATGCCATTATTTAACCCATCCTCAGATAGGAAATTCACTGGCATTGACAGATTGACCGTTGAAGTGCTAGGAGGAGGAGGAGGGTCTAAGTCCAGTTTAATTATGGGAGGCGGCATGCTAGGAGTAGAAGTGGCCACGTTGGCAGGGGTAGCTGGCTTAGGTTGATTGGAACTAGCAGGAACTCCAGATCTCTTTCTTTTTAACCGAGCCACAGCATCGGCTTGAGACAACGTACTACCTTTGACTACACAAGAGCAGTAAAAACGTAATTAAAAGTTTTATACCTAGAAAACCCTAAAAATAAAGCAGAACAGTGAGATTGCCTTACCTGAAGTCATGGAATCCGTTCCGGAGGTAGCAGGGGTCAAAGATGAAATAGGAATTGCTTTGAAAGGAGGAGTGTAAGTCCTTTTTTCCAGGGAGATGCTGAGGAATACCTTAGCTCTTTCGTCCCGGTCTTCTAAGGTCTCGACAGCTTCAGACGAACCTGAGTAAAAGCAAGGTTAAGGTCATAGTTAATAGAATATTCTAAAGAAAGAAAGAGAAAAATAGTAGAATACCTCCAGCAGGCCAGCCAGAGGGGAGAAGCACCCCAGCTTCGCCAAGAGAATCCTTGACGACGAAGAAAAAACGAGTCTTCCAAAAAGACTCAGAGGCACCAGTCCCTTCTACAGGGCTGGGATACTTAGGTTTTTGCTTTAAAGTGACCTTGTTGGGGTTGATGATTTTCAAGCTGTAGAGGGTGAGTAGATCTTCTAGGGCAAAAGGAGGGCTCCAATCCCTAGTAGCAGACTCTATGGTAAAACAAATCTTCGAGAAACCTGGCATTAACTGACCAGGGGAAAATTTTAAAACTTCCACGAAGGAACGCACTAGAGGTGTGAAACTGAAGCTATAACCTAGAAGGAAGGGGTACTCGTAGAAACAAACTAGATCGTTAGGGGTGTTTTCTGGCCGATCGAATTCCTCAGGGACCACAAACTCTGTACTCTCAGGAAAGCTACCTCTAACCCTAATATTTTCAATGTCTTCCCAGGTAATGGAAGAAGCTACATCATCCTTAGCCTTCCCCATTGATGTAGGTTTAGGGATAAAAACCTTCTTTCTAGCGGATTGCTTAAAAGGCATGCAAAGAGGCGAAAGAGGAAAGGAAGAGAGAGAGAGAGAGTAAACTTACCAAAGAGAGAAGACAATAAACGGATTTGAAGATCCTCACGCAATCACTTGACTTTTAAACCTACTCTGACATACAAGCGGCTAGTATTTATTACTTGAATTAAATGAATTTAAGTGCATGATTAAACTCAGTTCATTAAAGCTACAGTGTGTTTTATTTAATATCTGCGCCTTTTGAAAAACCTACCTTTATGACAAACGTTATGCTAACATGTTATTAACTTGCAGCTTCACTACGCAAGGCCAGCAACATAAGCTACAAGTTAGGGGCAATTGTTACGCCATGAAATTTATGTAGCTACTGGTGCAGGTTAAAAATCATTGCAGCTATGAACTCCCAGCTTGAGACCTCCAGCTAAGGAAATCCAGCTTGAAGTTCACCAGCTAAGGAGAATCAGCTAAATACCATCCAGCTAAGGGAACACAGCTCTGATTAGGAAAACGTTACAAATCAAGACATCAAAGCCTGAAGATCCGCATAAGAATAAAAGCCATAATTACAAAGGCAATAAAGAGCAAGGATCGTGCTCAGCAGCATTAATGGCAGATATAAATAAGGATTTGAGAGCTGTTTCAAGACGTTGCTAGGTTCAAACGGATACATTCTTCTTAGTTATATATACACTTGAAATGATTGTATAGGGACACAAGTTCATACGCTTTAGCAATTACATATCAGAATACGAGCATTGTTCTATTAGCTTACAAATTAAGAATTGCTTAGTTACAAAGGCACTAGGGCTGTAATCAAAAGTATAGTGGATTGGTGGACCCAAAGCCACCCGCGATTTTTCCCTTATTCCACGGGTTTCCGCGTCACCATCTCTGGTGTCTTGTCCCTGTCTTTATTTCGCTTTACTTGTTCATCCTAGCTGTACTTAGCAGCTTCCAGTAACCTGGTAGAATCCTAGCTGTAGCTCCCAGCTAAGTTTTGCCTTAGCAGAATTTGGCATAAACATACACTATAATACTCGTATTCAAAGATGGATCAAAAGTGAGAGTCTCAATCATATGGTACGTGGAAGAGAGAGCACTCACAGTCAACAAGTCAGCATATATCCTATTCCTACTAGTAGCTACAGTACTCATCTAGGTTAATAAAGCCATCATGTGATCATCGTATATACTGCTTAGAGGGGGTTATGACCATAAAACTGTATTAATAAACTATATTAGCTAAACCAGACCTCAAACATACATCATTAAGGGTATGTTTATTGGGAGTCTTAAGGTGGAGTCTTAAGATAAGACTTTGTAGGGTCTTATCAAAGGCTCCCAATAAACATACTTTAAGACTTGGGGAGTCTTAAGGGTAGTCTTAGAAATCCAAGACTCACCTTAAGACTCACTTTATAAAAGAGAACCAATAGTGCGTTGCCACGTGTCAATATAATATAATCAAATTTTGATGAAGAGTTTGAAAGGCAGGGATAAAGATCAAAACTGAAATGAGTGTGATGTGAGTCTGAAATATTAAAAAGTAGATAAAGTTAATGGAAAGCTGATGTGGCAAAGTCTGAAACATGGGAGGGAGTCTTATGGATAAACTCATCCTTAGGCATTTATTCAGTTAGCTAATGAATCATGTGAAATTGAACACACATCTTTTATGTGCAAATCAAGACTTAGTTTTGAGTAGCATAACAATCAATTTTTATTTGAAAATTAGTTAATATATACATCAATAGAATAACATTATTATTATTACTACTCCGTACTATAATAGAGATTATCACTACTAACTAGTATTATTAGTATTACTATCACTTATATTAATTTTGCATTAAGTGTTATATATTATTAGTACATACCTTTAGGATCATTGTTTCCTTGCTCCACTGTAAAGATGGCGTTGGGCCGTGCCGTGCTTCGTGCCAAGCTCGTGTGTCGTGGGCCTGATGAGATGGCCCACGGCCCGGCCCACTGACAACATGCCCGTGCCGTGCCGCAACTTTGAAAAGATCGGCCCAGGCACCGGCCCAACCCACATGCTTATCGTGCTGTGCTTGCGTGCCTGAGTTAAATTTTTAAAAAAATTGACGTGCTTTGTCGTGCCTAACGTGCTGGGTCGGGCCGTGCCGTGCTTTGAAATTTGAAAGCTTGGCCCAGGCCCGGCCCACGACCTGGCACGCACAGTAATGTGTCGTGCCGTGCTTTTTTCGTGCTGGGTCGTGCCGTGCTTCATGTTGGCCCAGCACAGTGCCATCTTTACTCCACTCTACGACCTGGTCTGGCAGAGTAGAGAGATGGAAGGAGGAAGGGCTGACGCAGCGAACCCAGAGGCTGACGCACAGGAAGTGGGGTGACCAAAGGAGTGAAGATGGTCGGAGTGCGTCTCACATGCAGTAGCAGCAGAGCGAGCTGCTTGTGGAAGAGTAGAAAGAAGAAGGCGTGACATGTCGAACGGCTGTAACATATTAACCATTCGGTCAAATTAATCCTAACTACTGTAAAATCATAATGCTAAATATTTACAAATTATCGATCAACTTGCAACATACGAAGTAATTCAGAATTAGTTAATTATTTCACAACCCGCACATACATAACTGTAATGAGCAACTAATTCCGAGTTTTTCAAATTAAATGAATGAAGAAAACTTGTAGCATGTAAATAAAACAAAAACAAAGGAGGTATCAAATTTAAATTGAAACAAAATAATGATTATTGCTTTGGGTACTAATTAAGCTGAGATGTGAGAGTCGAGGATGATCCATTATCGTCTCCATGTAACTCCTTTGATAATACTATAAAAATGATGTTTCAATATGCAGTATTTGGAGGAAGTTAGCCTATACGGAGTACTTGGCACTATCTGCACTAGGTATATCTCTTCCTAGCTATAGTTGACGCTGAATATATCAGAAATGTTTCCTTTGTCTTTGTCCCTTTGTGGACATGATACTCTAGGTCTTTAATTAATGTGATCCTTTTTTATTTCTCTCAAAAAATTGAAAAAAAATTTATACTGATAAATTAGACCAAATATTTCCCAATCCAAAAATGGAGAATCAACCAGCAAATATACCCCAGCTCCATGCACCTCAACAAAAACAGTATACAAAGTACCACAATATTATTATTAATTTTTATTTTTTAAAAAAAGAATTAGAAATATTTACAGTGGTTCATTATCTTGATCATCCTTAATTCTTCCCTAAGCACTAAGTCTTTCCTTCAAACACAAGCAAACCTCCTTACTTCTACTAATGGCTACTATATATCGTTCCTTCATTTTCGTCACCGTCAGTCATGTATTATTCTTCTCTCTTTCTCTCACTATAATTGCAATTTTTTCTCGATCTCTTCAGAAAAAATTTACCTAAAAACCTATAATAATATGACTATGAGACAGATCACTAGCTAGAATAGACATGTAAAACAAGAAATTAATTTAAACCTCATCATGATTTGTGTTATATACGAACTGATCTTAATATGTTTTTTCTCCCTCCATAGCTATTTTAGTAATACACTAAAGAATGACACCGTTCATTTTTTAGCAAAATACGAAGTGATCTTACTTACTACTACCGTTCTTCTTCGTCACTTACTACCAGCGTTATATTTTTGAACTTCATGGTTGAATATGTTTTTTCTTTCTCTTTAAAAAATTTACCAAAAAACCTCTTATCAAACAATAAAGTAGAGACAAAACATTGAATCTTACCAAAGATGAAAGATGAAAAGGACAACGGGAAGAGGAACTTTGATCAGAGGAGGAAGTGAGAATGTAATGGAGAAGGAAGGAAGAGGTCAGTGGCGGACCTAAGATTTTCATCTTGGTGGGACAAATTATGAATGTTTTACAATTCGATAAACAATGTTCTAAAAATTCACAAAATTTAATTAATACTCGAAATATTCCTATGTCAAAAAGAGGAAAAAAAAAGAGTAAAAAGTATTGAGTAAGGATTGAACCTTAGACTAATTTAAAAAGAAATTAACTCAAAACGATTCTTACCCGAAATTATTAAATTAAGCCAAATCGAAATCAAATCCAAATTTAATCGACATAAATTCAATTTAATTAAGATTTCTTAGCCAATTTTTTTTAAAGTGGGGGGACAACCGTCTCTCCTTTTTATCCCACTCTTCCATTTCTATCTCAATGTTTTTTCTTAATTATTTTTGGAAATGTGAAATTGGGCTTGACATATTTTTGTTAACTAATCATTATATTTGTGGGGGAGCACACAGGGTTGAAGTATGAATACAGAGCAGTGCATTTGTTGAAAGGGGATCAATTTAGTATTGCTGGTCAGTTCTATCTATCATTTGGTTTAACTGTTTCTTTAGTGCCATTTTATTTTCCAACCGAGTATAAGTTGAATTGTGTACTTCTTCCCTTTCCTTTTCCCCCTCCTCGCCTCATGCCCTTTGCATTACAGTAGTAATGATTATTATTCCATTTTAAAATGGGTCACAAGCAAATGTATTTCTAATAGGTAATTAATACAATAAAGAATAACGCCTTTCGTTTTTTTAAGCAAAAAATAACTCCTTCTACTTTAAGTGACTAAATAAATAAACCCACATTCCCTAGATATCAAATCAATAAAATCAAGGTAACACTCACTTCGCTCTGCTTTGGTCTTCTACTCCCTCCGTCCCACAATTATCTTCCCATTTCATTATTTTATACCTCACATATATTCAAGAAATGGGAAGATAATTGGGGGGGGGGGGGTACTTACTGTAGCAACAATTTGTCCTAATACTAGTTATAGTAGCCTATAGATACTACCTGCAAGGGGATCATCACCGGATCATTTTCATTTTCTTTTTTCCTTTTTTTTGTTTGTCTTTACTTTGTACACTTCACCCCCTCTACTTTATTATTGATCAATGTTTCAATAAGAATTATTTTTTTTATTGCAATAATGATTACATGAGATTCTCTTTTATTTCTACTTCTGTATCTCATCTATTTGTACAGTAATGATTATTATTATTATTTAATGTTTCATTAAGATTTTTTTTTTGGTTACAATGTTTCAATAATAAGAAATTTATGATAAAGCACATATTCCATTTAAAAATTTGTCACAAGCAAATGTAATTCAAATTGGATTAATTAATTTGCCTTTTTTATGAATATTAGCTAGTTTGTAATAAATTTAAACATCAGCTATATACAGTGCCGTTCCTGACATTTTGGGGGCCCTAGGCGAAAAACCAAAAATAGGCCCCAAAAATATAGATTTTTTTCTTCATATATCTTAAATTAGATATTAATTTTTGAAGTTGTGTCTCAAAACTATGCAAAAACAAATAGGGCATTTGCCTTTTAGAAATATAGTACTATTAATACGCTTTAGTTCATTTCTTCAATAACTTCTTTTTCTCAAAAGAATTGGCATAAGTATTGAACTTCACCATCGTTGCCGATAATCTAAAAGTCCTTCCCATGTTAAGGTCATCATTTATCACCAAAAAGAGAAAACTATGTATATCCATGAAAAATACCCAAAAACCCATATGAAAATTAAGAATTTGGAAAGGAAAAAAATTGTTCAAAAAAATAAAAATATTGGGAAAAAAATTATAGAATGTGTAAAGATATTACGAAACAACGTCATTTAAAAATAAAATAAAGAAGAAATCAAATATCAAAATTAATACAGAGACTTATGTTTGACGGTGAGTACATGGATAGACAGTATGATGTTTAAGTTAAAATGATAAGGTTGAGTTCAAAGTTTTAAATTTTTAGCACTTATGCTTTTAAGTAAAAACCTCAATGATTATATGAGCTAAAACCTTGTTACTTTAAATTAAAACCTTTTGATCTTAATGGTCTATCCCAAGACTTACTCAGTATAGATAATAGTTTTTCAATTGATTTTCAAAGCTCCTTGATCAGAATATTTTTTTTAGTAAAATTGTTTTAGATGATTGAAACTAATATGAATTGGAGTGTGGTATTGTACAAATTATAGATGATAAAATTCTTTATCGCTATTCAATGAGAATATTGGACAAAAATTTGCTATTAATTGCTGAACCTTTTGGGGAAAATAATATTTTCCATTTGAATTAAAGGTGGAATTATTGGGAATATACGAAGAAGTTCATGAAATTGGCAAAATATTAGAATTAGGAAGTGAAAATTTAGGAAAAAGAAAGTAATAAAGGTCCCTAAATATTCTCTTTCTTCTTTTCTTCTTCGGTATTCTCGGAGTATCCCCGCATTGAAGCAATTTTTTTACTATATATATGACATTTTGTAATTTGGGCCCCTTAAAGAGTTGGGCCCTAGGCGGTCGCACTCGAGCCCTACCCTCAGAACCGGCCCTGGCTATAAATTCTTGGATAATAGTTTTAAACAAATAGGACTAGCTATTTTGGTAATAGATTGAGAAATGACACTATTCGTTTTTGAGCAAAATTAAATGAAAAGTACTAATTAATAATCTCAACATTGGCTATCAAATGTGTTTTTATCTAATGTGTCTTGTGAATTCCATCTATTACCACCAACCCACTAGGTTTAACAAACTGACTATGCTTCATAGGTTACTTTTAGACTAAATAATAATTAATCTACTTCATTCTGTAATTAATCTAGTATTCCTTTGTAGTGGTGCCTTGTGGCCCTTGACAAGTTACTTCGCCGGTATTTGTTATTGAATTATGGATGCCACTTTTGGAGGTTTGTGGAATAATATAGCTAACATAAACTAAATTACGATGTCTATTATAGTAATTATCTGGAAGTACATAAGTGGACTTGTTCATCTTATTTGGAAGTATATTATTATTTAATAATTATTTAGAAGTCTAGTTCTTTGGATGCTTCAATTTTCATTGTACCTCTCTTAAACCTTATTTTTTCTTTTTCAGGTAAGATGAACTGTCTCGTTGGAATCCCGCTCAACTTAACTCTATTCAAATTTGCGGCATACACATTTTGAGATCAAGTTGGGGGAAAGATGTGTAGGAAAATCTCTATCCTCAAAGTGCCTCTAATCGGCTCTCGAATTCTCTTGTAATAACAATAGATTTACCGCTAATTTAATGTATTATACATGATGTACATGATAATCATCTCATTATAAAAGTAATAAATATGGAAAAGAATGACTAGCCAGCCATCTTTGGAAAAGGACCTGTAGCAAGCTAAGATGCCATGAAACTCAACTTGAACCTACAATTTCAAACTTATTAACAAATAGCAATGGTTGGTTATTTTGATCCTTATCACATACATTATATATTTTCATATATAACATGTTTTTAAGTAGTCATTAATTAAAATCAAAGTTTTAATATAAGATAGAAGTATGCTACTCCCTCGGTCCTAATTTAGGTAGCACAGATATTTTGAATTAGACGTCGTACCACTACTATATAGATACTGGATACTTCAATCCATACTTTAAATATATATTTTATACCTATATTTTTGCGTTTTTATTTCCTTCCAAAAAGCTTTCATCTTATGAAAGTATTGTAGTATAATGAAATTTTAATAAATGCTATTAATTTTAATAACATATTATAATATTTTTTTGTCGTATCCGTATCCCGTATTTTTAAAATGGGCATATTTGGTATCCGTTTTGTATATGTGTCCGCATTTGTATCTGTATCTATGCAACTTATATTAGGTCTTAATTTATTTCTACACTTTCCTTTTACGAATATCTCAATTTATTTAGTACATTTATTATTTTGAAAATGTAGAACCACATTTTAATTTTCCCATCAACGAGGAATAATTTAAGACACATGCTAATAGCTAAATAGTACAAATCAGCCTCTAATAAGCAAAAAAGACCACAATTTAAAAAAGGGAATAATATACTCCAGGTGGAAGACTCACAATGAAAAGGCTTAAGGTATCACAAGAGCGAGAAAGAGACTGAGTCAGTAGAGAAGAAATGAAACAAATAGCGTCTTTTTTTTTTGAAAGAACGTCCCCGAGGACACCACTTAAGATATATTAGCTAAATCAGAGTTCAAACAAACCGACACATTATCTGGAAAACGAAAAAACCAAAGCTTCCTACCAATAACCCAAGGTAAGCAATGTGCTAACTCATGGGCTACCGTATTAAAAGATCTACTAACATGACTCCAAGCCACATGCTCAAAACTACCACACACATGAAAAATATCATCCAAGACCAAATGCAACGATCCACGACCCTCCACTCTTGCTTTCAATGCGTTCATCACCCCTAAACAATCCCCCTCCATCACAACTCGACGAAACCCCGATTCGGCTGCCAACGAAAGCCCCAACAAAACTGCCTTAGCCTCCGCAATCATAGGCTCCCAGCAGTCCCTCATCTTCCAAGCGGCTCCGGCCAGTGCTACACACCATCCGCTCCCCTACACATCACCCCCACACTCGACCCCAGATCTGCCCAACACCCCGCATCAACATTCACTTTGACCACATTCGCCTCTGGTGGAATCCAACGCTGCGGATCGCTCCTCCCATTTATGCAACTATTATTTACCATCCCACCAACGTTCATGATTTTGCTTGTTTTGAGATCGCCCAGCTGCCTTTCCATAGCTGCAATAGTCTCTTCCCCCTGAAACTCTTCCCCTTCGAAAATGAAGGCATTTCGAGCTCGCCAAATCACATAACACAGAGACATAAACCTCCCCCTATCCTCTGGCTGCATCGACGCGAATAAATTCCCCACCCATCCAGTAAAGCAAGGTTGTCGCTCCCCCAACCCCTCCACCATCGGCTGAGCATCCCATACAACCCTGGCGAACACGCGCCTAGTAAACACATGCCCAATCGATTCCTCCTCCAACCCACACACCCCACAAACCTTCTCGATCGAATTCACCCGAATATGCAAGCTTGTTCTCGTTGGAAGCGCATTGCGCATTGCACGCCAGAAGAAAAGCTTCACCCTCGGTAAACATGTGGCATTCCACAGCCATTTCCAAATCAACGAATTATGAGAAGACGACGAAGCAACCCCCTCACCCAACTCCTCCCGAAAAATGGCCCTATAGGCAGATCTGACCGAGTAGATACCACTTTTTTCAAGATCCCAACACCAAGAGTCCGACGGAAAAAGAACACTAAGAGGGATACTAAGCACCCTTTCTCTCTCAAAAGGCAAGAACAACTCTTCAATATTATGCACATTCCATCCTCCACCCTCACGGTCAATCAGCTCACTAACCAAAAGAGATGGGTCATACACACCCCTAGGAGAAATCACACGCCTCGTTTGAGTGCCCACCATCCATGGGTCCCCCCAAATCTTTGTGGACTCACCATTCCCTATTCTTTTTCTCATCCCCCGTTCCACCACCCACTTAGCCCCCCATATGCTCCTCCAAGTATAACTAGAACACGAGCCCAACTCCGCTTCAAGAAAATCGCCGTGGGGGAAATATCGTGCACTAAGCACCCTCCATACCAAGCTATCATGATCGGTCAAAAGACGACATGCCTGCTTCCCTAGCAAAGCCGCATTAAACGCTTTCCAATCACGAAAGCCAAGACCCCCTGCCGCCTTTGGCATGCACATTTTCCTCCACGCAACCCAATGAATCTTACGCTCCCCCTTTTTCTGACCCCACCAATATTGTGCCACTATAGAACGCCTATACTCACAAAAGGAAGAGGGAAGTTTAAAGACACTCATCACGTAGGTAGGGATAGATTGGGCCACAGCCTTAATCAGAACCTCCCTTCCCGCCTTAGAAAGTAACATCCCTTTCCAACACTGTAATCTTTTCTCTAATCTCTCTTTAATACACCTCGTCACCACTTTCTTCGATCTCCCAACCACCGTAGGCAACCCTAAGTATTTATCATGAACATCCACCTTTCTTACCCCAAGTCTCGCCGCCAGGTCCGCCCTCCTCTCCTCCCCAACCCCCTTACTAAACGAGACCGTAGTCTTATCAAGACTAACCAACTGGCCAGGTGCCCGCCCATACACATCCAATATATTTTTTATACACCCCACATCCTCCACATTAGCTCTGGAAAAAATAATACTGTCGTCCGCAAAAAACAAATGTGAGATCACAGGGGCATTTGGCACAATCCTAACTCCCTTCAAACTCCCACCCTCAATGGCTCTCCTCAACAGACCTGAAAAAGCCTCAGCACAAAGAATGAACAGATAAGGGGACGACGGATCTCCTTGTCTAAGTCCCCTCTCGGGCACAAAGGAAGGGGAAGGTTGCCCATTAATCCGCACCTCAAAAGACACAGTCCGCACACACTGCATAACCCTATCAATCCAGTTTTCATCAAGCCCCAACCTAACCAAAACCGCTTCAAGGAAATCCCATTCTACCCTGTCATATGCCTTAGCCATATCCAGCTTCACAACCATAGAACCCTCCACATGCCGCGAATTTTTCATAAAGTGGAACATCTCAAAAGCCACTAGAATATTGTCAGATATAAGACGCCCAGGGACAAAAGCACTTTGATTCTCAGAAGTAATAGCAGGCAGAAACATTTTCAATCTATTTGCAAGCACCTTAGAAACCAACTTATAAACCACATTACACAGACTAATGGGTCTGAAATCTGTCATTTTATCAGCGTCCTTTTTCTTCGGGATAAGCACAATAAACATTTTATTCAAAGCATTAGGAATAGGGTCCCCCCTAAGAATAGACAAGACCAGATTCGTGACAGAAGGGCCAACAATATGCCAGTAAGTCTGAAAGAAAAGAGGGCACATACCATCTGGTCCCGGAGCTTTAATAGGGTGCATCTGACTAAGGGCACGCTGAACCTCCTCTGCAGTATAATCGGCTCTCAACCCCTCATTCATGTGCTCTGTCACTCGAGTCTCAACTCCCATCAAAGCCTCGTCCAGATCCTGTGGGTTCGAAGATCGAAAAAGGTCCTGAAAATAGGACAACGCCACCCTAGTCACCTCCTCTCGTCCACCTCTCGTCACCCCGTCATGGTCCACAAGGCTCCCAATATAATTTTTCTTTTTTCTATGAGAAGCCATTCTGTGAAAGAACTTTGTATTCCTATCCCCCTCAAAGAGCCAAAGTACCCTAGAGCGCTGCCTCCAGTATATCTCCTCCTCCCTCAACAGATCCCGCATTTCCCTAATAAGTTTCCGTCGAGCCTCAAGTTGCTGGCACGAAGGCCCCCCTGGTTCAGTTTCTTCAACTTCTTCCTCTTCTTCCTCAGTTCTCTGAAATTCTTCCTAAACGTCTCATCACTCCAACCCCTTAACTCCTCTGCACAGAACTGTATCTTTTGTAAGGCTGAAGCTCCACCTCCTATCCACGCATCCTGCACTATCTTTCCACATTCTTCATGATCGGTCCACATCTGCTCAAATCTAAAAGTTTTTTCCTCCCCCTCCTTCCTTATCCTTCTCCTCTACTAGTACCTTAATAGGGGCATGGTCAGACAATTCCCTATTGAGATTAATCCCTTTAGCATTCGGAAACAAATCCAACCATAAACTATTCACGAGCCCTCGATCAAGCCTGCATTGGACATTATCCTCCCCACCTTGCCCATCATCATATGTGAACTCGTACCCTGAAAAATTCATGTTGACTAAACCACACCTCTCCGCAGCCTCCCTAAAATGCACCATTTGCCACTCCGCCCTATCTCGCCCACCTCTCTTCTCACTATCGAACATAATCTCGTTAAAATCACCAATACACAACCAAGGTGCCTCCTCCTGTTTCGACAGCTCCTCTAATAGCCTCCATGATAGGTGCCGGTTCTGAATTTCCGGCCACCTATAAAACCCCGTCACACGCCAACTCCCCACACCTACCCCTTCCCTTATCCATCCGTCAATATGATGAACGGACATGGATTTCAACTCAAAAACCACCCTTCCTCCATAACAATGCCACCCCCCGGACCTACCACAACTATCCACCGCCACACCATCATAATCTAACAGCTTTTCCTTCACTTTTAACAACTCTACACTACTCGACTTCGTCTCGGATAAGAAAATCAAAGACGGGGCCTCCCTCCGTACCAAATTACGAAGGCTATCAACTGCAGGGGTATTGCCTAGCCCCCTACAGTTGAGACTTAGGATACTCATAATGGACGACGGGGTTGGTCCACGCCAACCTCCGCCAAGTTCAAGAGTGAATCGCCTTCTACAACCCCCGAGCACAACCACTTTATTTTCGGGTTTTCCCCCTCCATGTCAACTTCCATATTATCATCTCTGCTTCTTTTTCTCATTACCACACTGTCACCTTGTTCACCACCCGCCACACCACTGCCTGCTCTTGCTATCTTCTTCCACCTTCTCCCCCGTTATATTTCGAATCTGAGGATTTGAACTCTCAACATACTCTCCCTTTTCACCCAGCCCCTGCTGCACAGTACCACTGTGGTCACCCTCTTCCCCTCCAACTTTCTCACCTACAAAAAGCATTCCATCAATCCCCTTCGTACCACTAACCCCCTCCTTACCTACACTCACCTCTGGTATATTATTAATCATCTCACCATCAAGGCATTTGGAACCCTCCTATTCACTCATCAACCCTTTTACCTTTTCATACTCCTCTACAACTTGCATGTTATTTTTCTCCATATTTTTCGTGACAAAGACCAGTGATCTCCGTCCCTGCTCCCCCTCTACGCCCTCTTCTTCCTTATCCCCTTGTCCCTTACGTGGTGAAGAACATAACCACTTCCCCCAAAGTTTCTTCGTACTCGTCCCCTCCTCCTCCTCCACTAAACAGTCTCGCTCAGCGTGCCCCATAACTCCACACCGAAAGCAAAAGAACGGGAGCTGCTCATATTTGAATTCAACATATACCTCTCCAACTGTGCTACGTATGCATTGGACCCGTCGCGAAGGTTTGAGGGTGTCCATCATCACCCGCACACGCACTGACCGAGTCCACCCCAGCGTGGATTCATCCACCTCCAATACTTCACCCACCTTTGCAACCACTGCGCGAACCTTCCCGCTCGTCCGACATTCAAACAGAAGATTATAAATTCTGACCCAGAAGGGACAGTGGTGCAATTCAATATCACGTGGTTGTATTCTTTCATTCAGTTCTTGGAGAATAATGAGATTTTGGTCAAAACTCCATGGCCGGCCTTTCAAGACCTTCGCTTTATCCTTCCAGTGGAAAAACTAAATTGTAAACATGTTATTCTCCACCTCTTTAAATATGGTGCGTCGGGAAAGGGCCCATATATGATTCATCGTCTTCGTCAGCGCTCCAAAGTTATAGGAACGCATAGATTGTACTTTACCCACCAACGACAATTCAACCCTAGTCGCTACGTCATCATTCGGTTCCTCTTCAAAAACCACTACATCCTCCTCCTCCTCAGTCAGGGAGAGATTCGCACACCGTTCAAGAAGAGCGTCTGCCATAGTCGCAGAGAAAGCTTGCAAGATGCAAGAGATCGCCTCGACAAACGAGAGGAGAGAAACTCTAAACCCTAGAGAACCCTAGAGAGAGACTTTTTAGTTTTTTTATGAAGGTTTTGAAACAAATCGCTTCTGATATTTCTTTTTGTTTAATTATTTTGTGAGTACTCCTAGTGTTAGTTTATATGGTCGTGTGGGTGTGAGTGTTTTTAAAAAATCAAAAATGGAGATGCAAGAATTTTTGGGCGACTGATTTATACTTGTACATGCAGAGTAAGTCACGTTTCTCTTTCCTTCATTTTTTTTCATTTTCTATATCTTTGTTTTTGAGGAGGCTTTACTAGTAGGGAGCATGTACAAAATAAGCAAAAAAAATATTTTATTTAAGTTATGGGACAAAATAATAGAAAATGGGACACTAAATGGGACATTATGTAGGATAGATGATCCGGACTCCTAAATTGTGTGAGGAGAGGGAATTTGAGGCATTTGATTTGCACATCTTAGAGGAATGAACAATTAATTGAGGATTTGGCCTGGAAAATCAAACGGATCCCTTTAAATTTTGATACCATAAAGTATCTTTTTTGGTATTTTTGGCAGAAGGATATAATGCATATTGGGCATGTTTTGCCATGATGATAACCATAGTATAAGATTGAAACGAGTGTTATTGGGTGACTTATTTACCTTTGAAAGGTGTAAATATAGAAGATGGAATCGGAAAATGAAATATTTACTTCTTTTTTTTTTGAGGATAAATGAAATATTTACCGAGTTTACTTCTAAATGCTTTTTCTTATTTTTAGATGAAATTAAAATTTAAATAATTTTCAATGAGAAATTCTTCAAATCAAAAGGAATTTGTACATTGATAAAATATGGTAGATTAAAGTAGTAACTACTTCTAATCTAGGTGACAAAATAAATAAACCCACCTTCTATAGATATTACAAGTTTTTTGATATTATTAATACATGTAGAAGATAAAATGAAGGTGACATTATGTAACTAGATCATTAATTCTAGTATTAATGACTACTTTGCTGAGTAGGATACCGTCCAAATTTTCTGATTCGTTGTTCCTTTTTTTTTTTGCCAATTATATCTTCCTCTATTTCTTTCTTTTTACATGCATGGACTCCTCTTTCCTGTTCTCTATCTCTTTTACATCTCAAAAAATTGTCTAAATTGTTATAATTACAAAAGTGCCACAGCTTATTATTATGAAATGAAGGGGAAATATGATTAAAAAAAGGGAAAGTGTCACAACTTTTGAAAGGGGGAAAAGTATAAAAGTTGAGAATTATCGATCGACTTTTAAGCTACTATAAATAGGGCCTGTTCTGTTCATCTTATTTTCATTTCAGTTCAGTTCAGTTCAGTTCAGTTCAGCTTATTTCAGTTCAGTTCAGTTCAGCTCAGCTCTAATAAGTTCAATTCAGTTCAGTTCAGCTCTAATAAGTTCAGTTCAGTTCAGCTCCAATAAGTTCGGTTCAGTTCAGTTCAATTCAGCTCTAATAAGTTCAGTTCAGTTCAGTTCAGCTCCAATAAATTCAGTTCAGTTCAGCTCCATTCATTATTTAACCATTTTGTTTAATATTATTATTGTTGGTCTAATTTATTTTACTTATTATTATTGTTATTATATAATAATAATTATTATTATTTATATATATATATTTTTATTATATCTTTACTCATTATTATTACTATGGCTCAGCAAAGTTTGGGTTGGTGCACGGTTTAACCAAATTTCATGTCAATATGAGTATTCTAATTTGCAATTGTTGCTTTATTTTACGGAATAAAATTCACTATTACATCATACAAATAAGCTACAAAAAGCTAGAAGATATGAAAAAATTACAAATTTGCTAATAATACTGCAGTACTATTTAAAATACAACATTGTCGTTACGTTGTATATTAAATATACTTTGGCGGTTTGGTGTATTTCTATCATAGACCAACCCACCACAACTCGTGGTTTGGTTAGAAGCACACATCAACCCATGTTTTAAGGTAATTATTATTATAATGGTAATACTTTAATTTACTTCTTAGGCGTTACATTATATCATAATCATCAAGTATTAATATATTAATAATAATAATTGTAATTACTCATTAATATAAATTATTATTATTATTATCAGTAATTATTATTTTTAAAATTAATTTTTTTAGTATTATTTATTTATTTATAACTATCATAATAACATCAAAATAATATTATCATTATTCATTTTATATTATTCTAAATTATTAATTTAATTATTATTACTTAGAATTATTATTACTTGTTATTTAATATTCATAATAATTATTATTTACTTATTATTCATATACTTATTATAATTTAATTCAGTTCAGCTCCAATAAGTTCAGTTCAGTTCAGCTCCAATAAGTTCAGTTCAGTTCAGTTCAGTTCAGCTCCAATAAGTTCAGTTCAATTCAGTTCAGTTCAGCTCCAATAAGTTCAGTTCAGTTCAGTTCAGCTAGAATTAGCCGAAGAGAACAGGCCCATAGTACGTAAAATCTAAAATAAAAAACTTTAAATTATATTTTTAACTATTACAATTTTTATTAATTAGAACCCATAATACCCAAATTCACACTCGCTCGATCTACTCGAACATAATTAAAGATGCAGTTTTACAATGTATTTAGGGAAAATTTCTTAAATGGATATGCCTAAGACTTTTATAGAAGTAATTGACTTGTTGTAGTTGGTAGTTAATTTTGGTATCATTCATATTGTTAACTTGCTCTGACTATATAAATACGAGTAAGGCCCTGTTCAGTTCAACTTAGTTTTACTGAACTGAACTTATTTTTGCTGAACTGAACTTATTTTTACTGAACTGAACTTATTTTTACTGAACTGAACTTATTTTTGCTGAACTGAACTTATTTTTACTGATTCATGTTGTTTTTTCTTCTTTACTCTACTGATTTTTACTGAACTGAACTTATTTTTACTGAATTGAACTTATTTTTACTGAACTGAACTTATTTTTGCTGAACTGAACTTATTTTTACTGAACTGAACTTATTTTTACTGAATATTATTATTTTAAGGTGAACTGAACAGGGCCTAAATGATTATTTGTAACTAGGCATGTAATTAATGTATATTGGGCATTGAATATAAATAATTAAGCTAATAGGAGTAGAATTAGTAAAAGTAGTCAAACATCAAGTGAGAGATCAGATTCATACGCGGTATATGGTACGAGAACTATATGGTAGTCTAGGTATGCACTTTAGGTAGCATACAACTTCTGGCACAGCCGCACAGGTACTACTACATACTGTTAAGGCCCTGTTCAGTTTAACTTATTTTTGCTGAACTAAACTTATTTTTACTGAACTGAACTTATTTTTACTGAACTGAAATTTTTTTTACTAATTTATGTTGTTTTTTTCTTCTTTGCACTACTGATTTTTACTGAACTGAACTTATTTTTACTGAATTGAACTTATTTTTACTAAACTGAACTTATTTTTGCTGAACTGAACTTAATTTTACTAAACTGAACTTGTTTAAACTGAATATTAATATTTTAAGGTAAATTGAACAGCACCTAATTCTGTGTACTCCCCCCTCCCTATATTAAAGAATTTGTCTCCTTCCTTCATTATCATTAATGGTTGATTATTTTCGTCATGTAAATCACTATGCTCCATAAAAACAATAATTGTTGAATTCAATAATGAATTACGACTTAAACCTAGAATAATTATTATTGTTAATTAACAAAACCACAACAGGAACGATATATATTACTCTAGATTTCTATGCACGCGATGCGTGCGACAACAATTTTATTATGAAATTTTATAATCTACAGTAGATAATTTTATGGATAGTCGCATCTTACCACTTAAACTTTTCATGTTTTTAGAAACTCCCACCTTAATGATCTTTTTTAAAAACTCCACCTACCATTTACAATTCTATTAAAAACTCCCACAACTTCACGGTTTTTGTCAAATTTCATTAACAAAAATCCGTTAAGTGGGTCCCACATTTACATTTTGTTAACAAAATGGAACTTGAAACAGTTGCAATTATTTCCAAATAGTTGTAATTCGTTCCAATTTGCTCTAAATTTGTTGAGGATTTGCCCTTAAATTGATGAAATTGACTTCAATTTCGGCGTAAACCAATAATACAATGCATATGTGGGGCCCACTTCACGGTTTTGTTGACGGGATTTAACAAAAATCATTAAGTGGTGGGAGTTTCTAATAAAATTGGGAATGATAGGTGGAAATTTAAAAGAAAAATTCATTAAGGTGAGAGTTTCTAAAAACGTGAAAAATTTAGGTGGTTTTGAACAAAAAAATCCTAATTTTATATGCATACGATGTGTATTTTGTCTACTGTAACATGATAAAATATGAAGGTACAAAACATATTTTATTTTCAAGCTAAATTCATTTTGGCTCATTTTTCTTTGAAAACATCCCTTACTCCCCACCATCAACTACAACTTTGTTATATAGTACCCGGTAAGGTATTTTTTGCTCATTGTCCAAATGAGAAAAAATTCAAAAGTACTTGCAAATACTTTATCATATTTCTCACTTAAGCTAAAATACTTTATCATGATCAATTTGATCAAATGTGCCTTCATTCATGAACAATCAATCACTCATGTATTTCAAAATAAAAAATTTCAAAAGTATATAAAAGTATAGAAAAATAGGTGTCTATCTATAGATCTCAAGAAAATATAATTGTTGATATTTTTTAAAATTGCTTTTACTTTGTAGGTTTTTAGATATTTTAGTTAGAAGTTTTGAACATCTTTTATTAAAAATCTGATGGCTAAATTTGGAAATAAAACTTAATTACTTAATAAACTCATTGATTTATTTTATTTATTTTTTCTTTTTCTTTTTGGTATCCACCCCACCTCTTCACTTATATAATAGAGATAGAGATTAGTTCAACTAGTATAAAATTGTTGAGTTATTATTTTTTCGATTCAAAAAAAAAAGTTTTAATAATAATCCAATAATACATACTTGTGTTATGGTAGCATCTTCCCGTTGAATAAAAAAATCAAATAAATACATAAATAAAAATAAATTCATCAGTTTACACATAAAAAAATAATACTAATACATTTAACTTAGGGAAAAAGGTAGGAATTTTTTTGTAAAAATAAAAAACACAATAATGGTAACAAACAAAATTAATAATAGTAGGAAATAAAAATTGCAGAGGATGCTTCCTCGGCTATTCTTAATTACAGCAGCTTTATGATTGTTTATGCTAAATTCTGCTTAGGGCAAAACTAAGCTGGGAGCTACAGCTAGAGTACCGCTAGGTAGCTGGAAGCTGCTGGACACAGCTAAGGCAAGCAAAGAAAGCAAGAATCAAAGAGAAGAACAAGACACCAAGGATGGTGACGCGGAAGCCCGTGGAATAAGGGAAAAACCGCGGGTGGCTTTGAGTCCACCAATCCACTATACTCTTGATTACAGCCCTAGTATTTCTGTGACTAAGTATTTCGTAAGCTTAAGAACAATGTTTTAATCTGTGAATGTAAGTACTGAGTGCGAATGAACTTATGTCCTCTATACAATCATTTGAGCTATATATAATAAAGAAGATATATCCGTTTGAACCAGGTTTAGCAACGTCTTGTAACCGCTCTTGAATCTCCATTCATATCTACCATTAATGCCGCTTAGCATGATCTTCGCTCATATATTCCTCTGCGAGATTCTAGGCTTTGACATCTTTGACTCATAACGCCTTCTAAATGACGCTGCGTTCCTTAGCTGGGAAGCATTAGCTGGTTTTCCTTAGCTGGTAGGCCTCAAGCTGGGTCCTTTAGCTGAAAGTCCTAACCTGGGAGTTCATAGCTGTAATAACTTTTTAGCCTGCATAGGTAGCTGTGTAATTTTCATGGTATAACAATGATTGTGTTCCCTGTTTGCGCCAACAAACATAAACTACAATGATTATTGAGGTGGTGTTAGCAAGAATAGCAACCTTATGGTTTACTTGCGTACTAAGTAGCTAGGCTTGTCATGCAAGCCAGAGGATCACAAATGGCAGCTTGACAACGCCGAGTTTGACTCCGTCCTTTCTAATTTGAGAAAACTAACAAGCCAACCAGTCTCTTTGATCGGCTCACTTAATTTTCTCCATTCAACGAGGGTGTCATAATTTCATCTCTTTCTTAAAATAAAATTATAATCAATTTATAACAAAATTCTAAGTGCCTCATTAGGGAATTAATAATGCCTCTCTAGTGTCTCTACCCTAAAATTTTGTGTAAAAGAAAAAAAAATTCGTTTAAAATAAAAAATGTGGAAACAGTTAGTTATGGAGAGAGTTATTCCATTAAATTAGGAATTAAAATAAAAGATTAATATTGATTTTTGGTATCCCCACCTCTTTCCTTATATAATAGAGATTATTTGAAGTAATTATACTGATCAACAAGTTTATTTTCGGTTTCTTCTTTTGTGGTCTAGCTTCTATATACATGTGGAGAGTAATGATGCTTAGCCGACAACTAGTGTAAGATTGTGAGCAAAAATATGATCTAATGCCAATGTCTTATGTGCTTGATTAAGCCCTGAAGCATAATTATACGATCAGGGTGTGTTCGGTATCATTGAAATTTATAATCTTTGATTGAAGGAATTTTAGTCTTATGTTTGTTATGCACTATATATGATAACTTCAAGCTAGTCATGTTTAATTTGATAAATGAGAGCTGGAAATTATTTTTTGAGAGTTAGTCATGCATTATTTACACGAATTACATCTCTACTCTTTTACAAGCAAGGAGTTGCCTTACTGTAGCTTTATGAACAGGGAAAGGAAAATTTTGCCCTTCTGCTTTCACTTATTAACTTAACTTCGTTGCCCTTTACTCTCGTGTCTTCGTTGGCCTTTTGCTTCCATAGTCCATCTTCTCCTCTTCCTCACTCCCTCTCTCTCACACCTAACGCTGCCCCTCCACCTCATTTGGCAGTTTTGATTTTACCTTTCACGAATAGCTTTAGTTTCAAAAAGTAAAAACAATAAAAAAAAAATATCGAACAAACCCTTATATAAATCGATTTTATTTCCTGCATATTTATGTTAATATTTTCAATTAAAAATGGTAAAAAGAAACGAAGGATCATTTAAATATTAGCTAATAGTCCATACTTTTAACTAAATTTTCTACGATTTTTATTGTACCAAAATTGTTCTGTCTAGCTTGTACATCAACATACCTTTATTTATTTAAGCGTGAATTTTTGATAATAGATCTAAGATGAATGGTCCACGCAGTAGTAAAATAGGAAGTCCATGATTAATTAGCTATGGATACACATTGATGTGACACTTATGGTTTAGGGTAAAATTTTGTTAGATATTTGTACATTTACATTAGATTAAGATTCCATCACTGTAGTTTGTGGCATGAGCTTTGTACACAAGAATATGCTCTTCTTTCATGAAATTTGATTTATATTTCTCGTAGCTAGTGTAGTGTAAGGTCATCGATTATCAATTTTTGGTCATACACTATCTTTCTAGATTTTATTTTCATATGTTTCTTTAAAGTGGATTATTCTAGGAAATATCAACAAGAATAATCTCTATCCTATAAGTAAAGAGATGGAGGACACCAAAAATCCATATATATATATATATATTTTTAATTCTTAATTAAATGAAACAAATCTCTTTCTATAACTAACTTTTTTATTTTGAAAAATACATGTTAATCAAATTATTGAATTTTCCTCTCTACTTTCTATTTTATATATTTTCGCACGCATCGCGTGCATTTAATACTAGTACCGATAATTGAAACTATTGGGGGTTACTTTTCAAAATAATTTAAAATCCTAACTTTGTTATATATAGTAGTCCCAAAATGGATATTTGAAAGCAAGACAAATAAAGTTTGGATTATTTCAAAAATGTATCCCTAATAGTTTGGATTATTCTAGAATAACTCATAGTTAGGATTATATTACTCTGAACGGACATAGTTGAGATTATTCATGTCAATTTTCCCTTCTAGGAAAGATTTTTGAAGAGTGAAAGGAATATATTCATAATAATGGTGGCCGATAATACAAATTTGAGTAGCTCAACAATGGCTCACTTATACAATATTTCTGTCATTTTTCATGTTTTTCACAAGAAATAATGAAAGAGAGTAGAAGAGAGAAGAGAGAAAACTAGCATAGCTAGAGTTTTTATTGAGAATGAATTGAATGAGCTTACATCATGAATATACATCTATATATACAGAAGAAAAGGAGAAGAGAAGCTAACAAACTCTTCTCTAACTAACTAACAATAACTAACAAACTATCTATATGTACAAGAAGTTGTTAGAAGATATTTTGTATCTAAGACAAAATATCTAGGTACCAACAATTTCTTTTAGGCTCCATTCAGTTAGGGAAAAACGTTTTACGGGAAATTAGTCTCCCCATTTTCCTTTGTTTGGTTTGTGAAGGAAGGAAGGAACATAGTTTTCTACTGACATGAAGTAGAAAATAAATTCCTCCCTATATGACGTAATAAAGTGGATCTTTCTCTACGGAAAATGATCTTTCGTCCAACTAAATAGAGCCCTAATGTTACGGTAACACCATGTGATAAGTTGCTAACCTTACACTATTTTTTGTATGGTTAAAATTTCTTGTTTCTTCCATGATTTTTTAAAAAAATTATTAAAAAACCTAATAAATTTTTGGGGGGATGAACTCATGTATATGTCTGCAAGTGGAGGAGCTGTTATTTTCACTTGAATGAACAAAGAATATTGCTTTACATCAATGATAGACTCATCAAATACACATTAACTGTCAAATACAATACTAAGGCCCTGTTCAGTTCACCTTAAAATAATAATATTCAGTAAAAATAAGTTTAGTTCAGTAAAAATAAGTTCAGTTCAGTAAAAATAAGTTCAGTTCAGTAAAAATAAGTTCAGTTCAGCAAAAATAAGTTCAGTTCAGTAAAAATCAGTGGTGCAAAGAAAAAACAACATGAATCAGTAAAATATGTTCAGTTGAGTAAAAATAAGTTCAGTTGAGTAAAAATAAGTTCGGTTCAGCAAAAATAAGTTCAGTTCAGTAAAAATAAGGTGAACTGAACGAAGCCTAATAATTGTATTTTTCTCTTATCCTATTTTGAATTATAAGGAGAATACAATTATTGTCCTTAATTAATTGTATACACGCAAAATTATGATTTGATTTGCCATTGCTGCAATGATCTAATTAGGGATATTTCCTGACTAGATGATTCTTCCTTTATTTCTTTTTATTTGTATCTCCTTAATTAATTTTTCATTTTTGTGGTGGGTGTAAATTTAGAGGGGGCAAAACTCAACACTACAGAGTGGTATTTCTTTAGCTTTCGTGACCGTAAGTATGCCACGGGCTTTCGGACCAACAGGGCGACAATATCTGGCTATTGGAAAGCAACCGGTAAAGAGCGAGTCATACTTGACCTGGGGACGCGGGAGATTGTAGAAATGAGGAAGACTTTGGTGTTCTATAAAAATCGGGCTCCAAATGGGATTAAAACGGGTTGGATCATGAATGAGTTTCGTTTGGAAAGTCCACATATGCCTCCTAAGGTATGTAATTTATTTATACCTCCTCCTAAGTTAACTAGTTTAATTTAAATAAAAAAATTCAGCTTTTTATTAGAAACGAGATAATATTAAGTTTCAAACTAGCTAGTTACATATTACATGGTCTCATAGGCAAAAACAACAATAAAAAAAAAATTATTTGTCATTATTTGATCTGATAATTAAAATACACCTTATAAATATAAACAATATACAATTAGAACAAATAAAGTATAATAAGTACCTTTTCGAAAAAAGAAGAAAAAAATTCTCACACATGAAAAGTACGTAGAGGAGCACATGATCAAATATTCATGCATGAATTGGTTGGTGGGGGATAGGAAAGTATTAAAGACTTGTGTTACTAAATACCGCTTATTATTGTAGTTATATATTTTAATAAGACTAGTAATAAAAGATGGTCCAATTCTAAAGAAGACAAAATTAGAGCATACATTGATACAAGTGCATAGTATCTTTATTCTTGGTTGTATATATACGACCTATGAGTACTTTTTTTTGGTTGGAAGGAGCTGTATTAATTAACTACTTAAACTATTATAAGCATTGTTCGATGATACTAACTGCGTTAGTCTATTGGCTCGTAGAGCCCCCTGAGCAATATCCAAAAGAAGAGAAACATTAAGATTACAACTATTGTTCACGAAAGGAGAGCAGGGTACTGTTACAACAAAATTACAGCAAAGAGGTTGTTCCCTCGCCCACCTAGCAAGCTTGTTCGTGTCCTCCAAGCAGCTCCTTCCAACTTTAGCTATCTCCCAAGCTCTATTCCTCCCTGGGTGGTCCCTGCACATTCAAGCCAAGTTGCAATACCAATCTTTAATGACAGAGGGGTGGGTGACATGATCCACTGCTATTTTGGAATCCGAAAATATATGCACATTATACATGTTTTGGGCCACTATCCAGTCTAGGGCTTCATGTATGGCTAGGAATTCAGCACTAGTAGCATCACTACTTTTCATTTTCTTGTAGAAGGCCATATGGCATTTGTTTATGCTGTCCCTCAGTATCCCCCCTATTCCTGCTTGTAAGGTCTTGGGGCAAAAGGAAGCATCTACTTTGATCATGTAATGAGTGTGGTGTATTTCTAAGCTATCTGCCAGTAGTGCTTCCTTTCCTTGGTTGTTGTTTGCTTTCTCCAAATCAGTTGTAAGGCGTATGGTTTGGTTATACACCTGTTGTGCCTTATATAATTTATGTATCGTGTGTTTTTGGTACCTTCTTTTTTAAATTCGGTCGAGGTATTCAATTGAGCCTCATTGTGTATGGGGGATTTATATAATGGCAGTATATCTTATATGATGCAATTAAGTATATATTAACCAATTAAATATTTATAATTTTTTAGATTTTTTTGACTATATTTTTGTGAAAAGGTTATATTTTTCGTCTTGTCGTATAAGCACAACATAAAAATTTTCGGTTGTATTAAGGGTTTTACAAAGAGGCATGAATCAATTATAATCTCAACCCTTTTTAGTTCGTTAAGTAAGATCTAAGTTAGGGTAAAAAATATGTTTGTCACATACTATATTGCTTGCAATATTGACTTAAAATAAATTTTACATACCCCCTTGAGTTGGCTAGCCTAGACCCTAAATTAAGACAAGTTGATTTTCAAACTTTACATTCAATTTGAAATAACATCCTCTTAAACAAAAAGAAATTATGGGTGAGAGGCAAACAAGCTTGACCTCACTCAACCATTGCAAATCTTGCTTGTATATTTTCAGATTTTTTACTTATAAAAGTAAATGCAAATCGATTCCAATAATTTATCAATTTCATTTTAACTCCACCAGATATTGAATCTATGTCGTTCAACATCATATCTAAAGCACATAAATAATGACATTGTCATTTTAATCTAAATTGTCTTCTCATGTAATTGATCATCTATTTGTATAAAGACTACAAACACAAATACACTCTTACTTTCTTTCATTTCAATAATAGAAAATGATAATACAATTGTTAAATATATAATTGTTTATATGACTTTCATTTATTTGTTTACATGGATGAGAGGCAAACAAGCTTCCCTTTAGTAATGCTGAAATAAGATGGGTGAGTAAGAATATATATTTATTGTAGCCAATTTGCCACGTTCATAAAGTAGGTCACGAGTTACATTAATCTACTGTGTCTCAAACAACTGATTTTCACTGTTCATATGAACAGTGAACTGTGTCTCAAACAACCGATTTTCACTGTTCATATGAACAGTGGAAGAGCAGCTCGTTTTTTTTGTCTTTCAGCGTTTTCCATGGTTCAGCGTTTTATTTTATTTGTTTCTCCCCCATCTCTCTTCTATCGAAACCATGATGCCAGGTGATGTATCTCATTTATATATAGTTTTTAGATGCATTTAGATTGTATTTAGAACTCTTTTTTGAGCATTTAGGTGCATAATGACATGAATTACATAAATTGTGCTCTACTACTCCCCGTTTGTGTGTTTCGATGATTTTCAGGATATTTTGATACAAAGTGATCATGAGTACCAAGGATGTAGCCTATTAATCATTGAAGATGAAGGTAGCTTGCACAAGGATCACAATGCATCCGTTTGGGACAATTTTGAGTTGGAATGAAGCAAAGAATTAGTGAAAGAAGTGCCAAAACTGACACACCTTCACTATTTTCATTATAACTTTTGATAGAAAATTGATAATCAAGAAATTCTAATTGGGTTGGATTCTAGACTTCAAGAGCTTTCCAATGATAGGTCACACGCTCCAATCGGACTTCTATTTTGAGAGATACGGCCTTCGCAAGTTGATGCAGAATTGCAGTTTAGCCACCCGATCGGGCGGGAATTGACCCGGTCGGGCCTGGAGCACGGACAGCTCTTTTTCCCGAAATTCTATCTTTTTCTATTTATTTTTTAATTAGATTTTGGGGCTATTATAAATAGCTATTCCTCATATTTTTAGAGACATCTTTTCTCTAGTTTTATTTTCCATAGTTCTTAGCTTAGCTTTAATTTAGTTTAAACATTTTAGATTAGATTAAAGGTGATTGAACCTCGGATTCGATTTCAATAAAAGTTCTTGCTTTCTGTCAATTGGTATTCTTCTCTACTCTTAATCTCTTTTATTATTCTTGATTGCTTAGTTTAATTATTTATTCGTTCATGATGCAATTATTAGGGTTTCATATTAGATTGTTTATTGTTGATTCAATTATGAGTGAGTAGTTTAATTTCTTGGGATTTAGAGAGGGAAGCCATGTTTATACCATGATTGTTTGAATTATTATTAGTTTCTAGGGTTTGATGAGATATGTTGTGGTGTGATTTGTTCTTATTGAGTAATTAACGTTATTGCGCAGTTTCTTTGATTACTTGAGGTTAATAATCGTTTGCACAGATCCGTCTTACTTTTAGAGGCCTAGTACACACCAGTAATTCTGATTATGTTTGTGAACATGCTGCATATGTTGAATTATGGACGTTGAGACTTAACCATAGCTTGACACTGTTCTAATCTATCGATTCTCGACCTAGGTTCTGATAGTTGTTGATCCTTTGATTGGTATAAGCATGGTGGACCGAACTAATTCCCTAGACCTTTATTTCATAGAGTAAAATTCCATTTTATATTGTTTTCTAGTAGTTAATTATTAGTTCAGCTGTTTCTATCTAATCTTGTCTGAAGTAGCTTTTTAGCTGAATATTAACTTAGAACTTCGTCTCTCTGTGGATTCGACCCTACTTCCCTTTACTACCATTGTTAGAGGATTGTAGGAATTATCTTTGAATAGGTGATACGACTTTAGCCTATCACCAGGCTGTTCACTTTCTCCCTCTTTCCTGTTTTGTGCTGTAACCTGTTGTAACATCGCCCTTTCTTCATCATGTCTTGTCCTTTCTCTACTGAAATTATGCTCGTTCTCTTTCACCTTTTCCTTCCTCACACTCCTCTGTATTACATCTCGCTCTCTCCCTTTCTGTTTCTCTCTCATCTTGCTCTATCTTTCCCCTGAAATTTGATGGTGGATTTGAACATGAATCCGGGTAAGAGGTTAGTATTTCTTCTCTTTAAATTATTATTTGTTTTATTCGATTTTCGTTTAAAATTTGTTGATTTTTGAGTGAAATTTACTAAATTCATTAATTTTTTGAAGTTTCGGAGGAATTTGAGGAATTGGGGTTTCGATCTAGGTGAGAAGTTAGTTTTTCTTCTCTTTATATTGCTTTTTTCCATTTTTTTTGTTTAAATGTTGTTGTTAAAAGTGAAATTTACCTAATCAATTTTCTTCTTTGTAAATTTTTGTGGCAGCTTCAACCTTCTCCTTTCCCTCTGGTACTCTCTTTCTTGCTCTTCGTTCTCTTTCTTCATTTCGCTTTTTTGTTATTTTTTGATGGATAATCATTGACTAGCTATTTATGTTTTGGATTTTAATTTTTCTGTAGTTTTTGAAGAAACTAAGAGAAATCAAGGAAGGTTGAAAGTCTAAAAATGACAAGTGGAGATGTTTTGAGAGCTTCTGGTTCCTCTAGGTACAAATTTGCACGCATTTATTTAAATTACTACAGTAATTTCTAATCTTATATTTTTCCTATAGCAATCTTTTCTATATTTGTCTACAAGTACTAAAATGATCCTTGAAAGTTTGGGTTTTTCATAATTTACTCAAATTTGATTTGTATATTTGTCTTTAGCTTTTGCCCACGACTCTCTTCTTCCAGCTCCGTCAATTTCTGTTTTCGATTCACTTGAATAATTTTATGGCAAAACATGTATTTGATTACTCAACTTTTTCGTTTTTGATGATTTTTTTTGGGGCAAATCCATTTTTCAATTGATTTTATGGTACTTATCTTTGGTGGAAATATTGTCTTCTAAACCGTGATGTTTGGGTTGGTCCAGGTCTTTCTTGTGGGTTCAATTTGTGTCAGTTTAATTCAAGATCGTTCTTCAGGATTTGTGGATAGTGTGCCCAATCAAAGATTGATTTCAAGGTATTTTCCTAATTTTGTTGTTCTTCCTTTTTCAGACTCCGGTTTCTTCATTTTTACTGTTATTTGTCTTTTGTAGATGTTTATTTTCTTTTGTTCTTCTTATTAGTTATCAATTTTTTAGATTTTTACAACCTTTGCTTTCCTTAGTAGTTGTTTTAATTAGACCTAAGTAGATTACTACTCAAGGCATCATGATATAGAGTTTTGGGTCTTTCTGTCTTCCTGCTTTATGACTTCAGTTATTGAAGAGTGCTTCATGGCTGTAATTTGGTCCCCGTCTCTCCCTCTCAATCATTAATATTAAAATGGGTTTTTGTTCCATGTTTTGGGTTTATGCATCAAAATCTTTTTTCCCCTTTTTTTCATAGGAATTAAGCTAAGAAAGAGGGAAGGAAGATGAAGCTTCCAGCGTTCATTTTTTTCCATGGTAAGTTGATTGCTTTGTTCAGATATTGTATTATAGATATGATGGAAGTATGGAGTACATAGAGTACTAAAACCATGGTGGCTTCCTTCTTTTCTGCTACTGGGTTTGTTCAGAGATGAGATGAGTGAGGATGGTGTGTTTGACCCTTGAGCCCATTGTCCTCTGTTTTTTAAATTTGACTAATTAGATTGCTTAATTGACTATTGTTAGATGTTAACTTACAAATGATAAATAAATCCCTGTGTTTTTCTTCTTACTTTTCCTTTGTGGTGGATAAATGAAACATTAAAGTGATAGAGACTACTAATTGTTAGGTCTATGGTGTGGAGATGGCTAAGAACCAAGGTCACAAGAAGGTCTCATGAGGTGAAATGAAGAAGAAGCAAAGTGAGGAGGACTTGGCAGCTTCTGGTCGCGGGTCGCCACACCCGTCGCGGGTCGCGACGGGCTGGTCGCGGGTCGCGACTGGCGCCTGCCCCTGCACCCTGTTTTCGCGTATTTCGTCTCACGTGAAGCCGTTTTGCTATTTTCGGGGGTAGTATAAATACCCCTCTTTTCCCCATTTGTACATATGACATAATATCACACAAATCAAGAGGGTAGAGAGAATTTCTAGGATTTTGTGCCTTTGTGTGTGTAGCTTGAAATAGCTTGTATCTCTCTCAATCAATCATCAAGATCAATACTACTCCTTAGTGCTTGTGAGTTTTTACTCCCGGATTCTCGGGTCTTCCCACGGTGCCATTACTTAACCCTCTCTCTCATTTATTTCTTCATTTATTGTTGGATAGCTTGCTTGCTTAGTTGTTGGCTTTCATTGTTAATGTTGATGTTTGCAAACTAGTTTCTACATTGATTCTATGTTCTCAATAATTGGTATCAGAGCCTAGGTTAATCTTTGGTGTTATTTGAGTTAGAGTTTGTGTGGGAATTTGTGTTTGTGATTGGAAATCAAAGTTTGTTGCTTTGGGTGTTTAGGGATTGAAATTTTGGTGTAGAAATTTTGTTCCTTGTGTTGAAACCCTAGGCTGAGAACTTTGTGATTGTTTAACAATGGATGAGAGCAAGTTGAAGCTTGAGAAGTTTGATGGGAAGGACTTTGGCTTTTGGAAGATGCAAATAGAGGACTATTTGTACCAAAAGGGTCTTCATCTACCTCTTGAGGGCAAGAGACCGGATAGTATGAAGAAGGAAGATTGGAGAGTGTTGGATAGGCAAGCACTTGGAGTAATAAGGTTGACATTGAGTAGAGTGTGGCCTTCAATGTCAAGGATGAAACATCGACGGTGGATGTCTTGCAAACTTTGTCGAACATGTATGAGAAGCCTTCGGCAATGAACAAGGTGTTCCTTATGCGTCGGTTGTTTGAGCTTGAGATGAATGATGGTACTTCGGCTCCGGAACACATAAATGAATTTAACTCGATTATTTCTCAATTGTCTTCGGTTGATATCAAGTTTGATGATGAGGTGAAGGCCTTGATTTTGTTGTCATCGTTGCCTAGGTCTTGGGATACGGTTGTTGCCGCCATTAGCAACTCTTCCGGCAAGGAGAAGTTGAGGAATGATAATGTGAGGGACTTAATCTTGAGTGAGAGCTTGAGGAGGAATGCGTCCGGTGAGTCATCCGGTGGTGCCTATTCTAGTGAGGCAAGGGGACGATGGAGACAACAAAAGGGGAACCCAAGAGGGAGATCGAAGAGTAAGGGGAGGAGTAAATCGAGGGCGAAGGGAAACATTGTCTGTTGGAGTTGTGGAGTGAAGGGTCATACAAAGAGACAGTGTCCGAATCCTGAGAAGAAGGGTGACTCTAATCAAAAGAGCAATGATGATTCAAGTTCATCGGTTAGCTTGGCATCAAGCGATGAATTTGGGGATGCCTTGATCTTGAGCGTGGATAGTCCCATTGAGACATGGATACTTGATTCGGGTGCATCGTTTCATTCTTCACCATGTAAAGAAATTTTCCGGAACTTCAAGAGTGGCAAGTATGGGAAGGTGTTTCTTGCGGATGATAATCCGTTGGACATTGTGGGGATGGGAGATGTGATGATCAAGACTTCAAGTGGGAGTTCATGGAAGCTTGAAGATGTGAGGTACATTCCTAAGCTAAGGAAAAATTTGATTTCGGTGGGTCAATTGGACTCAAGTGGTTATAGAACCATGTTTGGGGAGAGTACTTGGAAGGTGTCAAGGGGTGCCATGGTGGTTGCTCGGGGCACGAAGACCGGTACCTTGTACACTACCTTAGGGTGTACTAATATGGTTGCTACAACCACGGAGTGTGATACCAAGCTATGGCATACTCGGCTTGGTCACATGAGTGAGAAAGGGATGAGGATGTTAGCTTCAAAGGGGAAGTTGTCGGGCTTGAAATCAATCGACATGAAATTTTGTGAGACATGTGTCTTTGGGAAGCAAAAGAGGGTGTCCTTCACAAAAACCCAACGGTCCTTGAAGAAGGAGAAGCTAGCGCTTGTGCACACGGATGTATGGGGCCCATACCCCATCAAGTCCCTTGGTAGATCTCACTATTTTGTTACCTTCATTGATGATTCAACCCGGAAAGTATGGGTCTACTTCATGAAGCACAAGTTGGAGGTGAATTAGAAGTTCAAGACTTGGAAGGCGGAGGTTGAAAATGCTTCGGGGGCGAAGATAAAGAGTATCAAGTCCGATAATGGAGGAGAGTATGAGTTGGAATCTTACAAGGAACTTTGTAAGGAGCATGGCATTGTTTTGGTGAGGACTATTCCCGGAAAGCCTCGCCAAAATGGGGTAGCGGAGCGGATGAATAGAACACTACTTGAGAGAGCAAGGTGCATGAGGTTATTTGCGGGTCTCCCAAAGTGCTTTTGGGCGGATGCCTTAGCACCGCGGCTTATTTGATAAACCGTGGACCTTCGGTGCCCTTGGGGTTCAAGATACCGGAGGAGGAGTGGAGTGGTAAGGAGGTGTCCTACGCTCACTTGAAGACCTTTGGGTGTGTGGCCTATTTGCAATCCGAGAAGAGAGACAAGCTTGACCCTAAAGCCATGAAATGCTAATTTGTGGGGTATGGTGATGAGAAGTATGGCTATAGAGTGTGGAATCCTAGTAACCGCAAGGTTATTAGGCATTGTGACATTACCTTTGATGAGAACTCCTTGTACAAGGATAACTTTGGTGGAAAGTCCGTTGAAAAAGAATCCATTGAGAGTGAGCGAGAAGTTGTTGAGCTAGATGGTGATGTGAGAATTGGAAACGAAGATGAAGATGTGCCAATTCAACATGCATATCCTCAACATGTTGTGCAAACTCCGGATAATCCGGTTTCTAGTGAATCGGAGGAAGATGAGGATACTTTTGAGATGGAGGAGGTTGAGGTTCAAGGTGAGCCTAGTGAGGTTCGTGAGGAACCAAAGACACCGCCACCGGTGAGGAGAACATCAAGGCTCTCTAAAGCACCGAATAGGTTCACACCACCACCCATAAAGAAGACTGCGGTGAATTACTTGTTGTTGACGGATTCCGGTGAGCCGGAATGTTATGTTGAGGCAATGAGGTTGGGTGATTCGTTGAAGTGGGAGCATGCAATGAGTGAGGAAATGAGCTCATTGAAGAAGAACAACACTTGGGTGTTGGTTGACTTGCCTAGGGGCAAGAGAGCAGTTTTGTGCAAATGGATCTTTCGCAAGAAGGATGAGCCGGATGGTAGTATTCGGTATAAAGCAAGACTTGTGGTGAAGGACTTTTCACAAAAGGAGGGCATTGACTTTCATGAGATTTTTGCTCGGTTGTGAAGTTGACTACCATTAGAATCTTGTTGACAATTGTTGTTTCGGAAAACTTATTCCTTGAGCAAATGGATGTGAAAACGGCGTTTTTGCATGGTGATTTGGAAGAAGAAATCTACATGAAACAACCGGAAGGGTTTGAAGTTCGGGGAAAGGAATACATGGTATGCAAGCTCAAATGGAGTCTATATGGGTTTAAGCAAGCTCCAAGACAATGGTACAAAAAGTTTGATAGCTTCATGTTATGCAATGGTTTCGTGAGAACGGATGGCGATCATTGTTGTTACTTTCAAAGGTACGTAAATGGTTATGTTTACTTGCTTTTGTATGTTGATGATATGCTCATTGCGGGTACTAGCATGAAGTTTGTGAATAACTTGAAGAGGAAGTTGTCGGAGAGATTGGAGATGAAAGACTTGGGTGAGGCCAAACAAATACTTGGCATGAGAATCTCTAGGGACTTATCTGCGGGTTTGTTGAGGTTGTCTCAAGAGGAGTATGTCAAGAAGGTGCTAAAGCGGTTCAACATGGTTGATGCGAAGCCTCGTAGCTCACCTCTTTCGGTGGACCTCAAATTGACAAAGGAGGATTCACCCAAGACAAAGGAAGAAAAGGAAAAGATGGCCACTTTTCCTTATGCTTCGGCCGTGGGGAGTATGATGTATGCTATGGTTTGTACTAGGCCCGACATTGCCCATGCGGTGGGAGTTGTGAGTAGGTTCATGTAAAATCCGGGTGAGCGACATTGGGAGGCCGTGAAATGGCTCTTGAGGTACTTGTTGGGTACTTCTAGTATGACTCTTTGCTTTGGGAGGATTAGAGTTGTTCTTGAAGGTTTTGTGGATGCCGATTTCGGGGGATGTTATGACTCAAGCAAAAGCACTTCGGGGTATGTTTTTACTATTGGTGGTACAGCCATTAGTTGGATGAGCAAGCTCCAAAAGTGTGTGTCCAAGTCTACGACGGAAGCCGAGTATGTTGCTATGTCGGAGGCGGGGAAAGAGATTGAGTGGTTGAAGAGTTTCCTTGAGGAAATGGGTATGAAGCAAGAGGTTTGTGTGTTGTATAGTGATAGCCAAAGTGCGGTGCAATTGGCTAAGAATCCTATGTTTCACTATCGCACTAAACACATCAAGAGGCGGTATCACTACACTAGGAGTCTAGTGGAGGATGGCTCTATGTGTTTGAAGAAGATTGCTGGATCGAAGAATCCGGCGGACATGCTCACGAAGGTTGTAACTTGTGAGAAATTGGGGTTGTGTAGGACCTCAATTGGGCTCCATCCATGAGTGGTGGATGGTTGTAATGGTGGGGGCGCTATGGTGAAACATTGATGAGATGATTGATGATGATGAGATATGTGTTGGGGATGTTAGTAGCATGGTCTTAGACCGATCTCCAAGTGGGAGATTGTTAGGTCTATGGTGTGGAGATGGCTAAGAACCAAGGTCACAAGAAGGTCTCATGAGGTGAAATGAAGAAGAAGCAAAGTGAGGAGGACTTGGCAGCTTCTGGTCGCGGGTCGTGACACCCGTCGGCCTTATCCTATAATTTTTCTACTATCTTCCAAAGCTTCTCTGATTTGCGAAAAGTAATAACATTAGAAGGGTGGTTAATTTGAGATTTATGACTATATATGCTGCATCATTTATATGTACCACGACCGGAATTACTATTCTCTCTTGCTGCATCTTTTTGTCCCAAGTCTTCTCGACATCTGTTCTATCACTTCTCATTTCTTTGTTTTTGACCCATCTTCTCTTTGTGGAGTTTACTTGTTCAATTATAAAAGTTTGATTTATATTCATTGAGCAAAGGAAATCTTCCTATGATTCCGTAACCTGTCTTTTATAGCCTCTTTGTTTGTTGCTAAGTAGATCACGGCACCACTAGCTTGGAAATTGCAATGTAGGGATGTATTGTGGAAAATTGTAGTATTAGAAAGGGATGATGAGTTTTGTAAACTAAAAATGTTATGTCAGAGTTGGGTGTATTCTTATTATTGAAGGCCACTCATGCACCTTGCTTTCCTTCATTCTCCCGATCATAACTATTTTACCAATCATCTCAATGTGCTCCTCAATCTGTCTCTCTCTCTTATTTTTTGTCGCTTCCTTTAGAGTTTTCCTGATTACGTGAAGCGTCTTTGCAAACTCTTCGCTAATATGTACGAATTTTGACCTATATTAACCTAATTTAAACAATGTTTAAAGTGAATTTAAACTGCGGCCTCAATTTTGGTATTATCTGATAAACACCTGATATCAATCAAACATCAAATGCTTGACTCTTTCTTTAAGTTCATACTATCCGAGTGTTGAATGATTATCAGCAGTGTAATTCCAACACCTATTGCTTTTTTAATTGTTGCTTTTCAATTTGGGATTATTAGCATCGGGAAGGTGGCATTTTTTTTGTTATTCGATCGAATTAATGAAGCTATGCGGATCTGTTAAGGTGAAAGTGAAAGTATTGGGTCAGACCGTCTGACGCGTTGTTTACTGTCAGACGGGTTGAACCCGGTACATCTTCTCTTCTCGCAATAACAACCCCCTCTTCATTCTTACCCTCAATTTTCACTTGGGCATTTTCACAAACACTTGGTGTGCAATGTCAGGTTCCGGCAAAATCAACCAAGATCAAATCAGGTAAATGATACTAAGATGTGGTTTTAGTGAGTACAAGATTTCCACTACCCAAAATCACAGCAATCTCACTAAACAGAGAATCTTCATATGCCTTGGCTATCTATGTCCATTAAGAAGGATAATGAAAATGATCTTCGAATTGCAACAATGGAGCTTGGCAGACCTTTAGGTAGCAGCTCAGGTACTGGGTAAAGAATGGATGGTCTTTGTTTTGTTTTTTTTCATTTGTTTTGTTTTGTTTTGTTTCATTTGGTATTTGTTTTGTTTCAGTTAGGTATTGTTTTGTTTCAGTTGGGTGTTGTTTTTTTTTCAGTTGGTTGGTTTATCTTTTCAGTTGGTCATTTTATTCTTTCAGTTAGTCACTTTATTCTTTCAGTTGGTCACTTTATTCTTTCAGTTAGTTCCTTTTTTCTTTCAGTTGGTTCTTTTATTCTTTCAGTTGGTAACAATCAAATTAAAATACAACCAATTGAATGAATAGAAGGTCCAACTGAATGAAGAGAAGGTTCAGCTGAAAGAATAGAAAGGTCCAACTAAAAAAATAGAACGACCAACTGAAAGAATATAAGGTCTAACTGAACATATTCACTGAACAACTAAAATCAAAATACATCCAACTGAAAAAAAATTGGAACCAACTGAAGTCCGACTGACACAATACCTTCTCAAGGTGAAATTGCGGTAGAAGTAATGTGGGTCTATTCTTGTTGTTTGGTTGATTGAAGTGCATTATAAATTTGAATCGAGGCAAGGAATCCTCTATCTCACAGTAAATATCTTTCTTTTTCTCTGTGTCATGATGTTGACGACAGTGAGCAAACCCGAATGCTATTGACAAACGCTGCATATGTGCATTTGAAACATATCGAAGTTTCTAAGTTCTATATGAATCTCTCACCCGGAAGCAGAGGATAGAAGTTGTAGATTGTGAAAATCTGAGCAGTGAAATGGGTGACCTGGCCTTGATTCAGTGTTGCAATCTTCCAACCAAGTTCATGCTCACAACCCATCACCAGTGGCAGCCTCAGGTGATTTCTTTTTTTCCATTTCAGTATTCCACTTTATAATTTTCTTTAAGATCTAGCTCTGTAAAGTCGTTTTTGTTACAAATTGGAGTTCTTATCTCTTGAGATGGTCATATTTTCTTATCATAGTCATGGTATTTGCCCTTGTAAATCGAAGAAACTCTGTAGCCATTGATGATGCTCAAATTGTTTCGATGGTTTTGATCTTGGATTATTCTAAGGAAGTAAGAATGTTTGTGTGGATTTGGACGTGCATATACTTGGTCATTAATATGAATGTGTGTTATTGAAGGATCTCCTGGTATTGCTTCTTGTGTGAAATGAGTCCATTTTTCATCTTTAAATCTAGAGAGCTTTTTTGCTCAAGTTCATAAGATGATTAGAATTTACATGCTCTTAGTAGATCATATTTTAGCTTTAGGAGACATGACAATGCATAAGCATGTTGGATTAGAAGGGGAAAGAAAGAGAAAATACCAATCTTTTACTAGCAATATTATAAATGGTTCTTACCAATATTTGTCATGGTCATTGAAGCTATATTTGCTGGTTATGTCTCATGCTCGCTTCATCAGGGATGTGCCTACACCTTTCCCCAAATTTGGTGAGTATTATCTTCTTCCATACAGAGCAACCATATCTATTGTGTAAAAGCAGTCCTTTGGTTAAGGTTAAGTGGTTAACGTTCAGTATTTGTTTTGGTTAAATGACTTTGAATAATTCTTTATAGTTGTACATGTGCTTTTTCCACAATTATTACTCCTAGCAACTTGTTAGATATATTATCCCTTTCTCTAAAGAAACTACTAGGTGAAACATTCATTATGCTCAAGCTTTCTCCATTGTATGAAGTAGCTCCTATTATAAATCTTATCCTTTATAATATACTTTAAAGATTCTGATAATGGCTTGTCCTTAATAATATTTTTAAGAATTCTTATAAAAGCTTCTCGTAATATCCGTACATCTCAGTTGTGCCGAAGTTGAACTTCATGAGCCTCAAAGTAAGGACTTCCTCAAGAAACTCCGGGGAACACTAAGCTCAGACATTCAATGTTGACTTTCCTCTCATGTCTTGTTGCAGCTTCAACCTTCTAAATGAGATATTCTGCAAAAATCACCCAAGGAGAAGAGAAATTCTATCTTAGGCAGCATTAAGGAGGAACTCATGGCTGAACCTGGATGGCGTTTATTTCGACACATGATATCTGATCTTTCAAAACTAGCCCTTGATTCACCGATTAATGTTGTTGTTTCCTTTAGCCCCTCTCGTTTTCGCTCATGGAAAGGACTCACACCCATGAAAGACTCTCTTAAGATGCCTGAAGATAAAATCGATCCTCAATTAGCCCAAAAGCAGAGGACCCTGCCCCTCTTTTGGAATCCTGGCCTGGAGGCCCGAAGTTGATATGTGTTCTGTTTTTATGCTTTATTTTTATTCTTTGGTCTGTTGATATGCTTGAAAAGAAATTCATTATGTTTTCAAACTGCCTCTCATATTCCAATTAGCTCTTTAAATTTTGTTGGGTTTAATTTAACTTATTTGCTAAGTTTGATTAGTGGTTTTCGGAGCTTTGACACTGGATCGAATAGTGAATTCCTTCTCATCAAGATGACAGGCTCCTATTTGAATCATCGATATAGCTGTGATATACTCCCTCCGTCCCAAATTAACTGCTACATTTGACCAAAAAGTAAAGTACTTTTTGGTCAAATGTAGCAGTTAATTTGGGACGGAGGGAGTACATTTTAGAGTGTGTTGGGAATTCGGGATAAAAGATGTTGAAGTTATGACTATATGAATGCATTATTCACAAATATGAGCTATAGTATACATTTTACACCAGTCATGTGCTAATAATTAATTAATCCATTAGCTAAAGTTAATACTTCTAAATTTGTTTTAGCAATATATGATCCTTTTCTAGCTGGGAGGGAGAAAGGGCATTTAACTTGAATTATGTTTTTGGGACATCTTAAGGCTTTCTCGTTGAAATTGCTTTATCAATAAAGTTGGATAGATCTTATGTAGTCATATGCAAATTTGTTAAACTGCAATCTGTAGGGATGGATTCCTGAAATGTCAAATATGCGTGGTGTATTGCACAACTATATGAATATCTTCCCATAACCTCCTCATTTGCTTATTGTTGTGAATGATTCCCATAAGGACAATGTTATTTTTTTATTTGACTCTACAATTTCACTTATTTAAGCTTCTTTATGATGCTGTTGAAAAAAAAGTGATGTTAATTACAATATTATATGCTTTCTTTGTCAGATTGCCTCTCAAGTATATCGAGTATGTTATTGTCCATTTGGTAATTGTTCTACTTGTTCAATAGAAAATTCAAGTACTCCCAAGCATTGGATGAAAGAGGAAAGCTCTACAATCTAGGGCATTACATTATTTCTTATGATGTGTTATGATTTAGAAAAATAGAAGAGATATCCTTATTAAAATAAATCATGTCACAAGACCTAATTGTTTTTTCTTGATAATTTGAGCGGGTGTGTTCAACTTCGTTACTATATATTTATGTTTCACTATACAATTTCTTACAAAAAAGGGTATCTAATGAAAGCAAATATGCTTTAACTAAGTTATACTCCGAACTAGGAATATCCAAATTAATTTTTCCTACATATTAACATAATTTTATTAAATAAAAAAAATGGCGACCTCTGATTTCACATGATGTTCAATGACTGGAGACAAGGATTTGTATGTTGTCACTTTCTCCAGACAAGTCCAGCATCTCATTTTAGGGGCATCTTTAGGGCACTCGTATAGTATTTAGTTGAAAATTCAAGGAAGTTTCATGATTATTTGATTCTCAATCTTACTTGCGCAATGTTCCCCTACATCAACTCATTATCCAAGATCCACACTTCTTAGACAAAGACTTGATTAATATGGTAGTATTTAATAGTAAGAAAATGTTTGTATTGGGCAGGTTAGCTCTTAAGATTCGCAATCATTTTGAGTAATCTAGAAAAACAATCGGCAGTCGTAATAGTTTATAGAGAGAAAATATCATAAATATAATTGCTTTATTTATAAATTCTCTTTATTCCTCTAATTTGTAAGATATTTGTGTCAATGTTTAGAATTATCCTATTATCTTCAATCCTACACTAACTTATCTTAGGAAAAATTGATTGAAATAATCCCAATTATGTCCGTTCCGCTGAAAATAATCTCAAGTATGAGTTATTCTAAAATAATCCAAACTATTAGGGGTACCTTCCCAAAATAATCCAAATTTCGTTTTTCTTGCCTTCAATGATCCATTTTGGGACTACTATACATAGTAGAATTAATAGTTTGGATTATTTTGAGAAGGTACCCCCGGGCCCGAATAGTTTAATTTGGATTATTCTGGAATAACCCATAGTTGAGATTTTTTTAAGCGGAATCGTCATAGTTGGCATTATTCCAGCCAATTTTTCCCATATCGATCTTAATAAATAAGTTGTTGAGCTTATTATATACAAACTAAGTAATTATACACTCAAGTCAAAATATATATGTGATATTGGAATTTTTTGTGTCATTTTACATTTTTAATCATTTTCATAATTTAACCTAACCTAAATTTTAAATGCAAACTACTAACAATACTAAATAATTGTACATACAACAAGCATATAGATGAGACTCTTCGAATTTAAAATAGCCCTGATTTTGCTTAAGAATGATTTTAATATTTTAAAAGTCTACTAGTATTTTTAAACTCAATTTAGAAGAGAGCATAAACATCGAAGACAATTTAACCTAGCTTTAGACATACATTCGCTAATCTTCAGAAGCAAACCAAGGTCCAAGAAGTCAAGAACAACATAGTAAAACAAATTTACGAAGTAGACAAGTAGCGGTCAACGTTTTGGCAAATTGAGTAAAGTGCTAAATAAATTAAGGGTAGTTTTATCGAAAAATGTATATTTAGCTAACAATTATTATTCAATTAAACTTATTTTTTTTAAAAAGGTTTTGGAACCTTTCTTGTTCAGAGAGTAGTTAGAGGTTTAACTCATCCGGATTTCGAATTAATTCGGATTGTTGACTAGCTATATCTAAGATCAAACATATGTTAGTTAAACTCAAATTTTCTATTCCGATAATTTATATATGCCATTTTTCTTATCAATTGGTACGGTGTATGTTAAATATTTAATGGAAACAAGTTTTAAAATAGTTATTTAATTTAAATTAATTATCAAAGCACAACTTATTACTCATTCCTTAAAAGTTAAATTGGCCTTTGTGAAAAAAATGTAAGTTAAATTGTCTTAGAGTAACTACAGCTTGGTTGCATTGGATTTCGGGTCGAAAATATGTGCTCAACCAACCCTATGTGCCTTGAGTTCAAATTAGTCTTGTTAAATTCCTAGTTTTGTAATGACATGTAGTAAATCCATGATCTAGCCAACTCTTATACATTTGTAATCCATTCAAAGAAGTTACTAAAAGAAAACACATACAATTACTTTCAATAAATTTTTCTGATCTACATCGCAGATATGACATACTTAATTATTAATCTAATCCAAAACTCCATATATAAATTTAATTTTCTAGGGGTACACAGTTAATTTGATGATTTATCCTTTATCTATGTACTTTTTACTATATTTCTAATCACTTGAATTGGCATATATCATATATATATGCAGGAAGACTGGGTGTTATGTAGAGTATTCCACAAAAGCAAGGCTGAGGAAAACAACACAAACCAATGCCAACACATGCATGATCATTTCACAGCTAGCGCTTCTTCACCACCTACTTGCTATACATGCCAACAAGCCAACTCATTCTCTTCAAATAAACCTACTCTTTCTCAAGAACCTATATTCAGCCACAACAATAACAACATAAATCCAAACATCAATAATACAACCTTAAACCCTAATAATTTCCTACACCTTCTGAAGGTATTGGGCCATATGTAGTTTGTGTTAATTAATGTATAGTTATGTATTTAAACATCAATAAACATCACTTTCTTGAGCCTTCTAATTCTTGCTTTAGTTGGGCAGCAGTACTGTCAAAATAGGTTTAATGTTTTCCTTGCCTTTCTCATTAATCATAAACGTATATATACATCCTATCACTAAGTGTAATTAGGCCTTCTGAGCCCACTCTATTTAAATACATAACTATACATTAATTAACACAAACTACATATGGCCCAATAAGTACCCTTACAATTGTTAAAGAAATCAAAGGATTTCAGGTCTTGTTTTTTTGTTGATTAATTAATTATTGTTGCATCACCCGCGTGAGTGCTACACCATGGCCGCTTTTATCCATCTAATTAATAATGAAACCACACCCAATGCTAGGTTGATGGATTTGTCTATTTCTAGTCAATGGATTATTGACACGGGTGCCTCTCATCACGTTACTAGTAACTACTCATGTCTCACTCATGTTACGCCAATTGTTGCTTGGCCCGTTGGCTTGCCGGATGGTAATACCGCCGTTGCTACTACGGAGGGACGTGTTACACTTACTCATGGACTCACTCTAAATCATGTTTTATATGTGCCGCAAGTTAACTGCAATTTAATTTCGGTGTCGCAAATGATTGATGAATCTAATTGTCACGTTCGATTTACTAATTCTTTGTGTGCTATACAGGATATGATTGGAGCCGGTGAGCGGCGTGATGGACTCTATTTTTTCCGTACCATTCCTTCTGTGCAAGCGGTGACGGTTCCTAGTCTGTCTGAATTCGAATTGTGGCATCGTCGTCTGGGTCACCCTTCAGATCGTGTTGTCAAGTTAGTTCCTGCTCTTAGTTCCAGTTGTACTCGAAAGAAATTAAATAAAGCTTGTGTTGTTTGTCCCCAAGCTAAACACACGCGTGACTCTTTCCCTATTAGTGAAAATAAAGCAACACTAATTTTTGAGCTTGTACATTGTGATTTGTGGGGCCCATATAAGACTCCTTCCTCATGTGATGCTGTTTATTTTCTGACTTTGGTTGATGATTATTCTCGTGCGGTTTGGGTCTATTTACTGCGAAATAAAAAGGAAGTTGAGAGTGCTTTTATGTCTTTCTTTGCCATGATTAAAAAACAATTTGACTCCCTTGTTAAGATTCTTCGCACGGACAATGGCACTGAATTTAACTGCTTATCTGAATATTTGGACACCCATGGTATATTGTTTCAGACTTCTTGTGTGGGTACCCCTCAACAAAATGGTCGTGTTGAGCGTAAACATCAGCATATCTTGAATGTTAGTCGGCCTTTGATGTTTTAAGCTCATCTACCTGTTAGCTTTTGGGGGGAATGTGTATTGGCTGCTGTTTATTTGATTAATCGGACCCCGTCGAGTATATTGCATGGTTTGACTCCTTACGAGGCTCTTACGGGCCAACCTCCTTCTTTTGATGGCATAAGAGTGTTTGGTTGTTTATGCTTTGCTCACAATCAATGTGCTAAAGGTGACAAGTTTGCTCCTTGTAGTCGTCGTTGTGTGTTTGTGGGCTACCCTAATGCAAGAAAGGGTGGAAATTATATGATCTAGAAACTGGGGAGTTCTTTGTTTCCCGTGATGTGCGTTTTCATGAAAATGAGTTCCCATTTGAGTTGGGTAGTGCTGGTTTTGTTGATGATAATGTGGGTTGCATTGAAGATTTTTCTCCTATTCATGATGACTTGGACTTGGGTGATGTTGAGCCCACTTTGGAGCCTTCCGCTCCCAGCCCAGCTGAACGCGTGCAGCCCATGAGCAGCCTTCCTGGTGGGCCTAGGCTTGCGGACCAGCCCACGCTTGTTACTGGGACTGATCCTAAGGACCAGCCCACACACGCTGTTGGGTCTGCGGTTATGGACCAGCCCACGCATGTTGTTGGGTCCACTGATGGGGGTGATACGCACTTGGTGGATCAGACCATTGATGGGCGCGCTGCTAGGCCCAGTGATGGGCGTGCTATAGAGGGGGATGCTACATCTTTTTGTGATACGAGCCTTGGTCGGGGCTTGCGTGAAAAACATTCCTCAGTTTTGTTGCGTGATTTTGTCACTGAGACTGTACGGAAAAAGAGTCCATCATCGTCGGGCACTTCTTCTTCAGGTTCCTCAGGTACACCTTATCCTTTGGCACACTTTGTGAATTGTGACAAAATTTCTATGCGACATCGTGTATTTCTTGCAGTGGCGACTTCAGGTGTTAAGCCTCGCTCTTTTGCTGAGGCTATGAGTGATCCTGGTTGGCGTGAGGCCATGCAAAAGGAGATTAGTGCCCTCGAGGACAATGCCACTTGGGATATGGAAGAACTTCCGCTCGGTCATAAGGCTCTTGGATACAAATGGATTTACAAAATTAAATATAACTCCGACGGTTCTGTTGAGCGTCTCAAGGCTCGTTTGGTTGTGTTTGGTAATCATCAGGTTAATGGCCTAGATTACAATGAGACTTTTGCTCCTGTGGCCAAAATGGTCACCGTTCGTGCTTTTCTTGCTGTTGCTTCTGCTAAGAATTGGGAGTTGCATCAGATGGATGTTCATAATGCAATCCTTCATGGTGATTTGGAGGAGGTTGTGTATATGAAGCCTCCGCCAGGCTTTATCCCTTCGCGCCCAGGTATGGTTTGTAGGTTAAGAAAATCCCTGTATGGTCTACGTCAGGCCCCTCGGTGTTGGCTTGCTAAGCTTGCTGCTGCTTTGGTGCACTATGGATTTGTTCAGTGTTATTAAAGATTATTCATTGTTCACCCTCACCCATGGTCATGTGCAACTTTCTGTCCTCATTTATGTTGATGATCTTATTATCTCTGGTAATGATTCTGCTGCTATTCTGTCTTTCAAACAGTACTTAGGTGCTTGTTTTCACATGAAAGACTTAGGGGTCTTGAAATATTTCCTTGGGATTGAGGTTGCTCGTGGTCCCAAAGGTTTGTTTCTGTGTCAAAAATATACCTTGGACATCATCTTTGAGACTGGACTTATCGGGGCTAAGCCTTCTAGTTTTCCGATCGAGCAAAACCATACTCTAGCTCTTGCTACTGGTGATCTGTTGCCCGATCCGGAGTCTTATCGTCGTCTTGTTGGGCGTCTCATCTATCTTTCCTTCACCAGACCGGATCTGGCTTATTGTGTTGATATTTTGGCGCAGTTCATGCAGGTGCCTCGACAGGAGCATTGGGAGGCTGCCCTACGAGTGGTTCGATATCTTAAAGGGTACCATAGCCAGGGTATTATTCTCAGTGCACAGTGTGATTTTTCTCTCTCAGGTTGGTGTGATTCTGATTGGGCGAGTTGTCCTTTGACTCGTCGTTTGTTGACTGGTTGGATAGTGTTTCTTGGTCTCTCTCCTATCTCTTGGAAGACCAAGAAGCAGCATACTGTTTCTCATTCCTCGGCGGAAGCCGAATATCGTTCGATGGCCGATGTCACGTCCGAGTTGAAGTGGCTGAAAGCCCTTCTTGAGAGTCTAGGTGTCCAGCAGCCTCGCTCTATGTCCCTTTATTGTGACAGCATGTCTGCCTTGCACATAGCCCATAATCCCGTGTTTCATGAGCGTACGAAGCATATTGAGGTCGATTACCATTACGTGCGTGGCGCGATTCGGGATGGTCTCATCACTCCTCATCACGTCCTCACTCACGCTCAGCTAGCGGACATTTTCACCAAGGCTCTTGGCAAACGACATTTTCTAAACTTGTTGAGCAAGTTGGGCATTTCAAACCTCCATGCTCCAACTTGAGGGGGGGTATTGGGCCATATGTAGTTTGTGTTAATTAATGTATAGTTATGTATTTAAATAGAGTGGGCTCAGAAGGCCTAATTACACTTAGTGATAGAATGTATATATACGTTTATGATTAATGAGAAAGGCAAGGAAAACATTAAACCTATTTTGACAGAAGGAGGGAAGTACTTCTAGCTACTCTTGGAGTGATTTGGTTAATAATACAAGTGTGAAAAATGATGATGATTATGGGTTTTTATGGGATATTACTATGGAAGATCAAAATAGCATCAAATTGGGTGGAGGTTTACATGTTCCTCCTAATTGTCTTCCTGAACTTGAGTTTGGAGATGTTAGATTTGATCAAGATGATTGTGGCACTGTCTTTTTCTGATATAATATTATTGTTTGCCAAACTAACAAAAAAAAGTGAAAAAAGAAAACAAAAGGAAAAGATGAAAAAAAGAAAGAAACAAAGAGGATACATTTCAGGATTGAAGACAAGAAAAGTACACCACTACTATTTTATTGATTAATTATTTGTGGATGTTTCATGTGAAGTTTGGTGTGCTTATTGTTTTTGTTTACATATTAAATGATACTTCCTCCGTTCCTTAATAAGTGACACACTTGTATAGTGTTTACTATTCACAGTTTAGACTTTAATTAGATTTGGTGATTTATCTTTTAGGAAAAACATAGTCATGTCTCACGTGGGATTTTGTTAGATTCGTCTCAACGTGCATAAATTTAATATCAACTTTTTATAATTTTTACTCATTGATAATTATAGATATTAATGTTTAAAATAATGCATTGGGTATATATTAAAAATATATGCTATACTACCATTATATAGTATAGTATTAGGTTGTGGTATATATTAAAAATATGTATAGTACTTATAGTAGTTTTGATTGTATAAAAAGTACAAATGGTTGTACTTTTACTTAGCTCTTTTTTGAATACATATATTTATAAGCCTTTTTTCCTAGTATATACATAATAGTTAATTTGTTAGGCAAATAATGCTTCTCCCCTCTTGCAACAAATTAAAAGAGATCAAAAATAAAAATTGCTAATAATGGAATTCAATTATTTCATAATATCTAGATGTAAAGACAAACGCCAGACTTGTTCAGTATGTCTTCAAGGGAATTAATTAATTTTATTATATCAAGGGTTGATATAGGCAATAGCCTTTCTTATTGTTGTAAATTATTTGTTAATAGTTCTGGCTAAGAAAAAGTTCCATATGCCCCCGCGCTCAACAAGTTATATATTGCAATTAAGTTGATACTAGATAGTTGCAATGTGTTCGAAATGACCTTACTATTTAAATTACTTTTTTTACTTCAATTTCGACTACGTTTATAGCTCATGAAGTGATTCATCATGGTACCTCCTACCTTATCCTACCACTTACTATAGTTGGTAGTCCCTAGGTGCTTGCGATGGGACGGGTACAACTTCATTCAATAATTGGTTTGGGTGGGAGCTGTTATTCCTAAAAGCTATGATGAGTTTTTATCGTTCTAAGTAAAATGTTGTATAAATCAGACTCTCTAAATCTAGAAATTAAATCCAGCTTCACCACTGAGTGAGTGAGTGGGCAACTGTTTATGCCAAATTCTGCTAAGGCAAAACTTAGCTGGGAGCTACAGTTAGGATTCCACCAGGTTACTGGAAGCTGCTAAACACAGCTAGGTTGAGTAAGTAAAGCAAAATAAAGACAGAGACAAGACACCAGAGATGGTGACGCGGAAACCCGTGGAATAAGGGAAAAACCGCGGGCGGCTTTGAGTCCACCAATCCACTATACTTTTGATTACATCCCTAGTGCCTTTGTAACTAAGCAATTCGTAATTTGTAAGCTAATAGAACAATGCTCGTATTTTGATATGTAATTGCTAAAGCGTATGAACTTGTGTCTATACAATCATTTCAAGTGTATATATAACTAAGAAGAATTTATCCGTTTGAACCCAGCAACGTCTTGAAACAGCTATCAAATCCTTATTTATATCTGCCATTAATGCTGCTGAGCACGATCCTTGCTCTTTATTGCCTTTGTAATTATGGCCTTTATTCTCATGCGGATCTTCGGGCTTTGATGTCTTGATTTGTAACGTCTTCCTAATCAGAGCTGTGTTCCCTTACCTGGGTGGTATTCAACTGGTCCTCCTTAGCTGGTGAACTTCAAGCTAGGTTTCCTTAGCTGGAGGTCTCAAGCTGGGAGTTCATAGCTGCAATGATTTTTAACCTGCACCAGTAGCTACATAAATTTCATGGCGTAACAATTGCCCCTAACTTGTAGCTTATGCTGCTGGCCTGGCGTAGCGAAGCTGCAAGTTAATAATACGGTAGCATAACGTTTGTCATAAAGGTAGGTTTTCCAAAAGGCGTAGATATTAAATAAAACGCACTGTAGCTTTAATGAACTGAGTTTAATCATGCACTTAAGTTCATTTAATTCAAGTGATAAATACTAGCCGTTTGTATGTCAGAGTAGGTTTAAAAGTCAAGAGATTGCGTGAGGATCTTCATTTCTGTTTATTGTCTTCTCTCTTTGGTAAGTTTACTCTCTCTCTCTCTTCCTTTCCTCTTTCGCCTCTTTGCATGCCTTTTAAGCAATCCGCTAGAAAGAAGGTTTTTACCCCTAAACCCACATCAATGGGGAAGGCTAAGGACGATGTAGCTTCTTCCATTACTTGGGAAGACATTGAAAATATTAAGGTTAGAGGTAGCTTTCCTGAGAGTACAGAGTTTGTGGTCCCTGAAGAATTCGATCGGCCAGAAAACACCCCTGACGATCTAGTTTGTTTCTACGAGTACCCCTTCCTTCTAGGTTACAGCTTCAGTTTCACACCTCTAGTGCGTTCCTTCGTGGAAGTTTTAAATTTTTCCCCTGGTCAGTTAATGCCGGGTTTCTGGAAAATCTGTTTTACCATAGAGTCTGCTACTAGGGATTGGAGCCCTCCTTTTTCCCTAGAAGATCTACTCACCCTCTACAGCTTGAAAATCATCAACCCCAACAAGGTCACTTTAAAGCAAAAACCTAAGTATCCCAGCCCTGTAGAAGGGACTGGTGCCTCTGAGTCTTTCTAGAAGACTCGTTTTTTCTTCGTTGCCAAGGATTCTCTTGGCGAAGCTGGGGTACTTCTCCCCTCTGGCTGGCTTGCTGGAGGTATTCTACTGTTTTTCTCTTTCTTTCTTTAGAATATTCTATTAACTATGATCTTAACCTTGCTTTTACTCAGGTTCGTCTGAAGCTGTGGAGACCTTAGAAGATCGGGACGAAAGAGCTAAGGTATTCCTCAGCATCTCTCTGGAAAAAAGGACTTACACTCCTCCTTTCAAAGCAATTCCTATTTCATCTTTGACCCCTGCCACCTCCGGAACGGATTCCATGACTTCAGGTAGGGCAATCTCACTGTTCTGCTTTATTTTTAGGGTTATCTAGGTATAAAACCTTAAATACGTTTTTACTGCTCTTGTGCAGTCAAAGGTAGTACGTTGTCTGAAGCCGATGCTGTGGCTCGGTTAAAAAGAAAGAGATCTGGAGTTCCTGCTAGTTCTAACCAACCTAAGCCAGCTACCCCTGCTAAAGTGGCCATTTCTGCACCTAGCATGCTGCCTCCCATAATTAAACTGGATTTAGACCCTCCTCCTCCTCCTAGCACTTCAACAGTCAATCTGTCAATGCCAGTGAATTTCCTATCTGAGGATGGGTTAAATAATGGCATATGGCCGCATGCTGAGAGGTTGTTCTTTCCTGCAGCAGCTAAGCGTCTCAGGTTTGAGGATCCTGAGGTGATTGTGAACCACGCGGTTCAATACTCTCTACAGGTATGACTCCTATTCTTCCCTTTGTCCTTTCGGTTTCAGCACTCTTTGATATTCACCCCTCTTATATGTTTAATGTTTTTATTCTAGGCCCTACAGAACTGTCTAGCAGCACGCTCTAGCTTGAGGGTTGTTGCCACGATATCATCTCAGCTTAAGGCTTCCCAAGCTGAGGTGGCAGCCCTAAAGGAGGAGCTGGAGAAGGCCAAGAGGGGGCAGGCTATAGCTGAGGAGCAGCGTAAGGTTGAGACGCTGCTCTTGGAGAAAGAGAGGGATGCAAAAAAGCTCTTCGCAGCTTCAGATGAAGCTGAAATTGCTGTTACTAGGGAGGAAGCTAAGGTGGCTACCTGCAAGCTGGTGGAGATGGTGAAGGAGAGGGATGCTCTGGATGCTCAGCTGGCACATAAGAAGGATATCCATCTAGATAAGATGGCGGAGGTCCAGATTGTCGAACCTGCCAAGCTAGCATACCTGATGCTTTTCAAAAACCTGGGGACTAAGGAGCTGCACAAATACACCGATGCTTTCCTAGCTACTATGGGGAGCAACGCAGATCTTGAAGCTCTGGCCTTGGGTTTGATTCCTCCTGGGCAAGAAGTTTCTACAGCTGATTCATCGACTAAAGACCTAGCTGATCCTTCAGCAAAGGTTGTGGTTGATGCTACAGCTGAACCTTCTAGCAGTTCTTCCCCAGCACCTGAGATGCCCAAGCCAACGCCTACAGCTGAGGAAGCCCCAGCCAAAGATGCAGCTTAGTTCCCCTCTTTGAATCCGTTGCTTTTTGTTTATCGTCAAACAATTTTAATTTCTTATGCTTTGGATAATTTTTACCGCCAGCCAAGGGGCTGGTGCATCTTTTTTGAACAATTTTAACTTTGATATATATATGCATATTCTTAGATCTTTGGTACAAATGAGCTAGCTGCTTTACGTTTTTACCTGGCGTTTTGTGATGCCAATGACTTGTGTGATGGGCCTTGTTACCTAGGCGTGTAGCCCTTAGCTGATGCAACCTTGGTAGCTGTCCTCCAAGGTGTCTAGGTGTTCTTGCGCCTTTAGATAGCTTAGGAAGTTAGGTAGTGCTCCACTTGTAGCTAGTCTCGCGGTACCTGCGTGTGTTGGCTAGGCCAAGATAGTCGTTGGCATAGCCGACGACTCTCCGATGCCTAAGTCAGTATAGACTCTAGAGAAAATCTTTATAGGTAAAAAATGCAAGGAGGATGGCCTAACCTGGTGTTCCTTGGCTTTGCTTAGTAGTCTTTCCTTACCTGGTGTGACTGCTTTGCATTTGATGTCTTATGTACTCAAGCGGATTACCTAGCTCCTTAGAAATGGTATAATTTAAGGTGTGAGGCATTCCAGCTTCTAGGTACAGCTTTCCCTTCTACCGTAGCTAGACGATATGCTCCTTTGCCTACTACCTGTTCAATCAGGTAGGGGCCTTCCCAGCTAGCACCCAGCTTTCCTGCATTCAATTCCTGGGTATTTTGGAAGACTTTCCTTAACACCCAGTCTCCTTGCTTGAAAACTTTTGCTTTCACGTTTTTGTTGAAGCTGCGGGCCACAATCTGTTGCTGAGCAGCCATCCTGACCAGTGCGCTATCTCGCAGCTCTTCTATGGTATCTAAATCATAAGATAATTCAGAGTCATTTAGCTCAGAGGTTAAGAGCCCATACCTGGCAGTAGGTACAACTACTTCTGCTGGTAATACAGCTTCACAACCATAGACTAATGAGAAAGGGGTCCGCCCTGTTGCTCCTCTAGGTGTTGTCCTGTTGGCCCAGAGGACTCTAGGCAGCTCTTCCACCCACTTACCTTTTTTGGCTTTCAACCTCCTCTTGATGCCGTTGATGATTACCATGTTGCTGGACTCAGCTTGTCCATTAGCTTGAGGGTACCTGGGTGTTGATGTTACCAGGTTGATGTTCCATTCGTGAAAAAATTGCCGTGTTTTATCACTTATAAACTGTGATCCATTGTCGCATACAATCTCACTAGGTACTCCAAACCTGCAAATGATGTTAGTATGTATAAAGGCAATCACTTCTTTATCCCTTACCTGCTGGAATGCACCAGCTTCGATCCACTTAGAAAAGTAGTCAGTCAAGGCCAACATATATACTTTTTGACCTGGCGCAGCTGGCAGCTTTCCTACTATGTCCATGCCCCACCTCATGAATGGCCAGGGTGTCAACGTGGGGTGTAATGGTTCGGAAGTCTTATGTACCATACCTACGTGCTTTTGACAACTTTCACACTTAGCTACGTACCTCTTGGCGTCCCTACGCATAGTTGGCCAATAATAACCATAAGATAAAATCTTGTTAGACAAGCTCCTTCCTGCTGTATGTGAGCCGCATTCTCCCTCATGAAATTCTTTGAGGGTAGCTTCCCACTGTTCTTTCTCCAAGCATCTCTGCAAAATGTCCTGCTTAGCTGCACATTTAAACAAGACTCCAGCTATTACCTGGTACCTGCTAGCTTTCATGCGTATCTTTCTTGATTCCAGCTTATCATGTGGTAGTATATCTCTTTCTAGGTAATCCAATAGTGGTTTTGTCCAGCTATCAGTACCTGTCTCGTTACCAATGCTAAGTATACTGCTTGCCTCTTTGTTAATAGCTGGCGCAGCTAAATGAGCGATAGGGACATTGCTGAAGCTGCACTTCCTAAGTGCGGAACCCAGGTTAGCTAGTGCATCAGCTTTCGTATTCTGATCCCTTGGTACCTGTTGTATTGTAAACTCTTGAAAGAGCAACATCTTTGATTTGACCAGCTCCAGGTATAGAGACATCTTTGAATCCTTAGCTGCATACTCTCCTTTTACCTGGCTAACTATAAGCAAAGAGTCACTATATACTTGCAACCTGGTTGCCCCCAGATCTTGAGCCACAGTCATACCTGCAATCAAAGCCTCGTACTCGGCTTCATTGTTAGTAGCTTTAAAATCACAACAAATAGATCGTACTATCATGTCCCCTTGTGGCGATTTTAGGACTATACCTAGTCCAGCTCCTCTAAAGTTGGAAGAACCATCTACAAATAGCTTCCAACTACCTGTAGGGGTTACCTGATTAATATGCCGTACTTCCTCATCTGCTGAAGCAGCTAGGTTAGGACTGAAATCTGCCACAAAATCGGCTAGGGCTTGTGATTTTATAGCCGTTTGTGGTTGATACCTGATGTCATAAGCACTAAATGATACAGCCCATTTGCTCATTCTGCCAGTGTATTCTGGTTTGCGTAACACAGCTTTTATAGGATAATTAGTCATAACACATATAGGATAAGCTTCGAAATAGTGTCGGAGTTTCCTTGAAGCTGTATATAAAGCTAATACTAATTTTTCCAGAGAAGTGTACCTGGTTTCTGGCTTTGGTTTGGAAAGAACGGGTGGTGTAGCTAGGTACGCTTTAAGCTGTTGTAAAGCAGCTTCGTGTTCTGCAGTCCAATCAAAACCTTTATTTTTCTTAAGCACATGATAGAAAAGATGACACTTATCTGACAATCTGGAGATGAAGCGATTGAGCGTTGCTACTATTCCTGTCAGCTTCTGAACCTCTTTCAGGTTCTTGGGAGACTGGATATTGATGAGTGCTCTGATTTGATCTGGGCTAGCTTCAATGTCTCTTTGTGTTACTACGTAAGCTAGGAACTTGCCAGCTGGTACTCCGAACGAGCATTTCGTTGGGTTCAGCATCATGTTGTACTTTTTCAGAACATCAAAGGTGTCCTGCAGGTGAGATACATGATCCCCAGCTTGCTTGGACTTGACCAGCATATCATCGATATAGACTTCCATTGTGTCCCAAGCTGCTTTTCGAACATCTTGTTTACTAGGCGCTGATAGGTAGCACCTGCATTTTTTAGACCAAATGGCATAACCTTATAGCAATATATACCTCTTTCGGTCATGAAAGCCGTTTTCTCTTGATCTTCTGGGTCCATCAAAATCTGGTTGTAACCTGAGTAAGCATCTAGGAACGTGAGCCTTTCATGTCCAACTGTGGCGTCTACCAGGGCGTCAATGTGAGGGCGGGGGAATGGATCTTTGGGGCAAGCTTTGTTTAAATCGGTGAAATCAATGCAGACTCGCCATTTGCCATTCTTCTTTCCTACCACAACCACGTTAGCTAGCCAATCAGGATATTTTACTTCCCTAATCTTACCTGCTTGCAGTAATTTTTCCACTTCCTCGTTGATGATCAAGTTGCGTTCAGGTGCGAATTTCCTTCTTTTTTGCTTGATAGGTTTGTGGTGGGGGTCTACATTCAGCTTGTGGGTGCAAATAGAAGGGTCAATTCCAACCATGTCTTCATGCGTCCATGCGAAGCAGGTGATGTTTTCCTTGAGGAACTCGATGATCCTGGCTTTTTCCTCTGGTGGTATGGATGCTCCAACCTGTACCGTCTGTTCTGGCTTTGCAGGATCCAGCACCACTTCCTCTACATCCTGTTCTTCGGGTCTGCTGGGTGCAGGATGCTGCTGTAATTGCTAGATGTCCTCCTTCTTGGGTTTGAGAGAAATGCTGTAACATTCTCTAGCTACCTTCCTGTCCCCCTTGATCTCTTGTACTCCCCATTGGGTAGGGAATTTGATGGTTTGATGATAGGTGGATGGCACAGCTTTCATCCTGTGAATCCAAGGTGTACCCATAATAACATTGTAAGCTGAAGGACAATCTGGTTTGCAGATTGACTCCTTTGGCGTAGGTTGGCAGTGTGATTTCACCAATGGTGATGGCTGGTTCTCCGTTGAAGCCGTACAGGAATGTTGACTTTCTGATGATATCTTCGTCACGTAGCCCCATGCTTTGTATGGCATTCTTGAATATGATGTTAGCTGAGCTTCCATTATCTACCAACACTCTCTTGATCAAGCAGTTGCTGATTGTGAGGGAAATAACTAGTCCATCGTGATGATCAGCTTCCTCAGCTTCCTCTTCTTCTTCGAAGCTGATGGTCATGCTGCGTAGCTCTTGTTCCTCCTTGCTTCTGTGCTGGATAGGAGCGGATTTGGGACCTTCCCTAGCGAACCGCTTAGCTGCAGAATAGGTTAGTCCACAAATTTCTGAGCCTCCTGAGATAAAGTTGACTACCTTGTCATGTGTTGGATCAGGTGGTGGCCCAACTGGTTTACCATTGCAATCCTTGCTAGGTTCATCTTTCTGACCCTTCTTTCCCATCAGATGCTCCAGGTAGCCTTTCTTCAGTAGCCAAGCTACTTCTTTCCTGAGAGCCTTGCAGTCTTCAGTTAGATGGCCATGGTCTCCATGGTAGCTGCACCAGTGGGAAGTGTCTTTTCGCCCATCAGGTTTGTCAGTCTTCCAGGGCCACCTAGCTGCTGAGCCTAGCTTCTCCAACGCGTTCACCACACCTCCTGCATCAACTTTAAAGCAATAGGAAGATAAAGGAGAGAAATCCGCATTGTTAGGTTTGCGGGGAGCTTCTCTAGCTTGATCACGCTTCTGGTATGGCTGATGACGCCAATCGTTTATTTTGTTGTTGTTGCTGTTACTCTGAGTTTTCCTTTTGTAGCTAGATTCTCCTCCATACCTGGATGCATCATCTTCTTCTACGCGGATCTCAGCCATAGCTCTAGCCCTGACTTCCTCAAAGGTACTACAAGGATACCTGGTTAGTTCATAATACAAGCGAGATTTAGGTATCAAACCTCTCCGGAACGCTTCGATAGCTGTGGGGATGTCCAAATTCTTAACATAAATCATCTCCCTGTTAAACCTGTCCAGATACTGGCGAACAGCTTCACCTGTTTTCTGTATAATGCGATACAAGTCGCCTGTATGTTTCTCCAGCACCCTGCTGCTAGCAAACTGCTGATAAAACTTGTTAATAAGAACAGAGAAGTTAGGGATAGTACCAGCCCTGAGGGTTATAAGCTATTGTAGGGCAGGTCCACCTAAGGTGGCCCCAAAGGATTTGCACATTGTAGCTTCAAGGAGGCCTTCTGGGATAGGAAGGGTCCACATCTTCTGCTTATACTGGTTCACGTGATCGTATGGATCTGTGGTCCCATCATACAGCTTACCAAACGGGGCTAGATGCAGCTTCTTTGGAATCATAGCTCTAGCTATCTCTTCCACAAAAGGTGATTTGGTAAAGCCATCAGGGGTCTCCTCAGCTACGGGTGTAGGTGCCCCTGGCACCTTCGCTAGCATTCGTACCACCACCCAGCCCACCCAGATCGCAATTAGCACGACCACATCGGCACACCGTAACCCTTACACCAACCCAGAACCACCACCCCGGTAAACCACGCACATCCGCACAGACGCAAGCACATTCGCACAGACGCAACCCACCACCCAGCGCAGCCCAGACCCCGTCGACGCTCAGCCACAGAGGCAACCTAGACCCCGCCGTTCAGGCCTCAAAGACTACCAATCTTCAAAGGTTCCAATCTTCAGGCACACTGTGTTGTGTTGGATGGCAGCCATCAACAATCTTCAAAGACTTCAATTTATGCATCATGTTCAATGAGTTATTGAGAATATGAGATATAGAATTACTGAAATACTGAAATTTATGAATCATGTTCAATGTATTGAGAATGAAATACAAACTTGCAGAGATATTGAGATACTGATAATTCTGATAAACTTTATTTAGTGGGCTTTACTTTTACAGACCTCCATGGCTCCAATCAATACATTGAATCATGTTTGCTTTACTTTTACAGACCTCCATGGATCCATTCAATAAATTAAAAACAAAACTGACTCTTGAATCCATCATTCAAATAATAGAAGTGGCTACAATACTATCAACTTGAATTACCAAAAAAGTTAAAAGCTTTCACTCACTGAAATTAGATGCAAGCAGATTCACCATTATTTTCTTATCTTTGCTTTGCAATTTGCAATGCTCCATACCTTGAACAGTGAAAGTAAACAATCATAGCAGCAACAACGGTGCTTTGTGAATTTGCTTGTGTTTCTCTTCTGATTTCCCCCCCAATTTTCTTCTATAAATAGCACTCTAAACTCATGCTTTCAACTCACACAATTTTCATCTTCTCTCAATTTTCCATCTTTCAGTCTGACCGGCCTCAAAAGTGTCGTTAGATTCTAAAGCCGATGAAAAATTAATCTAAGTTTCCTAACTCTCCTACTAACATATAGTAAGGGTAAGTCAGGGTCGAATCCTCAAGGAAGTGAACGTAGTACTTATGTTTGTCCAACTAATCCTAGTTCTAAGAGTTTTTGTTTTTGGTTGAGTGGAGAGAATAATGACTAAAAGTACTCTAAATTAAACTAAATGCACAAATGACTCAATTAAAAGGTAGTTCTAAGAATATGAGAATAAGGATACTAGGAATGCAGCTACACATGGCATTGTGGAGTCAAACGAGAAACCAACTCAAGAAATATAGGGATAAACATGCTTCACAATCGAATGGGAAAAATACTCTTTTCATAAATTCTCACTACCTCTCTCGAATAGTAGCAAAATAGAGAAAATAAACAACAATAGACCTCTTTCGAATAGCCTATAATCACTTAAAAACTCGCAAATAATCTAGAGTCCTTCAAAGGTATTCCTTCTTAATCTAAGCCAATCTCTTGGTCATAAATTAAAATACAAATTGAGTTTAGGAATGAATCTTGAAATAAACATAGACAATGATAATCAAATCCACAATACAAGTTCATAATCATGGCCAACGATTAGTAACAAGCCCTAAAATATCAATCCATAAAAACAATTGATAAACAATCCCCTAACAATTCAAGAACAATAATTTAACTCCCCTTTACCATGTTTCACTACATTCCTAGCATAAAAGACTACTCACTAGACATTATGCAAGGAAATTGAATATAAAATTGATTTAGAATAACAAAAGAAAACATGGTAATTAGATTAGAGATGAGAAATACTTGAGAGAAAGTAGATGAAAACAATACCAAAAGATGGAGAATGAAATTCCGGAAACAAAATATATAAACTTGCAAGTAATCCAAGCTATAATTCTTGATCAACAATGGAGTTTCTCAATATGGAAGAAGAAGAGAACTCAATAATCTCACTCTAATATTTTCAAAAACTTGCAAAAACTAAGTGTCTCTACAAAAATAGGGCTAAAAAGTATTTATACCCTCTAAAAATAACGTAAAGATGAGTCTAACAAAGCTTTAGATCGAATAGGAAAAGTCGGAAATCCGCGTTGCAGGCCTTAAGCGGACGCTTACATAACTTAAGCGGACGCTCCAAAGTGCTCAAAAATCCCTGCCAACAAAACCATGGAAATAAGCGGACACTTGAGTCCGCTTAAGCGGACGCTTATGGCATAAGCGGACGCTAACAATAGCTCAAGCGGACGCTTATGGGTCAAAATGTAGCTTCCATGAACTCTTGACAAGTCCAAAGCTTCACTCCATGCATACACAACCATCATAAGTCTTCCTTGGCATAGAAATAATTCCATTATACATTCACAAGCACTAAGTATCGTCACGCCATCAAAAATACAAAGCTCTAAAATCATCAAAATGATTATTCATGGCCTCTTCCATTTCCGCACTCGATCCAAAAGCTTTATCTCCTCTCCTCAAGAGCTCCAAAATCATCAAAGTATCTTCCAACCTACACACATGAACAAAAGACACAAGAGGAGACACCAAGACACATCGCGTAACTCAAGATTTAGCTTAAAATCATGGTAAAATACCAAAAATCACGCGAGTGCACCAAAATGAGAAGAAATGATAAAAGAAGAGAAGAATGGTGTGAAATGAGAGAAAAGAAGGTGGAAATGAGTAGAAACATGAGTAAAAAGAGCTCTAAAAGTGGATATAAAATCCACTTATCAAACTCCCCCAAGCTTAGCATCTTGCTCGTCCTCGAGCAACACTATATGTAATACACCGAGTTTTAAACTTATTTTATTAATGACTAATTTAGATTATTAACTTAAACTTAATAATTATTATTTTAATCAAATACATTTTGGTTAGATTTTTAGGATATTTTAAGTCCTAAATATAATAAGTATTAAATTTACTTAATGATAATATTTACTTGGTATTTTAAATTGAGAAATTAGATTAAGTAAATAAGGCCTATGTATATCTTATTTGAATACTAAACCCATATCCAAGTGCAAGACCAAAATCAAGTTCTATCCAAAGTCCATACTAAGCCCAACCCAAAACCCAAAACCCAAACCAAAAGAAAGAAAGGAAAAATCAGAAAAGAAATTTGCCATCTTCTTCCTCCTTCCACCTCTTGCTTCCATTCTCCCTCACCATTGGAGCTAGTAAGAGGCAAAGTGATAAGCTTAATGAAAAGGGCTGCAAATAAGATAAGAATGAAGCACAAAATTTCAGATAAGAATGACCCAAATTAAACCAATGAAATGGAAGAGAAACCCATCTTCATCTTCTCCATTTCATGTTTATCCATTAGAGGAGGAGAAGATGAAATTGAACACTTCACTGACTTTTCTCTATGAATAGATACACAAGCTCAATCTCATTCCAACTCATCCCACCATCTCCTCTTCTCTGATTTTCCTTCATTAACACCACGCACAACACCTCTACGCTTCTCCTTTAACCTCCCATGTCTGCCAAACTAGACCACCACCACGGAACCACCACGGCACCACCCTGACCTACTCGCCACCAAATCAAGACCACAACAACACAGCTCTAACGCACCACCGAACTCCGACCACAGCAGCAACGAACACCTTTTCTCTCTTTCTCGCTGCTCCCCTGTTTTCTTTCCCTGTTTGCTGCTGCCGCCGCTGCTACACCGCAGCACCGCCGCCGCTGCTACACCGCAGCACCACCACCGGATTCTCACATAGGCCGCAAACCGCCGCCATCGGCCTTCCCCATTTGCCGCAGAGATTTGCTCCTCTTCCCATCTTCCCTCTCGTTTTCTTCCTGCCAAGAAAACCAAAACTGATTTCATAAATCAGTTTTTGGAATATTGATAACCAAAGTTAACATTTGACTTGTTAAAGGTATAAAACCATAAACCCTTTTGCCCATTTTATATCTTTTGCTCATTTGAAAGCTCAATTGGATTTATAAACTTCTTAATTATTGTATTGATTTTGGAAAATATAATAATTTAGCTAATTTATGAAAATGACATTTTAAATATATAATGAGATTTAAGAATGAAGTTTTAATTAAAGATTTCCGAAAAACAGGTCATTAAGGAAAAGTCATAATTATAGTTATAAGTTGGGTTGGTTCTGATAATTATTATTTTATTGAGGTATTTGGAGCGATAATCGGAATGTGGGAATTCAGAAGGTCTATGGATGACATTCTTGGAGTTATGACTATATTATGGATTGAGCGGTTAAGGTAACCTTTATGTCCAGCATTACTGTATGCCCGTATGTGTATAAAAGAGTATGATTATTAATACAAATGATGGTTATTAATTTGAAGAATTATTTACGAGTTATGAAAGTGTCAGTAACATTTATGTTTAGCGTTTAATAGGCATGCTATATGTGGAAATGTGGTTTAAAATGTGATTATATGAACCTTCGTATTATAAATTATGGAATTTATGTCATTTAATATCCATGATATTATGTTAAAGTTTATGGAATATATATAATATGATTCATATGTCCAGAGTACATTTCTTATTTATAACCGATATGAAAATTATATGCTATGTAATGTAGGTAATAAATAGTAACTTACGAGGTATGCTCTGCTATATGCTATATGATTATGCTTACCTGACTTAAACCACGATTCTGTAAGTACAATAGTTTATAGTTACTTATGCTCCATGACTCATGCTTATATGCATAAAAGTATAAGTTGGATTAATTAGAATGTGAATCATGATAGACCTATGATTTCTACCTCTGTGATTTATTATAAGTAATCTTAAGTCTGAATCCATGTCCAATGTGATATAAGAGGTGTTGTTGTCCATTTACAATTATTATGAAATATGTGAGCTTCTGTAAAGCCAATTAGTGTCTGGGAATAAGATATAAAATATTATAAGCAAAGTAATAGGTGTCGTATGATAATGGATTAAGTATGTTATCTTATGAGTCATGGGATGACGTTATGCTTTATGAATAACGGTAATTATGAATGCTCAATGAACGTTTCATAAGGAAGCAATTGAAAGCTTACGAATGATGAATATTGTTTATGTTATGATTTTACTACCTATATAAAGGTAGAGCTGAGCTGAATGATTAAAGTATACCGAATATCACTGATGGATATTAAAAGTTATGAAACATGATAAGTTCAAGTGAAAGAACTGGTTTGTTAGCTGTATATATATCCTGACTGACTGATGGTCGTGCACGTACCGAGCTGTTTACTGTTATTACTGGGGCACTGGCCCGCTACTGTTATTACTGATGAGCACTGGCTCTTTTACTGGGGCACTGGCCCATTGTGGGAGACGTCCCACCAGCTGAAATACTGTCCAACAACCAGTATAAAACTGATTAAAAAGGAATTATGGGTTATTATGAATCATACTGTAATCATAAATGATTGAATTATTCTTTCCTTCTGTTTAAAGTCTGAAGTTACATTTTAAACGTGATGGATTTACTCAATGTTCATTCTTAATTGTTCATGACACGTGCCTTAAAGTAATTAACGTAATTATAGATGCATGACGATAATTTCTTACATGGTTTAGCTTCCAAGTTCTACACAGATTACATATATTCTTATGAAGTATGAAAGTGTCCGTTAACATGATTGCATGTATCGTATGAACGTGAGTGTTATATGTCAAGTATGATTTATATGACAAATATGATTATTGTATTATTTCAAGGAAATATGATTTACATGTGAAGTATGTGTCTGCTTCATCTCCTGCAAATATGTGCCTGTAAGTGCAAAAATGTTTTCGAACCAAAACCGTTTTTACGGGCTGGAGTAAAGTTACGAGTTTTCCACTCATTTTGGAATGTTTTCTGTCTTTTCTTGTTTCTCTATTTTTCTTCTGAACGAAGCTTAGGTTATGAAAGAAGGATGGAGATGGATCTGGGAAAAGCAAGTGCTTAGGATGGATTTCAAGAAATGAGATGAATGAAGTATTTAAGGTCTTAGTTGTAATTATGAGATAATGAGCTTTTGTAAGAATATTATATTATTGGAGGGCCATAACCCACAAGTTAAGGAAACGCTTCCGCAAATCTTGTGATTAGTTATAATTAATGGTGATTAATTAAGGCACCCGTTTTCGGGGCGTTACACTATAGACACACACAGACTCAACATTAATTAAACTAAACCTAGGATGCATGCATGACTCTTACTCATTACACTAGCATGAACTATAGACATGAAACATCGATCGACCGGACCCTTTGGCAACTCAAGTTTCTAGGAGTAATTTCTTACCCCATGCACTAACCTCCCAAAAGATGCTCAACCATTTTGCTCACCTCGATTCCATTTTGATGATCCTCGTCAGGGCTTGCACAAAATCTAACCCTATGCCAAAAGGGGACAAAACAACTCAAGAGATCGAGGAGGTCTTTCGGGCTTGTAACGTTGGCTCTGGTTCAAGGTAGGGACAAATGTTTTGGGCTATGTGGTGCTATAAAAAGGGTGATAGTGGAGCATAGACTCAAAGATAACCCTCCCCCAAGCTTGGCATTTTCAATGCCGAACCACAAAAACTCTGAATAAATCAAATTCAAGCCAACTAAAGATGAGTTGACCTAAATTCCTATCCCATTCACCAAGAAATTCCTTATTAGACACAACATTAACACTTCTTCTTTTTTCACTTCTTTTTACTTTTTTCAATTCATTTTCTCTTTCACAAATCTCGAATATGATATTTCACAGACTAATGATCATAAATCTTGAAATAAACATGTGAATTCTTCTTTATTCCTTCAACAACAATCTTTCAACAAGACAATGAATCATCCATGAAAAGCTACCAAGAATAACCTGCACTAAACCCTTTGAACCCACCCACACTCGTCAATCTACAAATGCTCCACTAGTGGATAAAATTTGGCCATGTGACTCAAGATATGGGTGCCAAGATAAAGGGAAAAATAGGCTCAGATTTGGTTCAGACAAGGGAGAGCGAAAACAGATGCAGGATTGGGCTTTTTAGACATGTAGCTATAATTATAATTCACCTAAAACTAGCCAAGTGAACGCCTCCTTTCATCTCTCCTAAGATGCTCAGTCAAGGCCTTGGGAAGCTAAAGTGCAAGTCCCAACAGAACGATTAAGAATGAGGGTTCAAAAATGAGTCTTACGAGGTTCGTGGCCCTCTCTCGGGAAACAACCAATCTTACCAACTCCCCAAGTGCCACCAGGTCCACCAAAAGTCATCGATACCATGTCTACCTAACAATGCAGTCCTAAAGTCTAGACTCTTTTTTTTCTTTTTTTTTATTACTCTGAGAATGTACATGATGGAGGGAAGGGAGACTCGACAAAAATAAAATAAAAGGGAAGACTCAACTAGACTGACTCAACCTAGCATGCTCCTAAACATTCAAGGACGACGACACGAAGCTAAGGGTTTTTGACCACTCATGAGAGAAGAAAGAAAACAGAGGAGAAGTTTGTTTTTTTTTCATTTTTTTTCTCAGAAAGTGAGGGAGGAAGAGAATATACACCATCTAATCACAATAAAACACAACCAAGTGTCTTCCAAGAAACCACAACAACACCCCTCATTATGATACTCCATCCCAAAGGTACCTGCATAACAAGAGAATAATAGCAAGGGGAAGGGGAAACCAGCAGTCCCAAGTCGGCTGTTCATATGTCGTGCATCAAGAAAATGAAAACCCTAAACTATAATCTCAAATGCATAATCATGAATAGGAACAATGAAGCATCACATGCGTACCCGCCCCCTTTATACCAAAATAATCCAAGAATCGCCCCCCTAAGCTTAAGATGAACTCCGTCCTCGGAGAAAAGGACAAACGCACAAGGAAGGGAAAAGAGGGAGGGGAAATTAGGTGCTAAGCACTACTACCGTCCTCATTATTGCGCCCAAGAGGAAGACAATAATAAGAATAGTAAGGGTAAAGTTGGGGGTTCTCATAATAAGCAAGATTAGAGGGATCCATGTCAAGTGCAGGAGGGTAGATCGGGTGGTTAGGAAAACCTGGGGATTCCTCCCGATCTACCATCAAAAGATGTGTGCGCCAAGCAATGCGACGCATGATTTCCAATTCGATTGAGGAGGCTTGACTATCGCTAAGATGAATGCGCATGCACAATGAAGGGCTCACACCCTTAAGATCCTTAATACTATACCCAATGGCACTGTGGTGTTTCCTCAAAACATCCAACAATTTTTCAAGCTCGGTACCATTGAGTTTAGCATTAACAACCACAGGATATGTGTCATTAGCATATAAGAAAGCATATTTAAGGGAAGAAGGAAGGGGTTTCGAATCTACCTGTGGAGGAGGCGTGGTTCTCTCCTCCTTTTCCTCACTAATACCCCTTACTACATATGTAAGCTCTTCAAACTCTTCTTTCTCTTCCTCCGGACTCATCACCGGAGTGGAATCAAGCACATCAGAAATTGCTCGTATCTCATGGATTTCATCGAACAAATCACCAGTCAAACAATCATGCAGAGGGTTCTGAGTTGTACACCTACCCTCAAATGCTTCAATGTCATCTTCTATCACATCTATCCTCCTCACTTGCTCCATTATAGGCTTTGTTATTGTTTTTGAGAATTGAAAGTTCATCTTCTCATCGGCCACCTCAAGCGTGATGGTGTCCGTCTTACAATGAATGGTCATGCCTAGAGTTTTCAGAGCTTCCCAACCCAAGATGAGCGGTGTATGCGGATCTTCTTCCATATCCATAATCACAAAATCACATGGTACTATAACAAGCCCAATCTGGATAGGAATGTCTTCAAACTCTCCATGAGGAATCCGCACCGACCTATCTGCTAGAAGAATAGTTTTCCTGGTCGGTTTCATCTCAAAAGACAACTGTCTTGCAATAGAAAGGGGCATAAGACTAACACTCGCCCCTAAATCCACTAAAGCTCCCATGGCTTCCATATCTCCAAGTTTCATAGGCAAAGTGAAGCAAGTATGATCTCTAGGCTTTTTTGGAATTGTCTTAGATATGTAAGCACTAACTTGGTATGGAAGGGCCACATTTTCCTCCAACTTCTTCTTGTTGGTCAACAAATCCTTGAGAAACTTTGCATAAGTAGGCATTTGGCTCATAGCTTCCAAGAATGGAATGTTCACCTGGAGCCCTTTCATCACTTCAAGAAACTTAGCAATTTTATCATTTAGGATTCTTTGAGCAACCCTAGGAGGGTAAGGAATAGGAGGAACATAGGCTTTCACTGGAGGTTGATCTTTGTCTTTCTTTGTCGTGCCATCCAAGTCTTCCACGACCTCTACTTCTGCATTTTCTTCTTCAATTCTCACTTCACTTGAAACATTTGTAGATACATCACCCACAATTGGAACACTTTGGTCAGGAGGTGCAACATAAGAAGTTCCAGATCTCAATGTGATTGCCTTGACTTGATGTTGAGCTGGATTAGGCAAGGGTTGTCCAGGAAGCTGAGTTGCAGGTGCATTATTAGGATTGGATGCAATTTGTGAAAGTTGGGTTTCCAACATCTTATTATGTGCCTGCAGCTCATTATATCTATGTTCCTGCTGTTGAAGTTGTTGACCTTGTTGATTGAGCTGTTGAGTGAGGATCTGAAGTTGCTGCAAGATTTGAGATGTTTCATTATTAGGAGGCTCCGAAGAATTCTTGTAGGGAGGTTGATTGCTTCTTTGCATTTGTTGTTGTCCTTGAAAGTTACCCCTATTATTGGCATTGGGATGCTGATAAGTATTAGGAGGTGGTGGAGCTTGATTGAATGCTTGACCTTGCCCTTGACCAAAATTCCCATAGTTACCACTATTGCTTCCTTGTCCATAAGAGTTGCTTCCATAAGGACCTTGTGAATTGCCAAAAGAACTTTGCCCAAACCCTTGATTCCTCCATGAATTGTTTCTGTTTGACTGAAATTAATCCGTAGAATTCACAGCAGCAACATGTTCTGAATTTCGACCTCCACGATAGGATCTTGCATGGTCTATGCCACCACATAAATCACATGAGAATTGCATGACTGGTGTAGAATTCACTTTGCTTTGTTGCCCTTCTTTCACTAGCTTTGCTAACATATCAAACTTGGCATTTATTTGGTCTATGCTTTCAACTCCAAACTTGCCACTACTCTTGGCTTGTTGATTTCTTCTTTGACCACCCCAAGAATCATTTTTCACCACCTCATCAATTTTCGCTTCAATTTGGTCAACTGGAATGCTAGATAACTGACCTCCAGATCCTGCATCAAGGTTGGCTTTAGAGAAGTGATCTAAACCATCATAGAAGAACCGATTGAGCATAACTGGATCAAACTCATGATGAGGACATGCTCGCACTAGAGACCGAATTCTTTCCCAAGCTTCATATAATGTTTGTCCACTTTCTTGTTCAAAATGGGAAATCTTTCTTCTCATATCAGCTGTTTTACACTCAGGGAAGTATTTGTGAAGAAAAGCATCAGCAACTTCTTCCCATGTTATCAATGATTGGGAGGGAAGTGACTTGAACCACTTCTTTGCATCCCCCGAGAGAGAAACTCTGAAAAGGTGGAGCTTGATGTATTCAGGAGAAACAAGATTTGTGGTCACCATAGAGCATATCTCAAGAAATCGATCCAAGTGTTCATATGGACACTCATTCATCCTCCCACTGAATGCCTCAGCCTTCACCATGTTTGGAAATTGCGGATGCATTACAAAGTTGGTGGTGGTGGTTGGAAGAACAATGGGACCTGGGGAATCATAGCTTCCTGGTGTCCCAAAATCCCTGAATAACCTTTATAGGGGTGGTGGTACCTCTTCGTCATCCATTGTGCTAGTACATTATGTGTCACTGTCACTGCTTGGGTAAAGTATTCTTCTACGAGCCCTGAGAGTTCGCTCAAGCTCTAGATCCAAGGGTAATAAAGGCTTCCCTCGCGATCTAGTGTGCATGCAAAACCAAAGCTAAGAGACACGTTAGCACTGACACGGATGAGGGAAGTAAAAAGGAAAGAAAAAATGAAAGCAATTTAAATTGAACTAAAATAATTAGACTACACAAGTTCTAAACCGTACCTTCCCCGGCAACGGCGCCAAATTTTGACCGGCCTCAAAAGTGTCGTTAGATTCTAAAGCCGATGCAAAAGTAATCTAAGTTTCCTAACTCTCCTACTAACATATAGCAAGGGTAAGTCAGGGTTGAATCCTCAGGGAAGTGAACGTAGTACTTATGTTTGTCCAACTAATCCTAGTTCTAAGGGTTTTTGTTTTTGGTTGAGTGGAGAGAATAATGACTAAAAGTACTCTAAATTAAACTAAATGCATAAATGACTCAATTAAAAGGTAGTTCTAAGAATATGAGAATAAGGATACTAGGAATGCAGCTACACATGGCATTGGGGAGTCAAACGAGAAACCAACTCAAGAAATATAGGGATAAACATGCTTCACAATCGAATGGGAAAAATACTCTTTTCATAAATTCTCACTACCTCTCTCGAATAGTAGCAAAATAGAGAAAATAAACAACAATAGACCTCTTTCGAATAGCCTATAATCACTTAAAAACTCGCAAATAATCTAGAGTCCTTCAAAGGTATTCCTTCTTAATCTAAGCCAATCTCTTGGTCATAAATTAAAATACAAATTGAGTTTAGGAATGAATCTTGAAATAAACATAGACAATGATAATCAAAATCCACAATACAAGTTTATAATCATGGCCAACGATTAGTAACAATCCCTAAAACATCAATCCATACAAACAACTGATAAACAATCCCCTAACAATTCAAGAACAATAATTTAACTCCCCTTTACCATGTTTCACTACATTCCTAGCATAAAAGACTACTCACTAGACATTATGCAAGGAAATTGAATATAAAATTGATTTAGAATAACAAAAGAAAACATAGTAATTAGATTAGAGATGAGAAATACTTGAGAGAAAGTAGATGAAAACAATACCAAAAGATGGAGAATGAAATTCCGGAAACAAAATATATCAACTTGCAAGTAATCCAAGCTATAATTCTTGATCAACAATGGAGTTTCTCAATATGGAAGAAGAAGAGAACTCAATAATCTCACTCTAATATTTTCAAAAACTTGCAAAAACTAAGTGTCTCTACAAAAATAGGGCTAAAAAGTATTTATACCCTCTAAAAATAACGTAAAGATGAGTCTAACAAAGCTTTAGATCGAATAGGAAAAGTCGGAAATCCGCGTTGCAGGCCTTAAGCGGACGCTTACATAACTTAAGCGGACGCTCCAAAGTGCTCAAAAATCCCTGCCAACAAAACCATGGAAATAAGCGGACACTTGAGTCCGCTTAAGCGGACGCTTATGGCATAAGCGGACGCTAACAATAGCTCAAGCGGACGCTTATGGGTCAAAATGTAGCTTCCATGAACTCTTGACAAGTCCAAAGCTTCACTCCATGCATACACAACCATCATAAGTCTTCCTTGGCATAGAAATAATTCCATTATACATTCACAAGCACTAAGTATCGTCACGCCATCAAAAATACAAAGCTCTAAAATCATCAAAATGATTATTCATGGCCTCTTCCATTTCCGCACTCGATCTAAAAGCTTTATCTCCTCTCCTCAAGAGCTCCAAAATCATCAAAGTATCTTCCAACCTACATACATGAACAAAAGACACAAGAGGAGACACCAAGACACATCGCGTAACACAAGATTTAGCTTAAAATCATGGTAAAATACCAAAAATCAGTCGAGTGCACCAAAATGAGAAGAAATGATAAAAGAAGAGAAGAATGGTGTGAAATGAGAGAAAAGAAGGTGGAAATGAGTAGAAACATGAGTAAAAAGAGCTCTAAAAGTGGATATAAAATCCACTTATCACAGTCTTTCTTCTAACTCTTGCTCTTGCTCTTGCTCTTTCTCTTGTTCTTACTCTTGTTCTTACTCTTTCTGTCAACTTTGAAGTGTTAAGTTTGCTAAGTCTAAAATTTTAAACTTAAGTTTTTTTTGCTTATTAAAAAAAAGTTTTTTTTTTATTTTGATAATTTCATTTCCCAGTTTGTTACACTAAATTGGTTATTTCTTTTATTTACATTGAAATTCAAAAAAAAAAAACATTTAGCCAAAAAAAATGGATCCGAGAAGAAATGTTGAAGCTGGTTCATTTGACATTAATACCGAAAATCTCGATGCATTTGCCCAAAATATTGGTGCTTCAATATTTGGGGATGCACATGTTCAAAATCTTGGAAATCTGGGATATAATATGTCCCCACCATTAAGAACCTCTCATCAATCATCAAACTCAACAATGATGCCACCCCGACCACCATCTCATCCACAACAGAGTGTTCCGATGTCCAATGATGGTAATACGAAATGGATATATTTGTCTCTAAATTTAATTAGTGTTATGTTATTTATCTCAACATCCGAAAAGTCATTAGTATTTATTAAGTATTCATATATTCATTATACTAAAGCATTATTCAATATATTTTTTAACATATTAATACTATTTAACTTATTTATCAATGTAATTAATAATCTCAGCATGTATTTTTCATTAATTTTCAGTACTTAGTGTTGAATTTCATTAGCTAACATGATATGAGTAAGTTTAAAATACAATTTGTTTGTACTTATTGATATTTTAATTAATGTTAGTAACTTTGACGATAACTAAATTAATACTCGAATAGTAGCTTATAGTTTAAAAAGAGTTAGTAATTAAATATATAACTAACTATAATTATACATCATTAACCATCATTGCTACATCATAACCATTTTTGCTACATCATATAACATCATAAATATGTAATAAACTACATAATATGACGTGATTAAGATTTAAGAGTAACTAATACTCGAATATTAGTTTGTAACTAAATACAACAGCTAATTATAAGTTTGAATGGTATGATGTGATTAAATATTGTTTAAATAATATAATGTGATTAAATATTGATTAAATAATATAATATGATTAAGAGTAACAAATACTCAAATATTAACTAAAATTATATATTATTTAAATAATATTATGTGATTAAGAGACCCTAATACTCAAATAGTTACTAAAATTATATATTATTTAAATAATAGGATGTGATTAAGAGTAACTAATACACAAATAGTAACTAAAGTTAAATATTATTTACATAATATAATGTGATTATGATTAACAAAATGTCTCTTAAGTTTTCATTTATTAATTTAGGTTCTTTTTACTCGTAATCTCGTAGTTACTTAACCTTTTGTAATAAACTAATCTACTTACTTTTGAGTGTAGAAGAACAAACTTTCCAGAAAAGTGGTCGAGGAGAGACTTCTTGGGTCTGGCCATTTTATGAAATAGTGGTTGTTGCCGGCCAAACCATAGAAGCCGGGGGATCAATAAGATACATTTGTCTTTGTCTTCCATGCAAAAACTTGAACGCCACTAAGCCGACAAAGTACAAATGGAAACAGGGGGATGGTACGGGAACGTTGGGTCGTCATCTCAGAATAGTACACCAAATGACGCCCGAAAACACACAAGGACAAGGCAGTGGAAAAGGCGTTCAAGGTCAGTTATCTGGGAATTTTTCTAGCCAAGCCGGTGGAGGTACGCCTTTCTTTTACAATAGAGACAAAATGATAGATGGTTTTGCAAATTTTATTATCGCTGAAGAGTTACCCTTTAGTCATGGCGATAATATAAATTATGAAGAGTTAAACAGAACTTACCTACAGCCGGCTTTTAGGCGTATTCCACGAAATACGCTTAAAAATCGGACGAGACAGCTTTATTATGCTTCGCGTGCTTCTCTAATTGAAATGTTTCGTGTCCAGCTTCCTAGAGTGAGCCTAACATGTGACACGTGGACTTCTGCTTGTCAGGAGCCTTTTATCTGCATAACTGCACATTGGGTTGATGACGACTGGTTTTTACAAAAGCGCATCATTTGTTTTGAGGCTATGCTTGAGATGCATAATGGTTACAATTTAAAAACTCGTATTTTAAACTGTCTGAAAACTTTTCATTTAACTCGAAAAACTTTTGCTTTGTCTCTTGATAATGCAACTGCTAACACAAAAGCCATAGACTTTTTAAAACAGGACCCCGACTTGCCCCTACTTTTAGGTGGTGAATTACTTCATGTTCGTTGTTGTGCTCATATCCTAAACCTTTCTGTCCAAGAGGGTATGACTGAGTTACAACCATTACTTGACCCTATTAGAACCGTTACTAGATGGATCAGAGTAACGAGGAGTGTTAAGAGACGGTATATGGCCCTATGCAAAGAGAGAGGACTGAAGAAGCGTCAATGGAGTATTGACACTCCAACCAGATGGAATTCCACCTACAAGTTGTTAAACCAAGCTATTGTTTACCGTGAGGTTCTCACTATTCTCTACAATGAGGCGCAGACGGACCCTAAGTGTTTGATAATCGATGACCAATGGAGCGTTGCTATTCTTATTCGAGATGTGTTGAAAAGTTTTGATCATGCTACTAACGTCTTTTCTTTGGTTTATCATCCCAATGTTCATTTAGTCATTACCGAGTGCATTATGATTGTTCATGCCATTGACATTTCTATCAATGTTCCTGCTATTAATGCTGTTTTGTGCAGTATGAAGGCCAAGTGGTTTAAATATTTTTATGAATTTCCTTTGATTTACGGGTTGGCTGCACTACTTGACCCAGCTGTTAAGCCGGAAGGGTTGAAGAGATTGTTGGACTTTTATTACGGTTGTTTGGGTATAAAATATGATGTTGATTTGTATATTCAAACTTGTGCAAGTGTTTTAGAAAAACTGTTTGATTTCTATGCTTCCATACTGAATCCCGAGGGATGCTATGGTGGTGACACCGGCAAGTCATCAAAAGGCAGGTTTGATTCTATCATTTCCAAGATTTTGAAGAAATCCAAAAATGAGACTACTACATCATCCTCATCATCGTCATATTCGCAATTGAACGAGTATTATTCTTATCAATTCGAGACGGATGAGAACTTTGAAATTTTGCAATGGTGGAAGCAACATGAGCAGCAGTTTCCAATGCTGTCAAGGATTGCCCGGGATGTACTTGCAGTCCCTGCCTCAACAATTGCTTCTGAATCAGCATTTAGCGCCGGTAGAAGAGTTCTAGATGAAAAAAGATCACAACTCTCCCCCGAAAGCATTGAAATTTGTGTTTGCAAGAAGGATTGGGATCAAGCTGAAAAGAGAACACAAGGTCTGCAACAAGATGATGATGATGAAGATGATCCATGGATGAAAATGACATCAGAATCTGGATCAGATGCGGGGGAAGTTGCTAGTGGGACGGGCCCAAGTAGGAGTGGAAAACTTCCGATGGAAGAAGAGGAAGAAGACGAAGAAGAAAATTATTAAACAAGATAGCACAAAGCCCAAAAAAAATCATTTCCAACCTATGAATCATCTATAAATCAAGGTATGCAAAGAACTACGTGGGCTTTGATTCCTTTGGGATACGTAGGCAACTTAATTTTGAAAATTTTAGTTTAATGTCAAATTAAATTAAAGTTTTTAAATTACAAGCTCAAGCCCCCCACACTCTATATTAGTGAAAATGAAAAAAATCAAAAAAAAATATTGATTTGATCTATACATGTTGAGCTATATGATTGTCTCCCTGTGCCCCATTGATGTTTTTGAAATGTTTTGGATTCATGATTTATTATGGTTTGGCATGAGGATTCATTGGATTTGATTTGATTTCCGATATTTTATGACCGTTTCTTGCATGATGCTTGTGACATTTGCGCTGAAAGTGGAACTAAGTTGGTTAGACTGTGAGTTTTGAGTCTTTGGATGCATATCTTCATCCAGTCTTTCCTTCTATGTGTGATAGTTCCTCATTATGGCATTGATCTTGGTATTGGTTCATTACTCGTTGATGTCTAGCATGCATGCATATTGAAATGATTGAGGCGTTCTTTTTTATTGTCTGAGCCACAGAGCCACTAATAAAACACTGTACCGCCTTAGCCCTTCTGAGCCTTTCATGACCGTTTGTGTTTATTACCTCTATTGAAAGCCATAGCCTTACATGATATTGTCCTAGGCCTAGCTTGGGGGAGCATTAGTAATGACTTGGCCTTGTTTTAGACGTGTTTTGGTGATTTATGGGTTATCGGTTGTGCTTTATTTGTGGAGATTGCTTGATACAAAAGCTCATAGTTAAAAATTTTTGGAAATTTTGTCATTGAAAAAAGAATGAAAAGTGAGCAAAAAGAATTCATTGAAAACCCCGAACAATCAAAAAGAGAATGAGTTGAAAAGAAAAGAAAAAGAAATTGTGGTTTGTTAGAAACTTAGAGTATTGTCGAGCTGGTTATCTTGTGGGTGGTGATTTGCGGAGTTGAGAGGTCACATTCACCTCATGTTATGTATATGTTTATGCTCCTCTAGGATGGCTTTACCACCACATCTCCCAAAGTTTTCCACACCCTTCACCTAAGCCTCGTTGCAACCTTGCAAAGACCTCATGATCCTTTTTGCATTGCTTTAGTTAGATTGATGTGGAGTTTTGTCCCAATCCCGTAGAGTATTTGCTATATTTGAGTCGACTGAACTAGGTTGAGTATTACATGCTACCCTCTAAACACACGAGTGTCGTGAGTTGGGACGGGTCATTATGGGTTGGGTCAGGTGAGCGATCGGACACATCTTTTGTCTGCCACAAAAATCGAGAGTTGAGTGTCTCCCATGTGAGTACCCTCTTAGTATTTGCGGGATGCGCAATGTCCTTGTTTGATTGCTATGCATACTGATTGATTGTTGGTCTGATATGATGGACTGATGATGATACTTGCCTACCGGACTAGTCTTGGATCTAATTGAATATTGTTGAGCTAAATTCTTTCTATTTGATTGGGGTGAGACAGTCATATGTTAGTTCGCATGATTTTGTTGCTTTAGGACAAGCAAGAGTTTAGCTTGGGGGAGTTTTTGATGTGTTCATTTTATATAGGCTTTGAGCATCGTTTCCCCTTTTATACTCTTTTGGAGCTCTTTAGAGCTCTTTATTGTGAGATTTGATATGTTTGGGTATGTTTCGTGTTTTTGAGCTTTGATTGTGCAAATTAGGTGTCTAAGGCCTTTATCTGGCATTTGGGAGCATTACCCAGATTACATAGGCATTTGGAGTACCCTGAGAGCAATTATAGAGCTCTCGAGATGATAACAAGTAAGATTGGAGCTAAAGAGCGCTTGCCCGTACGGTCGTGTGTGGCCCGCCGCTCAGGCACGCAAGCATATTTCGAGCTGTATTGAAGAACTGGCTAAGTCATCTCCGCCCATCCGGGCGCTGATTACGACTTTTATGTGAAGAAGTTTTGAAGACCGCCCGCCCGGGCGCCATCGTCTGACCGGCCGGGTGGTTTCTCGGGAGGCCTTGTTTTCGGTTTTTATTGCCTTTTGAACATCATCTATTAATACTAGAAGGTTAATTTCGATTAGTTTATCTTAGTTTTAATCTTAGTTTCGTATTAGCTTAGTTTTAGACTCCTAGTTTTTCTCAAGCTTATTTGGTTCGAACATCGTCTGCTTTCAATAAAGTATTATAGTTGATTCATTTCGCATAAATCTGGTAATTCTTCTTCCATTACTTTTCATTATTTTGATTATTGCTTTCATAGATCTTAATTATGTCTTCCCTAATTATGATTGCTTTCATTAACATGCAAAAGTTTAAAAACGACAATAATGAAAAATAGATAATAATAAATAATTACGATAATATAAAATTAATCATTACTCAAAATTATTTAAGAATACATTGGTCAATATTCAATACTCATTATAATCTTATTTAATTGCTATATTAAGATTATAAATAAACGGCATTACTAGAAAAGAGAAGATATTAAATAATTGCGTCATTACGAAATTATAAAAATTAATCATTATTCATATTATTAACAAAATGCAATCTATAAAACCAAATATTTTATATTTGCAACCAACGTATTTCACAGTTATATCTAATTAAATTATAAAAAATTACAAATGCAAATTCATATTCATAAAGACATAATTCATAATTTCATATTACATCAAACTTAACTTACCAACTAACACAACCAATCCACCCACTAAGCCCATCCAGTCCAACCCAACCCACTCAACCAGCCCAACCCACCCACTAAGCCCACCCAGCCCATTAAACCAGCCCACCAAACCCATTAACCAGCCCAACCCACCCAGCCCATTAACCAGCCCAACCCACCCACTAGGCCCACCCAACCCACCCTCAAACCCGTTTCAGGCCCGCCCAAAACCGCCATGGGTCGTTTCCCTAGCCCAGCCCGTGAACCCACCCAGCCCGCACCGGGTCAGATTTGCCCAGCCCAGCTCAGCCCGGCCCACCTAGATGCCACCACTAGTTTCGATTCCAATTCTTTTGTGAGGGGGATAAGGAGAGGGTTCAAAAGGGTTGTCCATGGTCGTATGATAATAAACTTATGTTGTTGAAAGAAGTGCAGCGTGATGATCACCCTTCAGATATTATTTTTACGCACTCCCCCTTTTGGATTAGAATTCTGGATGTTCCGTTTGGTAAACCAGCCCACCCAAACCACCCAGCCCATTAACCAGCCCACCCAAACCACCCAGCCCACCCAACCCATTAACCAGCCCAACCCACCCAGCCCATTAACCAGCCCAACCCACCCACTAGGCCCACCCAACCCACCCTCAAACCCGTTTCAAGCCCTCCAAAAATCGCCATGGGTCGTTTCCCTAGCCCAGCCCGTGAACCCACCCAGCCCGCTTCATTCCCTAGCCCAGCCCGCCGCAAACCCAGCCCGGCCCACCCTGATGCCACCACTAGTTTCGATTCCAATTCTTTTGTGAGGGGGATAAGGAGAGGGTTCAGAAGGGTTGTCCATGGTTGTTTGATAATAAACTTATGTTGTTGAAAGAAGTGCAGCGTGATGATCACCCTTCAGATATTATTTTTACGCACTCCCCCTTTTGGATTAGAATTCTGGATGTTCCGTTTGGTAAACGCACAAATTCAGTGGCGTACCATATTGGGGAGTCTTTAGGAGGATTTTTAGAGTTTGACGAGTCGGACCCTTTGGGAAGGGAAGCTTTTATGCGTCTTGAAGTTTTGATAGATGTCAGGAAAACTCTTCGACGAGGAATCAACATTGTAACTGGATCTTCTTCGTCCAGATGGGTTGACATCAAATATGAGAGGCTCTCGGATTTTTGTTTCTTTTGTGGTCGGGTAGATCATGTTGATAGGGATTGTCTCGAACAGGATGATTTGGTAGATGAGTGCAAGGAGGTTGTTTACCAATATGGTCCTTGGTTAAGATCGTCTCCTCTTAAAAGAAGAAGGATTTCCTTTGCTGAACGAGAACGGGATAGATTACTGGCTGGAAAGCTTTGAAAAAATAAGCGAGCTTACTTACCTCGATAAAATGATCCTGGTGTAATTAAACTAGGCCCCCCAGCGTTGCGAGAAAACTGTTCTCCTCACCTATCAATATAGGGGTTAAACTTTCTTCCCCCTCTAACACTCTGAGTTGGGTGATACTCCTGCTTTGAGTGGGACTCTCAAGGTTTCGGATCCTTTGCCAGCCAGTGTTACGAATGCTTCCACGGTGGTGACGGACACTCATGTTCACAAGAGGGATGTTGTGTCTATTCCTCTGCCTAGAACCACTTCTGGGTCAAAGTGGAAGAGATTAGCTCGTGTGGAATCTTCTCTTGTGGTGTGTTCAATGGTGGAAAAAAATGAGCAGAATAAGAGATTACTTGATTCGAAGGGTTTTGAGGTAGATAACGATGTGATTGGCGAGTGTAGTAAGAAGGCTCGTTGTGAACCGATGATCTGTGCTGACTCTATTTTAGTAGCGGGTATTGGCGAGGTCCAATCCCGCGAACAGCCATGAAACTCTTATGTTGGAACTATCGAGGGATTGGCAACCCTCGAACGGTTCGAGCTCTCTGTCACTAGAGAGCAACTTTTTGCCTGGACCTGGTTTTTTTGTCGGAAACTATGATTAATAAACATGATGCTGAAGCTCTGAAACGTCGTATTGGCTTTCATTCAGCTTTTAGTGTTGATAGTGTGGGTAACTCAGGTGGTTTATGCCTGTATTGGAGGGAGGGTGTCCATTTTAATCTTCTTTCTTATTCGGCTCATCACATTTGTGGTAATGTTGTATGGGAGGATGGTTTGGTTTGGAGGTTCATTGGTATTTATGGGTGGGCGGATGCGTCGAGTCGAGGTAACACTTGGAGTTTGGTTCGGTCTCTGTGTGGTGATTCAGATTTGCCATTGTTATTAGGAGGTGATTTTAATGAAATCCTTTTTACTAGTTAAAAAAATGGAGGGCCTCCTCGTAGTCAAGCATTGATGGATGCTTTTCGGGAAACTATAGATGATTGTTCTCTTCGAGATTTGGGTCATGATGGTTCGTGTTTCACTTGGGAGGGAGGCCTCACTCTGCAAACTTTTGTGGAGGAGCGCCTAGATAGATTTTTAGCAAATGGTGATTGGTGTGCTTTATTCCCAGGGGCTCATGTTACTCATCTTCTGCGGTACAAATCGGACCACTTAGCTATTCTGCTCGATACTGAGAAAAAGAGGGTGCTACCAAGGGGTCGAAGAAGGCGAAAATCGTTCAAGTTTGAAACGCATTGGCTTTTAGAAGATGGGTTTGAGGACATAGTTCGAGATGCTTGGAATTTTTCCATGGGACTTCGCGTCGTGGAGAGGATTAAAGCTTTGTCTTCATCTTTGTTATCTTGGAGTGGTGATAAGGTGGAAAATTTGGGGAAGGAGATTGGTAGGTTGAAAGGGCTCTCAAATATGCTCAACTTAGGGCTGCCCAGCTTCGCAATTTTGAAGAGTGTGCGGTTTTAGAGAAGACCCTTGGTAGCTTGCATGAAAAGCATGAAGCTTATTGGTTTCTGAGATTTCGTGTTGCTGAAATTAGAGATGGGGACCGTAATACAAAATATTTCCATCATAAGGCTTCTCAACGTCGACAACGGAACTTCATTAAAAGTCTCAGTGATGATGATGGGGTGCTGCGAACTGAACAGCAGGATTTGGACAGTGTGGTGCTGGATTTTTTTGGTTCTTTGTTTATGTCAGTCTCCCCTACCGAAGGTGATTTGGATGCGGTTCTTGCGGGTGTTGGGTGTAAAGTAAGTGACTGACGAGGCTAATGCTTCTCTTGCTCGTCCTTATCTTAAGGAGGACATCTTTATGGCTCTTATGCAAATGGCGCCTTGTAAGGCCCCCGGCCCCGATGGTTTCCATTAGATTTTTTTACCAAAAGTTCTGGCATATAGTGGGTCATGATGTTTCCCTGTTTGTGTCTGGTCTTATTGATGGCCGAATTCCGCTTACTTCGATCAACCAAACTCATGTAGCTTTGATCCCTAAGGTACGTGAACCTTCACATATTTCTGAGTTTCGCCCTATCGCCCTTTGCAATGTCTTATACAAATTGGCTTCAAAGGTGGTGGCCTATTCTGCAAACTATTATCTCTAAGTGCCTTTGTTCCTAAATGTTTGATCTCTGATAATGCTATTATTGCTCTGGAATTATTTTATTCTAAGAAGAAAAGGTCAGTGTCTAAAAAAGGCTCTATTGCTATGAAACTCGATATGAGTAAGGCCTACGATACAGTTGAATGGGAGTTTTTGAGGAGATTGCTGGTTAAGTTGGGGTTTGGAGGAGCTTGGGTAGATACGGTCATAGCTTTTGTGACCACCGTATCTTACTCTTTTCTTCTTAATGGGAGTCCCTCTGCTGTTATCACTCTTACTAGAGGTCTCCGACAAGGAGATCCCATCTCACCTTATCTGTTTATTATTGTAGCTGATGCTTTATCAGGTATGTTGAGATCTGCCGCTGAAAGAAAATTGATTCATGGAGTTCGAGCGAGTCAGATCGGTCCGGAAATCACCCATCTATTTTTTGCTGATGATAGTCTGCTCTTTGCCAGAGCTAACCGACAGGAATTTTTAGTCATTGTTGATATTCTCAACAAATACGAAGCAGCTTCCGGTCAGAAAATTAATATTCAAAAGTCGGAAATTTCATTCAGCAGAAGGGTGGCAATTGATGTTCGGAGCACTCTTGGTTCGTTTTTACGGATGACTATAGTGGATAATCATGTGAAGTACCTAGGCCTGCCTGCTGTGGTTGGTCGTTCAAAAAGTCTATTTTTGCGGTTCTCAAAGAAAGAATATGGAAGAAAATTCAAGGTTGGAAAGAAAAACTCCTATCAAGAGCGGGAAAAGAGGTCCTTCTAAAGTCAGTCATTCAAGCAATCCCTGCCTATGTTATGGTAGTATATAAACTTCCCGTCACTCTTGTTCAAGAAATACATTCGGGTATGGCCCGTTTCTGGTGGGGGTCTAAGCTTGATGCTCGGAAGATTCACTGGATGAGTTGGGAAGATTTGTGTCATCCCAAGTGTTTTAGGGGACTTGGTTTCCGAGACTTGGTGGTTTTCAACGACTCATTACTGGGCAAGCAAATTTAGCGACTCATCCACTCTCATGAGTCTCTTGTTGCACGTGTTCTCAAAGCAAAATACTACCCCAATTCTTCGGTTTTGGACGCAGCTTTAGGGCCTAGTTCGAGTTACTCTTGGCGTAGTATATGGTGTTCTAAAGCCCTTGTTAAAGAAGGGTTGTTGTGGCGTGTTGGTGATGGTCGAAATATTCATATATGGGATGACCCTTGGATTATTGATGAGGAGGGACGCTTTGTTACTTCGGATAGGATGGTACCTGAACCTGTAAATTGGGTGGCTGATTTGATTGATGTGGATCGAAAATGCTGGAATGTCAACCTGTTGGAGAGCTTATTTAATGAACGAGATCGCCAACTTATCACCTCTTTGCCGCTTAGTGAATGGCTGCCCAAGGATGTCTTGACGTGGGCTTGCTCGAAGGATGGCGACTACAAAGTTAGAACGACTTATCTCTTAGGTAAGTCTTGCATTATAAATAATTTCCAACAACTTTGGGTCGATATTTGGAATGCAAATGTATCTCCTAAGGTTCGTCATTTTTTGTGGCGATGTTGTACATCGTCCCTTGCAACCCGCGGTATTCTAGCTCATCGTCATGTAATTGATTCTAGCTTGTGCCCTCGCTATGGTCTTACGGAGGAGACTATAGTTCATGCAACTATTACTTGTCCGAAAATTGCGAGTTGTTGGGCAGCCCTAGGTCTCGAGGATTGCATTGGGGGGGTTTTGGAGGTGGATATGGGGAGTTTAATCACTGACTGGGTGGGTAAATTGGAGATTGAGTTTTTGCATAAAGCTTTCTTCTTGATGGAAGATGTGGATGTCTTTTAGAGGAGTGTGGTGCGTTCCTATGAGGATCACAAGTTATATACCGAGCGTATTTATGGAGGCACGAGGGTGTCCCCTCCGCAGCCAATTCTGAGCAGTTCGAACTGGATAGCCCCCCCCATTGAACGTCATTAAGATCAATGTGGATGCTGCGCTTGACGTGGAGGGGTGGGTGGGTCTGGGTGCTGTCGCGGGAGATGACAGGGGTTCGGTGTTGTTTGCGGTTGTTTTGAGACTTCATGTTCGTTGGGGTGTGTTGGCAGCGAAATGCAAGGCAATAAGCTTCGGGATACGCCAAGCACGCAAGCATGGCTACACTAATGTCATTGTGGAATCGGATAGTTTGACTCTAGTGAACAAAGTGAACAAGGGCTCTTTTGGCTTTTCGGAAGTGGATCACATTTTAGAAGATATTTTCTAGATAGTAGTTTATTTTCTTCGTTTTGTTTATCTCATGTTAAACGAGATGGAAATAGTGTTTCTTACCATCTTTCTAGGTTAGTGCCGTTTGGAGTAGAACTATGTTGGGAAAATCATGCTCCCCGTGAGACTTCCCCTTATGTACTTATGGACTCTCTTCTAATTTAATAAACGACACAAACTTCCTCTCAAAAAAAAATGTTCGGTTAATTTAATTTATTATTCTTTTGATTGAACTTGGTGAGCATTTGTTGATGAGGTTTTCCAATTCTCGATTTTCAAACATTTGAATGGTTTCATGTCAAATCAATGTGGAGTACCATTAATAAAAATTATTATATGTTATTTTGATGTAAGTTATTCTTCTTTTAACTGAACCGTACGTATGTTACGTTCTTTTTGTGTGCTAATGTTCTGTAAGAGTGAACTGAATGTTCATTGTATTATTTTAAATTAATAATTTTCTAATGTCAAACAAAAAATTTCAAAATACCACTACAATTTTTTTATATCAATAGATTGGAACCAATATACCAACATATTGGTAGTTATTAGATATTTTTAATACATAGATGCCAACACTTCCCCACCTCTTTAATATTAGAAAGTGACTCATTTGCATATCAATGCAAATAAATCAGTTCCTTACTAATTAGAGAGGTTGTATTATCTCTAACTGCCAATGCATCATGAAAGAAGATCATTAGAAGACAAAAATAATTGAATAAGAAGGGCATGATGTAACAAGATTGCAAGTCGAATAATTTGTTGGTTTTTTAACTCTTCCATAAATATGTAAGAACTAACAGTGTGTAGCTGTTATGCCTGTGTTATGATAGCTCTTCCTCTCCCCTTTCTTGTAGTATATCTAATACTTCCTTCGTCGAAAACTAATCATCGCGTGCTTAGGATCAGTTTTATTCAACTTATTTCTCCTTATAAAATTTATCTTATTTTTTCTAAAATAGCCAAGAGTTCTCTCAATCTTTCTAAGTTGTTTTAACTTCTCTTAGTTTTTTATAACTGATTTGGCCTGGTCCAGTCTTGACCCAATTTTTTCTTGTAAATTACGAGAATACTCCCAGAGATGTATGTGAAAGACGATTTTATCCTTGGGCTTAATTCCCCAAGGCAACCAAATAGGCATCCACTCACCCTACCAGGCAACGCCTTTCATGACGTCATCATTCTCACAGGATGAAAATCACTTCAAAAACTACCTATAAATAGTACTTGGACCTAATCAGTCAGGTGCAATTTTACACACATTCCAATATTCAGAGCAAAGTACTACTTTTGGCATTATCTGAATCAAATCTGATCTACTTAAGCATCGGAGGGACGTTCCCGGGTACAACCCCCGAGGTAGTTCAACAATGCTCGTTTTTGCAGCACTCGAAGCAAGGAGCTCAAATTGTAATTTTACCCTGAGATGGACTTTGGCCTGGATTCCCAGAACTATAAAAATCTACTGTGTTTCCTTAGACCCGAAATAGTTGGCGGCGTCAGTGGAGACCTAACAATCAGCTACATTGGACACCATGACACGAGGTAACACTTAGAGAGGACTTTCACAAAGGGCTCCTTCGGAGACAACTGAGACCCGTCGAGTTAACAGGGATGAGATCGTCTTCGAGGATGAGGACCCCAACATTCCAGTGTGAGGATCCCCTACCACACTACCATTGGAGCACCCTCTGGCACCACCATTAACTTACACGGATATGCAACAACTTGAGCATCGTATGAATGTTCACATCACTACTGCGGTGAGAAAGCTGTCCGAAGGACTAAAAAACACCCAATCTAGTCTCCCTGGGCCCCTGACCGAGGGATAAGGTCACATCAAGGTGAGTCAGGGCAACAACAAGCTCCCACAAAGTGGGCTCTAACCAACCAAGTATGTGGTCCCTCCGAGCCTGCTCGAGCAATCTCTAAGGGGAAGTCCATCTTTTCACCCCATAGGGAGGACGCTCGAGCCATCATATTAGTGAAGCAAATGAGAAACAAGTACTTTGATGCAAGGACAGATCATTGAGCAGAAGAAGGGAAATCCCATGTGAAAGGCTCGAAATACCTAGAGGCCACTCGACACTCATGCATGGCTAGCGAACACCCTCACCGGCTGACTAGACAAGACATTATACACCCTAAAGAAGGATATAAGGAAATAGTTGAGTCATGCTACCGAGATGGTTCAGCAATGCCTCATTTATCTCCATTCAGTCGTCACACTATGGAAACGCCTAACCCAGACAAAATTCAAATTCCGTTGATTGAACATTATTCAGGTATCACGGATCCGACTGACCATTTGACAGCCTATAAGGCACAAATGAGTGATCAAACCTTATGTGAATCGACGTGGTGCATGTATTTGCCTACCACCCTGAAAGGCCTCACCCTCAACTAAGGCCCTCAACTGGTTCACTAGCCTACATCCATGCATCATCACAAGCTTTTCGGCCCTCGAAGCACTCTTCTCCCAACATTTCATAGCTGCTAAGCGCCACAAGAAGACCAACTTAGTTGTTAATTTTGATATATGACATTTGCACTATAATATATTACAACAGAAATATGCAATAATATCTCCTTAATTACACTTGTTTCGGGTACAAGAAACACAGTAGAAATTTATAGTTCGGAGGAGTCCAAATCCAGCTAGGGTAGTAACCAGTAACAAGTCCAAGGTCTCCGAATTCCCAGTACCTGCAAAACCGAGCACGGTGAACTACCGTGGGGATGTTCCCGGGATCGGCTCTCAGATGCTTAAGTCAGATCTGATCTCAGAAGATCAGAGAGTAGTACAAGTAAATACTTTGGAATGTGTGTAAAAACGTACCTGAATGATCAGATGAGACTACTATTTATAGGTAGTACTGAGGTGATGTCATCTGGTGAAGATGATGATGTCATGAAAGCCTTTTTGTCAGTGGGCTTGACTGAAGGCCTGTACTTTCTAGCCTGAAAGGTCCTTAGGGGTAAAATGATAATTTTAACCCCTAAGGGTATTTTGGTCATTTCATCGGTTAGGTGGGCCATGACTGAGATGGGCCCAAACATTAGCCTCACGCTCTATGTCAGAGTTTATGATCCTGATGAAACTGTGATGTGGAGCGGAACATTTGTTCTCTTTGAGAGTTCGACGCACCCTTGTTCAGGGCTAAGTACAGATTTCGACGTTCCCTGGTCGAGTTTTTCTGAGAATTCGACTACCCTTATTAGGATAGGCTTCCATGGAATTCGACGTACCTCAAAGTCGATTGACCTCAATTTCGACTGACCTCAACTTCAAGTGTATAGCCAAATGATCTCAACATAGACTCAGCCATAACAACTAAACACCTTTCTCGACTAAGTTTTCTTCGAGTGACCTAGAGCTCGAATGGGCGCCTAACCCGTCCTTCGACTCAAATTACTCCCAAAACTAGGAGCTCAGTTCCTCGGAGTTCAAGTGTGGAGCGGAATAATTTATCTTGTAAGTTATATGTTGAACAGAATAATTAATATGCGGAGTCGAATCACTTTTTGTACCTTTGTATTCTACTTTGGACCAAGTGATTTTCTTAATGTTTGTTGGCTCCTTATAGCTGAGTTCGACGCATTATGATAATGCATCAAAGAGTTTTGCAGCTATTTTGTCCTTTAGTGCATTTGTCATTTATATATGTCTTGCATGCGCAAGTGTGCCATAACTTGGTGATCATGCATGTGATATGATGATAATAGACATCATCTTTACCGTGATACTATTCTTCAAATCCTCATGCATTTATATATGCCATGCAGCAGCTCTTTGACCCACCTTGCATTTATATACTTTTCTTCAAAAACATGTCCAGTAACTCATCTTACTTTTTCCCGCCAATTAGTAAGGTGCATATCTCGTGTACAGTAGCTCGAAGTAGCGTAAGTTTTCACCCAGCTCTTGCAATACACCATTTTGTCCAAATTTCACATCTCGAGGTACCTCATCTTTGGAAACTTCGAGGTACTCACTATTTGTCTTTTAGGGGCTGTTTCGAATTCGACCGGTGTTTTCTTTCCCATTATCAAGCATTCGAGGCATCATCTCTTCCACCCGTGCATCAGCTCGCAAGACCCATGCGTAACATCGACACACCCGCTTTCACACGACAGCATTATTTCGACTCTCTCATGCATAACTTTGACATACGCAGTCACGCAGCAGCACCACTTCGACCCATGTTCGAGGATACTACCTTGCTTTCATTTCTTGTGGTGATGATTGAAGGATTTTGTCCTTCGATCAAGTGTAATAATCTAAGTATACTTGGACAAGTTTATAGAGATAATATATTGAGATTACGGTTTGTTGGACTATTGAGATTAGGCTAACTACTAATATTGATTGGGTCCTATGAGGTCACACATTGTAACAAAGGTTAGATATTCATCCAAATTCATTTTGGATGGTCATATGGATGGTAGGATAAGAGTTGTAACTCTTGTGATTGAATGACTCATAAAGAGTGGCTTTATGTGCCTAATTAAGCCTCATAATGTATGACATTATGTGGTCAATTAAGCCTCATGAAACCACCAATGTAACCACTCTATATATTGATGTAGAGGTTGCAAAAGAGTACATACAACATCATCATCTTTTGGCCAAACACCATACAAAGTAAAGAGTGAAAAAGTTCTCTCTTTCCGTACTAGCATACGTGGTGATCTAACCGTTGTTCGTGGACCAACACTAGAGGAACGACGCTTGACGTTCTTTCAGGATCTCACTTGGAAGCTAATACTTTTGTGGATTCACGCATCAAAGGTATATATTATTATATATTATTTGATTCATGTTAGTTTATGCAATTTGTTCTTGGGTTAGATGTAAAGAATATGATTCTTGAAATTCCGCTCTAAGCATCTAAACTCTTACAGTGGTATCAGTTAGCCTATTGCATAGATTAATATGATCATTTGTTTGATGCATTTTTATTATTATTTTAATTCGATTAAGGGAGGGATTTATATATGAGTTTATTTGCATGATTAATATTATGATATTAATTGATTGGAAACATAAAAATTGGATTTTTATGTATATATTATACTCAAAATTCGACCAATAGTGACCGAAAAATTCTGATTTTCTTTTATATATGATTCGAATTTTGTAGGAAAAATAAGTTTGTTATTTTTCTTATTTAAATTGAATTATATATATTTGCCTAGTTCTTGATTATAATTATTTGAGGTGTTTGATGTATAATAGATTTTATGTCAAAACCTAAAATCACAAAATGTCAGATTTTGTGTAGTATTAGGTTCAAGAATTCATATTTGTTAAATTAATATGAACCCTAAGTTTTTTTTTCCCCCAAATCAATTTTGTTAATTTCACTCAAAATGTGCACAATTGTTGTGACTAATTGAATGGGAAGGGAAGAAAATTCCGACCGCCGTGGTCAGGCGGAAAGACGCCGGACCGACGACAGCCGGAGGTGGCGGCAGGGTTGTTTGTGCGCAGCACGTGAGGCCGAAGTTGCTGCTGGGCTCGCCTGGTTGCGGCCAGCGTGGCCGGCCGCCTGGTTGTGACCAGCGTGGCTGGTGGTCTGGTTGCGGCCAGCGTGGCCGGCGCCTGCAGTGGGTGGTGGTTGCTTGCTGCTTGCACAAGGCAGCTTGCTGGGCAGCGTGCGTCACTGCCGCTGCTTGGCAGTTTACTATTTTTTTTTTAATTAAATTAAATTTTATTAAGTTTAATATCCTTTTTTTTTTTTTTTTGAGTATATTCCAATATTGCAAATAATGAATTAATGGTGATTAATTGCATATTTAAGTCATAATTGAATTAAAATAATAAGTTTTATATTAATTGGTTAATTATTGATAGTAATTGACTAGTTAAATTTGAGGAGTTACTAAGTTGTTAGTAACTATTGTTATTTATTTATTTTATGTCAATTAATTTGTTTATTGCCTTTTGCTTTAAATATATGTGATTAATTATCATAAAACATTATATTTTAATATGATTAAATTATATGGGGGTTACTAAGAGTGTCTTTTGGTATCATTTCTTTAAATTTAATAGTAGATTAAATTTGTAAGATTAATGATTTAAAGTCATCTAAAGTACTAACCATATGATTTAATATGTGATTAAATCTTGATGGTGATATTATGTTTTAAAGTTGTTATAACATGATATTTTTTATTTTTAATAGTTGATTAAAACGCATGCTTATATAATATAAATTGATATTATGGATACATGCGGTGACTAGTATGGCCCAAACTTGGATAGAAATTACGATCTGCGTATCGTTAATGTATTTTTGTAATCTAAATACGATCTGCGCATCGTTGGTATTTTTGTAATATTTTTAGTTTAAATTCCAAAAAAAAAAAAAATTTATTCAAGTACCCATGAAGCACAAGGATGGAGATCCATGGTGATTCAACAATGGAGGCCTTAAAGAGTAATCTTTAGGATTAGGGGCCATACTAGGATCACATTTTAATTTTGCATTTAAATTTTTTTTTTCTTTTAAATGCTTTCTAAGTTTATTATGCTTGTGATTTAATTATGTTAAATGTTCACTAGTAATTAAATCAACATGATAATTTACTTAGGTCCCTTAAAATGAAATATTGGGTTTTTGCTACTCCAAATAAACACCTACTAAAACTTGATTGTTAGTAATAGGTTCTGCCAAAGCAGAGTGTTACTTCCAATCTTGGGCTAAGTAGAGTGAATTTCCGAAATTTGCATGTTTAGTTTGGTTTGGCCCAACAAAATCATCAAAACAGTTTTCGATTTTGAAGCAATAGTGATGGGTTTTGTGTTTTTGGTGATAAGCTTTGTCTAGGATTAGGAAGGCTCTCCCCAACATCGTGGGTAACTTCCTTACCTGGAAGCTAAAATCACCTTAGCAATCACCTATCAACTAAGAATTACAATTGTTGTAATTAGTAAAAGAGTTTACTTACCTTTTAAACTTGATTTTAAGTTGAGGCCAAAGTCCACTTAGAATTCATGTTTGATAGGATCTTAGAATCACTTGATTAAAAGGGACACTTTGAAATTGATCAAGTGCATGGCTTTTATTTTGAAATGTTTAAAATATGTTAAGAGCTATTATGATAAACATACTTATTGCTTTTGCATCTTCTATGTAGATATCATGTCTGGTAACAACAATAATTCACCGTTTAACTTACGTTCAATCCTTGAGAAGGATAAATTGAACGGGAACAACTTCCTTGATTGGGAAAGGAATCTAAGAATTGTTCTTAGGTCCGAAGGTCGAGAGGATGTTCTTGAAACCCCGATCCCAGTTTTAACCGCCACCTCTACTGAAGCCGAAAAGGAGGCCCATAAGGCCATTGAGGAAAGGTCGGTAATTGTTACTTGCCTTATGCTCGCGGCTATGGAACCAAGCCTTCAAAAGAGGTTTGCTAGCTTGGATGCCTACAGTATTATCCGGCAACTGAAAACTATGTTTCAGCAACAAGCTCGGATTGAGAGGTACGAGACTCACAAGGCTATTCTTGAGTGTGTGTTATTCGAAGGCAAGTCGGTCGCCACCCATGTCTTCGAAATGATTGGTTATTTCGAGGCAATGGAGAGGTTGGGCTTTCCTTATAGCCAAGAGTTGGCTACTGACATCATACTTCACTCACTTCATGATGGATTCAATCAGTTTAGGTTGAACTTCAATATGAATGGAGTGACGAAGACCCTTGCTGAGTTACATGGGATGCTCATGACTGCCGAGCAAAACATCCCCGCTGCTCCTAAGAAGGAAGTTCTTATGGTTCAAAAGGGAAAGGGTTTTAAGAAGGTTTGGGCTGGCAAGAAAAAGCAAGATAAGGGCAAGCAAGTTGCTACTAAGACTGTTGATAAGCCAAAGGCAAAGGCAAAGCCAAAGGTGGCCGCAAATGCCAAGTGCTTCTATTGTGATCAAATAGGTCATTGGAAGCGTAACTGCCCGAAGTATCTGAAGGATAAGAAGTCTGGGGCTTCTTCTACAGGTATCTATGTCATTGACATTAATTTAGCAACATCTGCTTCTTGGGTATTTGATACCGGTTGTGTTTCTCACATTGTTTCGAATGTGCAGGGACTAAGAAGGAGTAGAAACTTGGCTAAAGGAGAGGTAGAGCTGCGCGTTGGAAATGGTGCAAGAGTTGCGGCCGTTGCAGTTGGAACTTATAGTCTACCTTTGCCTTCTGGATTAATATTAGAACTTAATAATTGTTATTATGTTCCTGCTATTACCAAAAACATTATTTCTATTCCTGTTTTGGATAATGAAGGGTTTTCATTTACAATTGAGAAAGGTTGTTTCTCTGTTTATTTGAATTCAATGTTTTATGCCACCGCTAAAAGGTCTAATGGTCTATATTTTCTAGACTTAGACAAAGATGTCCTTAACATAGACAGCAAAAAACATAGATCAAGCGATACTAATCCTACTTACTTATGGCATTGTCGTTTAGGACATATAAACGCGAAACGCATTCAAAAGTTACATAAAGATGGACTTCTCACATCCTTTGATTTTGAGCCATTTGATGTGTGTGAATCGTGTTTGATGGGCAAAATGACAAAGTCACCTTTTACTGGAAAGGGTGAAAGGGCCAGTGATCTATTGGGCCTAATACATACTGATGTGTGTGGACCAATGAGCACCAAAGCTAGGGGAGGGTTTGGGTACTTCATTACTTTTACTGACGATTTAAGTAGATATGGATATGTCTATTTAATGAAGCATAAGTCGGAATCATTTGAAAAGTTCAAAGAATTTCAAAATGAAGTCCAAAACCAACTTGGCAAGACAATTAAAGCACTACGATCCGATCGTGGTGGTGAATATTTAAGCCAAGAGTTTAGTGATCACTTAAAGAGTTGTGGAATTCTTTCACAACTAACTCCGCCTGGAACACCTCAGTTGAATGGTGTATCTGAAAGGAGGAACCGGACTCTACTTGATATGGTTCGGTCTATGATGAGTTTTGCTGATCTTCCAATATCCTTCTGGGGATATGCTCTCGAAACTGCTGCTTTCACACTTAATAGAACTCCATCAAAGGCAGTAGAAAAGACACCATATGAGATATGGAGTGGAAAAATTCCAAGCTTGTCCTTTCTACGTATTTGGGGTTGTGAGGTCTATGTAAAACAATTACTTTCAGACAAACTCGCCCCTAAATCAGATAAGTGTTTCTTTGTGGGTTATCCCAAAGAAACCAAGGGCTATTACTTCTACAATCGAAACGAGGGCAAAGTGTTTGTTGCTCGTCGTGGTGTCTTTTTGGAAAAAGATTTTATTTCCAAAAAGGCAAGTGGGAGTAATGTATTTCTCGAAGAAATTCGAGAAAAGCAACAAATGGACATAGTTCAACCTATGTCAGAGTCAGAAACACAAGTGCCAGCTGTGGAGCTTGAAGTAGTTCCTCCTTTGGAGGAATCTTCTCCCATAACTGACCAAATGTTGGAGGACGTGCATTCCATACACGAACCTTCTACTGTCCCACCCGAATTTAATTCGTGCGAAAATTCTCAAATTGTTGAGAAGAAAATTTCTCCTGTTGCAGCCCCTCGTAGGTCTAGTAGACCAAGAATACCAAACAAAAGGTTTGTTGATTTCTTGTTGACCGAAAGTTCTGAGATAATGATTTTAGAATTTGAGGAACCTACTACTTACAAGCAAGCCTTGATGAGTGAAGACTCCGAAAAATGGCTTGAAGCCATGAAATCCGAAATGGCATCCATGTCTGAAAATCAAGTATGGGACTTGATGGATTTGCCCGATGGGGTTACACCTATTGGTTGCAAATGGGTTTTCAAGGTGAAAACAGACAAGGATGGTAACATTCAGGTTTACAAAGCAAGGTTGGTTGCAAAAGGGTTCAAGCAAGTTCATGGTATAGACTATGACGAAACCTTTTCACCTGTAGCAATGCTTAAATCCATTCGGATACTCCTTGCGATCGCTGCCTTTTATGATTACGAAATTTGGCAGATGGATGTCAAAACCGCTTTCTTGAATGGGTTCTTGAAAGAGGATGTGTATATGACACAACCGGAAGGTTTTGTAGATCCAGAAAATCCTAGGAGGGTATGTAAGCTTCAAAAATCCATCTATGGATTGAAGCAAGCATCCCGGAGTTGGAATCTCCGATTTGATGAGGCAATCAAAAGGTTTGGTTTTCTCAAAAACGGAGAAGAGTCTTGTGTTTACAAGAAAGAGAGTGGAAGTAACATAGTCTTCTTGGTCTTGTATGTAGATGATATACTTCTCATAGGAAATGACATTCCCATGCTTGAGTAAGTCAAGGAATGGTTGAAAAGTTGTTTCTCTATGAAAGACCTTGGAAATGCGGAGTACATTTTGGGAATCAAGATCTACAGGGATAGATCTAAGAGGATGATTGGACTTAGCCAACGGACTTATATAGATAAGATCGTCACTAAGTTCAACATGGAAAACTCTAAAAGAGGTTTTCTTCCCATGCAACATGGTATGTCGCTTAGCAAGACTCAGTGTCCTTCTGGACCTGATGAGATTAAGCGAATGAGTAATGTTCCTTATGCGTCAGCTATAGGGTCCATTATGTATTCCATGATTTGTACTCGTCCAGATGTTTCATATGCCTTGAGCATGTGTAGCAGATTCCAATCAAATCCAGGTGATGCACACTGGAGTGCAGCTAAGAATATCCTAAAGTACTTAAGAAGGACTAAGGATAATTTCTTAGTATATGGAGGTGAAACTAAGTTAATTGTTGAGGGTTACACAGATGCGAGCTTCCAAACTGACAAAGATGATTTCCGATCCCAGTCTGGTTTCATCTTTTGTCTAAATGGAGGGGCAGTGAGCTGGAAAAGTTCAAAGCAAAGCACTGTCGCAGACTCTACAACAGAAGCTGAGTACATTGCTGCGGCAGATGCAGCAAAGGAAGCTGTTTGGATGAAGAAGTTCATTTCTGAGCTAGGAGTAGTACCTAGCATTTCAGATGGCATTGTTTTACACTGTGATAATAATGGTGCCATTGCTCAGTCTAAGGAAACAAGGTCACATCAAAGGTGTAAACATGTACTTAGGAAGTTTCATCTCATCCGAGAAATCGTTGAGAGAAAGGATGTAATAGTTAGGAAAGTTCATACGGATCAAAATGTTGCTGATCCGTTGACTAAACCGTTGCCTCAGCCCAAGCATGAGAGTCACACTAGGGCTATAGGGGTTAAGCATATAGGAGAGTGGGTTTGATTGTGCGCTATTTACTTTTAATTAGTTCACAATTATATTTGCTCTTTATAATGATTTCATTATGTTTATCAATAAAGGTTTATGATCTTATTTAATCTTGGTTTAGTATTAAATAAAACGTCCAAGATATTTTATAACATTTGATAGGTTCGTCAAATACGTGATTTGACAAATGAAACCCTATTTGGTGAACAGGAGTTATAATATATCTAAGTCCCTAGTCCGAATCGTTAAATTGGACGTAAATGATTCAGTTTCGAGACTAGATTGTAAGATGATTGATAGCACAGTTTCATTGGCTATGGGGACATGTAGATGTCTAGTCATTTACATAGACATGTATAATGGATACGTGTCGGACAGACCCACAAAGATTTCTCTAAAGTGTTTTGAGAATCTCGTCATTATATTTAGTGGATTCCTTTGACATGAGTATGACACTATTCTCGCTTAAGGATTAGTATATTTATGACACTGCAAAACGCCGTGCCGTAAAAGGAGGTTATAAAGGCAGTGATCGGAATTGCTAGGAATTGAGTGGGAGTTTTGGTTATGCAAGAATGGATAAGTCCTCATAAACAGTTAGGATTGGTGTCTTGGCCTCTTGAAGAGCGAGAACTGGAAAAATGCATGGCCGTGCTCAAATGAATTAAAGAGTTAATCATTTGTTTCGACAGTTCGAACTCGGATTTCAGGAATCAACTTGAACAATGATACTGTTAACATTGGATGTTAACATATCATCAAGTTGGACATTAAGTGACTTAAGGAGTTTGAAGATTACACACTTGTTCTTAGACAAGTGGGAGATTGAAGGATTTTGTCATTCGATCAAGTGTAATAATCTAAGTATACTTGGACAAGTTTATAGAGATAATATATTCAATAATATTAGGAGACCGTAACGTTTTGCTAGAAGCTAAATTACGGTTTGTTGGACTATTGAGATTAGGCTAACTACTAATATTGATTGGGTCCTATGAGGTCACACATTGTAACAAAGGTTAGATATTCATCCAAATTCATTTTGGATGGTCATATGGATGGTAGGATAAGAGTTGTAACTCTTGTGATTGAATGACTCATAAAGAGTGGCTTTATGTGCCTAATTAAGCCTCATAATGTATGACATTATGTGGTCAATTAAGCCTCATGAAACCACCAATGTGACCACTCTATATATTGATGTAGAGGTTGCAAAAGAGTACATACAACATCATCATCTTTTGGCCAAACACCATACAAAGTAAAGAGTGAAAAAGTTCTCTCTTTCCGTACTAGCATACGTGGTGATCTAACCGTTGTTCGTGGACCAACACTAGAGGAACGACGCTTGACGTTCTTTCAGGATCTCACTTGGAAGCTAATACTTTTGTGGATTCACGCATCAAAGGTATATATTATTATATATTATTTAATTCATGTTAGTTTATGCAATTTGTTCTTGGGTTAGATGTAAAGAATATGATTCTTGAAATTCCGCTCTAAGCATCTAAACTCTTACAATGATGGGCTATTATATGGAACGAATGAGCAGTTCGATCAAATGAGAATCAGCGAACGAATGAGCAGTTTGATACAAGGAATGAGCTTCGAAGAGCATAGCTCGAGGGATAATATTTCGAACGTCACTCCTATGATCCGCTCCCTTCTTCATATTCGAGCTTGACCGATCATGGAACAAGCTCCAATGGCTTGATCAAGTTAACAAGTACTCGATCGTCCTGATCGGGAAGTTTGAGGATGAAACTCGAATGGCTATGAAAAAACTCGAATGGCTTGATCATGAAGCTCGAAGACATGGCAGCATATTTTGGTTTGTTTAACTGATGATCATTTGGCTTGATCATGCGATCATATGGCTTGTTTGCTAAAAATCATACGGTGATGAAGATGATGGTGGTCGAGGTATAGCGGCTTCAAGTTTGATTTGATCATGTGATAATGATCATGTGAAGTATATCTAAGTCAACTCGATCATACGGCTTGATCATGCTATCAAGCCGATGATGATGATCATATGGTCGAAGTTAGTTGGTTCATACGACAATGATCATAAAAATTGATCAAGTGATAATGATGATGAACCACTTCGAAGTTTGATTCGTTTGATGATGGTCACATGGCTCGATCATGCGGCTTGATCATGTGGTTGAAAGTGTATATTCGAAGCAACTAAATCGTAGGGTGATCAAGCAATTTGTCTTGATCAAATCATACGGTGATGATGATGATGGTGCTTGCTCGAGGAACAACAAGTTAGCTTCTCATGCCCGCTCGAGGTATCCTAAGATCCTGTAATTAGCTCGACTTCCATCAAATGTAGGTGTCGCTAATTCGAGGTACCATGCCTGTTTTGAATGACTTAGTTTTTCGACTGACTTCTACTCGAGTGACTAATACTTGGAGTAACCTCACAACTCGAATGACTTGTGACTTGAGTGACTTTGAAAACTCGAAGCACCTCATAACCAAGTGTTCTCAAGATTTCGAGTGACCTCACTCGAACGGTATGTGTGTGCAAGAGCTTGTGGCATGTATATCACGCACAGCAGCATACTTGAAGGGCATGTGCGTGCTCAGTTCGAAACATGCATGGAAAATGCATGTTTTTATGTGTTCTATGACTGAAAGTATCCAGTCAAATTTTCTCATGCATGCATATCACGCACAGCAGCTTAGGGTGGTCAATATTTCAAGCTTGAGGTATTTATCAGATGAAGAGTTACGGTAGGGCTGTTTATCAAGGCTTTGAGGATGCTTTGCTTTTGGGTTTGACCTTTCCATGTTCAAACATGACATGATCATTGAATGATGATTATATGATTCGAACAAGTGATGGTGATGAGCTATGCTTCGAAGTCATAATCATTTGATGTCGATCATATGGCTTGGCCTTGTGATGATGAATTCAACCTCGATGACGAGAAGCTTAAGAAGCTTTGTATAACGCCCGTGCTCGACAGACATTATGAAGTATGATGTAGTATTGATACCAACTTGAAGGGCGAAGTTGTAGGTACTTCGAGTATAAACAACACCTAACCGAGTCGAGAAGAGGCAGCTTGAGTATGGTTCTTGTGTCTGTTTTAGACTTAGAACGACATGCACTTCGAATGGGTGTAAAGCTCGACTGGTAATGAAACTTACCCGGACTTCGAATAGTGTGGCTTCTGTTTCGAGAGTTTATTAGATAAACAACTTCGACGTATGCTTAATCAAAAAACTCGAATGACATCGTAACATCGAGTGATTTCAAAAATCGAGTGATTTCAGAACTCGAGTGACTTCCACAAAATTCGAATGTCATCAACTTCGAATGGCCTCGCGCTTCGAATTTCGTATTGAGCTATTAATGCCTCTTCAAATTCCATATTGAGCTACTAAAGCCTCTTCAAATTCCATATTGAGCTACCAATACCTTGATAATAGTTGTTTAGAAGGAACTCCCAAGCCTTCGCTCCATACTTAGTATTCTCGATGGCATCATTATTAGCCCCACGCTCTTCGTCGGAGTTTATGATCTTGATGAAACTCGGATGTGGAGCGGAATGTCTTTTCTTGTTGTGTTCGACGTGCCCTTGCTCAGGGCTAAGTAGATAATTTCGACGTACCCTGGTCAAGGGTGTTTGTGAGAATTCGACCACACTCCTCTTGGGTGTCTTAGAAAATTCGAACACCCTCACTTTGGGTGCCTTGGAAAACTTCGAACACCCTCATCTTCAGTGTCATAGAAAAATTCTAACACCCTCCATCTATGAGTGTTTAAATAAACTCGAATACCCTCTATCTATGGGTGTTTAAAAAAACTCGAACACCCTTCTCTTTGAGTGTGTACAAAAAACTCGAACACCCTCCTCTTTCCATGGGAATATGAAAAAACTCGAACACCCTCCTTTTTGGGTGTGCATGAAAAAACTTCGAACACCTTCACTATGGGTGTCTTAAAAAAACTCGAACACCCTCATCTTAGGGGTCTCAGCAAAACTCGAACACCCTCCTCTTTCCTTGGGTGCATGAAAAAACTACGAACACCCTCACTATGAGTGTCTTAGAAAAACTCGAACACCCTCATCTTAGGTGTATGAAAAAACTCGACCATCCTCACTTGGATGGTGTACAAAAAACTTCGACCACCCTCTATCTTAAGTGATCCATGGAAACTTCGACCAATTTGCTCCAAGACGACTTAGAGGTGGACGCCTAGAAAATGGGATTTCCTTCTTTGAGGTTGCCTGGTGAGGGCTAATGAGTCCTATACTCAATTTGCTCGAAGTGGTTGCCTTATAGAAGGACTTTTAGACTTAGAAAATATTTCAGATTCTTCGAGTAACCTCATTCGATGCATGCTCATACTAGGGGACTCCTCATTTAGTTCGAGGTAGTTGCATGCCTTGAACGAGTGACACTTTTCGTATGTCGTTGCTCGAATGACCTCTACTCGAATTAGCTCGGTTAGGGCTAATGAGCCTCAAGTTCATTCGAGGTAGGTGCCTTGTTGGAAAGGTTTTTTTGCTCAAGGTGGCCTGGTTAGGACTAATGAGTGTCATACTCACTTTTACTCGAAGTGGGTGCCTTGTTGAAGGGCTTTATGACTTCGAGGGAGCCTGGTAAGGGCGAATGAGTCATGTACTCACTTTGCTCGAAGTATGTGCCTTGTTGAAGGGCTTTAATACTTAGAAAATATTTCATAGTATTTTGACTGAGGGATGTCCCTTGAGAAGGCTCGAGGTAGCTCTGTTAAAGAAATTGTGTGTTTCTTTAAAGAGTTCTAGGTAGCCCCGTTAAGGGAGGGATGATATTGCTGAGGTTGTTCGACGTAGCCCCGGTTAGGGGAGTGGAGGTGTGCCACGTTTAATTCGACGTAGCGTCAATGTTGAGTGACATGTTAGGTATAAAAGAAATTAACAACTAAATAGATCTCAATTGACCTGCTAGGTCATGTTTCATTTCATAACTTGGTAGATTACAAGGCCGTTTTGACTGGTAAGGTCGCGACATTTTATAAGTAAGAAAAAACAGAAGTTCAGCATGACAGATTTTGATATCCTCTTTGACCGGCAAGGTCGAGGTACCATTAGCCCTTATATGTGCCAAGTTGAGCGGTTTGGTGATCAAGAGACGTACCCTTTGGTCTCGTCGCTTTTCTACTCAGGTTCTCTCTTCTTCTCAGCTCAACGCTCATCCCATGGATTTTTCAGATATTTGTTCAATTTTCCCTCATCAGCGAGCTTATCTAGGGCTCTCTTCAATTCTCGACAGTCGTTGGTTGTATGACCACAATCTCGATGGTATTCGCACCATAACTTCTTATCTCTCCTAAAATTCGACGTCTTGATGGGAATGGGTTTGGGAAGCACAGACTTCTCCTTCAAGTCGAGGTGTATTTCTCGTTGATTGATGTTATAACGAGTGTCATGACCTCCGTCCGACGGCTGATGTCTCTTCAACCTGTCAGACATGCCATCCTTAAAATTCGACAGCTCATTTTTCCTCTTGGTACTTCCTTCGTATTGCGTGGACTTACAGATGTCCGATGCTTGAATGAACTTTTGTGCTTGCCTCATTGCATCGACTAGAGTCAGGGTCTCTCTCATAGCTAGTTGAATTTAAACCGTCCAGGCTGAAGGCCATTCATCAGAGCAGTAACGGCCACTCCGTTTTGGAGGTCGAATACCTTGAGAGATTCTTCATTGAACCTCTTGATGTAGCAGCTCAAACTCTCTCCCTTTTGTTGCGAGACTGACATTAGATGCATGTTGGTCTTCTTGTGGCGCTTGGCCGCAATGAAATGCTGCGAAAATAAGGCTTCTAGGGCTGAGAAGCTTGTGATAATTCCGGATGGTAGACTTGTGAACCAATTGAGAGCCAACCCTTTGAGGGTGGTCGGGAAATACCTACACCATCTGGCCTCACAAAAGGTTTGCACGCTCATTTGTGCTTTGTACGCTGCCAGGTGGTCGGCTGGGTCAGTAATGCCTGAATAATGCTCGATCATGGGGATCTTGATTTTGCCCGGGTTAGGGGTCTCTATGATGTGCTGACTGAAAGGTGATTTATGTGTCACTGCTGAACTAACTCGAAAGCCCGATTCAGCTACTTCTTCGGGGTCCTCGACGTGTTGTGGGACCTCGGTTCTCGGTGTATGACGGTTAGTCAAGGGGCGAGACTTCCCTTTCGAAGTGGCAGGTATCCTCCTCGATGGGCCAGCAGCAGCGTGCTCGGTTAGGGCACGCTTAGGGTTTGCTACCATTCGATGAGCCTGCGACTGGTCTAGGACTGTCCCTCGATCAGGGGGAGTAGTCTGCTGAGTCTTGATTACTGAGACAAGTTGTTGCATAACAGTAGTCATGTGTCTCTCCATTCGGAGCTCGAGCTGTCGAAGATCCGAGTAAGTGACTGGTGGTGGAGGTGCCTCGAAAGCTGCGTCCGTTTGGCTTCCACCTGGTGGGAGCTCAGTCTCGTCCTCCACAAAGCACCTCCTTTTTTCAGCAGAGTAGTCTGCGCATTCTCAGAAGTGGTCTTTCGAGCAGTAGTACCGCGGTTACCTTGTCCTCGTGTCATGGTGTTCGAAAATGCAGCTGTTATGTTACGGTCCCCACAGACGGCGCCAACTGTTTTGGGTACAAGAAACACAATAGAAATTTATAGTTGGGGGTAGGGGTGTAAACGATCTGAGCCGGCTCGTAGAGCCCTCGAGCTCGGCTCGGTCAAAGCTCGGCTCGAGCTCGGTCAACTTCGAGCCTGAGCCGAGCCCGAGCTATACGTTAAGTATACGAGCTCGAGCCCGAGCCCAGCAAAGCTCGGCTCGTTTAAGCTCGTTCGGCTCGTTTAAGAAAAATTACATTTGAAACGTGTGACAATAAGAAAAATAAAAAAAAATAGCCCAAACATGCAAAAGCCCATAAAAGAATATAATGTTATTGAGTTTAGTTTTCATATTGTATTAGATTTATGTATGATGGACTATTACATATTTTACTTTAAAACCAAAAACCAATAGGTGGGAGAAAAAAAAAGAGCCGAGCCCGAGCCGAGCTCGAGCTCGAAAGTTTGTAAACGAGCCGAGCTCGAGCTCCACCTTGGCGAGCTCGTCGAGCTTCGAGCCGCGCCCGAGCTCGACCAAAGTGACTTCGAGCCGAGCCGAGCTTGGTCGAGCTCGAGCTCAGCTCGGCTCGTTTACACCCCTAGTTGGGGGAGTCTAAATCCAGTTAGGGTAGTAATCGGTAACAAGTCCAAGGTCTTCGAATTCCCGGTACCTGCAAACCGAGCACGGTGAACTACCCCGGGGATGTTCCCGGAATCGGCTCTCCGATGCTTAAGTCAGATCTGATCTCAGAAGGTCATAGAGTAGTACAAGTATATACTTTGGAGTGTGTGTAAAAACGTACCTGGATTATCAGATGAGACTACTATTTATAGGTAGTACTGAGGTGATGTCATCTGGTGAAGATGATGATGTCATGAAAGCCTTTTTGTCAGTGGGCTTGACTGAAGGCCTGTACTTTCTAGCCTGAAAGGTCCTTAGAGGTAAAATGGTAATTTTATCTCCTAAGAGTATTTTAGTCATTTCATCGGTTAGGTGGACCATGACTAAGATGGGCCCAAACAACACTCTTCCATGTCTTTCGGTCTTTCCCACTAAAAAAAGAAATTAATCCCCTCAAAAGAAAAAAAGTAACAATTATTATTGGATTGGGCTTATTCTAATAAGTTTGGCCATATTAGCCCATATCACATCTTTGGATCAACTCATAGCACATTAAAACATTATCTTAAAGTTAAACTCAATTCAAATACAACCCATCTCCCTTCTCTCTCCTCTGCAATATTTCTCGAACATCAATAATGGAGGTTTAGGGTTTATGCTTTCACCTAATTTCCCTCATTCTTCACTACAATTGAAGCTTTCTCTTCTCTCGAATTCCGTCATTTTATTCACTTTATCAAACAATTATCAAGGTATCTTCATTTTTATTTCACCTAACTCTTCCGATTCTTTGTTCAAAATTGAAGCTTGTAAATGTGACAATTTTAGTTACTAAATTCATGTTACTTGTGCTAGATTGTAATAATCTCGAATCAATTTAAACTCAAATCGAAAAGCAGACAATTGAATTAAATCGTAATTAGGTAATTAGCTAGCTGTGATTTTATTGAAGTTTAGTTTTTTCTAATCGATGTTCCTTTCCATGTCATTGTGAATCGATAATTCATGTTCCTTTCTCGAATCTAGTGGCTTTGTTATGAAGTGTAAAGTTGATCTTTGTGGCTTTAGGAAATTTGATTTTTCAGAAAAAGGGGGAAAGTTTGATGTTGCTTTAGGGTCCGTTTGTTTTAATGGAAAACCATTTTCCATGAAAATGACTTTTCAAGGAAAATAATATTCAATGGAAAATATGTTTTAGAAAAAGTTTTCCTTTGTTTGTTTGAATAGAGGAAAACTTAGGGGGAAAAAGGTAAATGAAGCAAAAGAGAAGGAAAGATGAGAAGGAGAGACTCAATAAGAGTAAGGAGTGGAGAGGAAAATGTGACATACCTTATTTACAAAATGAAATTGGTTTTCCTCTTCTAAGAGCATTTTCCACCTTTAGGAAAATTGTTTTCCACCCCTTACCAAAACAAACAAAGGAAAATGAAAGATGGAGAAAAATCATTTTCCAAGAAAATGGTTTTCCACCAAAACAAACGGAGCCTTAGAGCTGCAAATGTTAAAAGCCGTAAAGTTAGTGTTGTTAGATATGTTTCGAATTCGATGGCGTAAAACTTAGAAATCACTAAACATAGGTATCCAGAGGTTTTTAAGCTTTGCTGATCTTGTACAGAAATTGGGCTTCCCGTAAATTTTGGCGTAGCAATTGATGACATTGTAGGTATTACTTCGGCAATGAAGAAAAGTTTGCCGGAATGTTTTATTTCTGTCCAAGTTGATGTATCATTTGGCAATGGAAATATAGTGAAACTGATAGCTGCTTTAGTAAAACTCTACTTACCTGTAATGAAGACAGTAACTGCTTGCGCGAGAGTTATTTCACTTCCATTCATCGAAGGGAAGTCTGAAGTGGTTTGTATTATGTAAGAATGATATGGCTTAGAGTTGGTAGTTGAAAGAATGCCTTCAGACACTTACAATGTGTTTAGATAGGAGAATTTGGAGGAAATGGAAGAGAATGTTTGGACATAACATGGTAGAAGGGAATAGAAGGGATTCATTTTGCTTCCCTTCTCGGCAAAACCAAATCTTGTAAATGTTGAAAAGATTTAGAAGGAAAACACAGCTTATTATGTCTTCCCCTTCCTTTCCCTCATCTTTACTCCTTCCTATCGTTATCTTTTCCTCCATGATTGATATTGGAACATAGTGTTAAAGAGTAATAGTCGGACGCATTGAATTTTTGCACAGTTTTTTATGATCTAAAATCTTAGGTAACATGCGTCAAGATTGATAGGAAGTAGTTAACAGATCTAGTTTGTGTTTATGAGTTTTTTGTGCTAATTTTTTTCATAGTTTTCCGATCTAAAATTGGAGGTGTTATCAAAGCTTAATGAATCCTTTTCTCCCTTCTGTTAGCTTCAGTAGCATTGATGGGGACTGAAAGCGTGAGCATTGTTGGGAAGAATCGAGAAGAAAATCTACCAGTATCTAAGGGTTTTGATTCATTGACAACATTCACCTTAAAAAGAGTAGAAGTGGTGGACAAGTCTTCAGGTCCTGTAAATGCTGAGATTCCAAGTGATCTGGAGATATCTTCAGTGCCGCTCCCATTTGAGATTGATGAGCTTGCAAGCATCAAGAGAAGCTTGAAGATTAAACAAAGACCGTGGATTGTTTATGACGAGTTCCAAAGTGAAAGGGAGCCAGATGTCAAGCAGCATGATATGGTCATACTTGTTTCTTCTTAATATTTCAGTGTCTTTAAATGTAAGATCTTTTGATCTAGTCTAACTGCATTGTGATAAAGCAAGGTTTATGTACTGAACTACTTGTCATTCAAAAACTGAAAATGACAGAAGCCTCTATCCTATCAAATAAAAAAGGATGTAATGGAAAAGAGAAAAAAGAAGTTGCGCCAGAGTTTAGTTGCATGAAAACACCGACTCCACCTGTCTTACTTCCGTATTATATACTTCTATATCTACCCTGCAATCTGGTTATTCATTGCTGTCACTGTCTTACTTTATGTTTTTTTGATGGAATAGATCAACGTGATATCTGTAAATGTTGCATGCACCACAAAGTGTATATGTTTGAATGTTTGCTTGAATGTTGATTGTTTCTGTTGGTTGCGTTGACTTATAGACATGCTACTTGTTAGTGGTGTAGGACATGCATGCTTTGAAAGGAAATGGAGGTTATGATGTTGTGAAGAAACCAATGATAGTTTGTCCTCTTTTATCTCAACTGCCTCTGCTTGTACTGCCTTCACATCTTGCGGAGGATTGGTAGAGGTCATTTTGTTAGGCCGTGCTCTTTTGGACTGAATGAATGAAAATTTAGTTAAGTTTAGTTAGTTTCCTCTCAATTTTCTCCTAAATATTCTCGTTTCATTTCAGTTTAATCAAAGAATAGGGCCTTAATATCTTTGTTAGTACCATCTATTTGATGAAAGGTATACATTCAAATTAACTTCTATTTGGAATAGAATGTTTGGTTCTGGTAGTTCCTTGATTTCTCATTCTCTTCTTGCATATGATCTCTTTTAGTTTTCAATATCTCTCCCTTCTTATTGTTGTGTATTCTTACCAGGGATGGTAGTATGCTAAGTTCATTTAATTGTTTTTTCTTTTCATTTTGGACAGAGTTCATCTCATAAGGTTTTTCTTCCCAAAGGTGTTACAAGGGGATGCTCAGATTGTAGCGGGTGTCAAAAGGTTACCTTTTTTTCCCTTTGAATTTGAATTCAAGTTCTCGCATGTTTAACTATCTTACTTTATGTTTCTGCTCCCTTTACTGTCTTTAACTACGGCTGATTTTGCCAGTCTGAAGTCTCATTAGATAATATTGATATATGTGGCTCTTAGTAAAGGTATACTCTATTATATTTTGCCTTTTAAAACTGTATGACTTTTATAGTTGATGTCTGGTTACATCAACATTGGTGCTTGAAAGAACAGAAGAATACAACTGCATTTTTTTGGAACTCCTTCCTTTTGTGCTTCTATTTAAATCTTTTTTTTTTTGCACTCTCTTTAATTTTTTTCAAATAGGTCTCGGCTAGGTGGAATCCGGCAGGAGCATGCACTTTTATACTCGAAGATGCAATTGTTTTTCATCCTAATGAAGAGGCATGTTCTCGTCTTAGTTATCTATTAATTTTTGTTTGGTTTGGGCTCTACTTTTCTATGTTCACATTATCTTTATGCTTCTAAAATTGTGTATTGTTTCACCTTATCGCTTTCAGGATTTCAAGGACACCTTCAAATACATTGACAGCATACGTCAACTGGTGGAACCCTATGGATTGTGCCGTATAGTTCCACCATCATCATGGAAAGCTCCTAGCTTTTTTGAGGAAGATGATATTTGGCAAAATTATAAACTTTCTACCCAAGTTCAACGAATTAATGAGCTCCAAAACCATGGTTCGTACAGAGAAACATCTCCTGGCAACGACACGAGGGAGGCAAAGCGAAGAAAATTAGATTATGAGTTTGATGATGCCTCTGCTGCAAATTTTAGCTCTGATGAAAGTCATAGATCAGAAAGCTTTCATATAGAATCTGGTCCTGAGTTAAGTCTTATAGCTTTTAAACGATATGCGGATGATTTTCGGCGGTGTTACTTCTCCAGAGAAGCTGAGGCTGCAAATGATAAAGTTAAGCCAACTTTGCATCAAGAACAGTGGGAACCATCTGAACAGATTATTGAAGGTGAATATTGGCGAATTGTTGAAAAGCCAACTGAAGAAATAGAAGTATGTAGATGTTATATCTGACTATGTTTGAAAATTATGTTTTATTTCTAATATATCTGTAACTCATAGTGTCATCTTTCTTCCTCTTTCAGGTACTGTATGGTACTGATACCATTTCTGAAAAACCCGACTGTGAATTCCTACTATCATCAAAGACGGGGCAGGCATCAAACTCTGTAGAAGGTTTTGCTCCAAATTGGGACCTGAACAATCTCTACAAGTTGCCTGGTTCGTTGCTTGCCTTTGACACATTAGATTCTTCTGATACTCTAGTGCCTCAGATACATATTGGAATGTGCTTTTCATGCCTTCCTTGGGTAAGAACTTAGAGCTTCTAACTCATGTGGTCCCAATCTACTAATCTATACTGCTGTGTTATTCTGGTCTTCCCAGTCAATGAATATAACACCAGTTTGCTTGTATGCAACTATGCTTTTCTTGTATCATCTATCTTCTAGTAATTGTTTTCATTTCCTTTGGTTTTCTTTAAATTAGAGTGTCGAAGAGCATCGCTTATACAAGCTGCAGTATCTACATATGGGTGCTCCAAGAATATGGTACAGCATACCTGGATTTGATTCCCATAAATTTAAGGCTATTGCAAAGAAGCACTTCCCAAGTTCGGTAGAAGAATATGCTGACATGCTTCATAGACCGGTTAGTCTTGCTTTTGTCTACACTCTACAGCATGCATGAGCCTTTTTCAGAAGATCTGATTAAAACTGATTAAGTACTAAGGACCATAGTTGTTAAAATCCCGACTCAAATCGTAGAATTTACGAGTTTACGATTCAAATATAGTCATACGATTGGATTCACGATTCTATGCTTTTTTGTGTACTAGTGAAAATCTCATACATCTAAATCAAATTTGATCAAGCTACCAAAGCTATTAATTGACATATATGGTTAATATTTGCCTATTTAGTTGCTAAACAACTCTTCTTTTCAATTATTAGTCATTTTTAACTTATAATATTAGCAATATATAGATCATACATGTTCGTAGAATCTTACCATTCTACGATTCGATTTTACGATCCGGTTCTATGACAGCTTTACGATTCAAAGTTGAATCCTGATTTTAACAGCCTTGTCAAGACTCCAGTCTGCTGCACTAAATATTATGGGTTACTAACTTGATCACTCCATAAAATTAGCTTGTGTCCTGTGTGTATGTCATTCGTAAATTTGTTTTTTGGGTTGGGGGGGGGGTCTTTTTAGTTCCGTACTTCTTGTTATAAGTTAATTGGAATCTTAAAGTGTATATTACGGGCACTTAAGTAAAATTGACAGGTGTATTAACATGGTACAGTAAACATTATATTGTAAGACTAGTGTAAAATAAATTTTACCTCACGCTTTGGTATTCCCTTTCTTGGTAACTCTGGTGTTTCAGAGGGGCTTCTAATTTTTGTAGGAAAAAGTTTATGGTGGTGCTGATGACAGTGTGAAGACCTATGTCAACATGTGCTGCTATTTCGAAATTTAGAAGAAGTGATTTGTTAAGCTTCTTTATTTTTGTATTTTCTGATTTTCCGTTAATTGTGATCATGTGTATTGAGATTTGTCCCCATTTCAACCTCTAGTAGGAACTAAAAAAGAAATATACGAAAGATAATACATATTAATACTTAAGAGAGATTACATCAGTATTCGTAAACAAAGCAAGTGACAATCCACAGCATTTATGTACAAGTGTAAAGATAAGTAGGGAAAGTGTGAAGTAACAAACTGTGAACCATCTTTGACTAAGTAGTTGCATGTGTGTAAGGCTGTAAGCTTCGTCAGAAACAAGTATGAGTGAGGTGAGAATCATGAGCTGGATGTGCTTCTTATCAGCTTGAGGTTTCTTAAACATTGCTGATGTAGTTCTGACAAAATTCTCGCAGGGCAGGCAAATATCTCCTGCAACATTAAAATCAGAAGGTATGCCAGTTTATCGATGCATCCAGCGCCCGGGGGAATTTGTTCTTTTTCTTCCTGGAGTTTGTCATACAGGTTTCAATTGTGGGTTCAATTGTTCGGTGTCAGCTGCCTTTGCTCCAATGGATTGGTTGCCTCATGGGCAGCTTTCAATAGAATCATATCGTGAGAAGAGAAGAAAAACATTAATTTCTTATGATAAGGTGCTATTGAGAGCAGCTGATGAAGTTGTGAAGGCCCAATGGGAATCTCTACTAAGAGGTACAAAGACATCAAAAATCTTGACGTGGAAGCAGGCCTCTGGAAAGGATGAAGTACTGTCAAGAACTTTAAGGGTAAGTGCCTCTAATATTTACTTATTTATTATAGGAGAATACTTTATGGCTCTATGCTATGTTACCCGGACTCTGTTACTTGGACATGACTGTAACGATACACTAGTGTGTTACTCAGACTCTGTTACACGACACACGAGTGTGTCTCCAAGTGTCTAACTCGGGTATCTTATGAAAAATGTATATGAATCTAACTGTGTCGAAGCTTGCATACTCATGTGTCAGGGTAATATTTTTCCTTGATCTTGACCTAATAATTAATACGGCACACAGGTTGTTTTGGTTGGATAATTAGTGTTCATCTTTTCCAAACAGGCGCGTATCAAGTCAGAGGCAAGATCTCGGGAATATCTTTCCTCTCCGTCTCAGTCACGGAAAATGTACAAAACCTTCGATAGTGATGGTTGGAAACGGGAATGCAGCATCTGTTGTTATGATTTATATTTGTCTGCAGTAAATTGCCCTTGTAACCGAAACAAATACTCATGCCTAATACATGCCAAGAATTTGTGTTCTTGCCCTTGGACTCAGAAAACTTTCCTGTTTCGCTACCAGATCAACGAGTTAAATATTTTGGCAGATGCTGTGGAAGGCAAGTTGAGCTCAATCAGAACTTGGGTCAAAGAAGATCTTGGGCTAGCTCTGCAGTGGAGCAAGCCCAATCAAGATCAAAATGGGCCTTCTGTGGATCCACCTTTCGCTGTTGTCAAAGACAAGGTTACTTCTATGAAAGATGAGGGTTCTAGCTTAAAGTTACTGTCAGAGGCAAAGAAGCTTCCTGTTGAGATGAACTCAGATGATTCTAAGGCTAAAGTAGGGGAGACTAGTTTGAAAGATCTATCTAATGACGATAGAAGTTCATCGTCGTCCTCGGATTTTGATGTAGAGGAATATATCACACATCTGGAAGAGTCCTTTAAAAGGGGAGCTTTTCCTCCAGCCTCGAGCAAGGAGGGAAACTCAAAGGCAAACCAACAAGACCTATTTTAGTAATTTAAGGGGGGTCTTGTACAAAAATGTTTGGCCAACTAAACATATTCGATTGTCCAAGGAGAACTTGGGCAGTTGTTTATATTACTGGCTTTTGTGATTCTAAAGAGCACACTCAAAGCAGAGATGTGCTCAAGTGTTTGAGCCTACTAAATATTACTCTTGTCCTTAGAGAGTTGAGCTGCTTGTATACGGTTTATCATAACTTGTGTATATATTCGGGTGTATCTTGAATGTTATACAAATGAGTAAATAAGTAGAACGAAAATGAGCACAAACTTAAGAATCATGTATCATGTGTAGAATATAAATCAGTTTGTTATTTTTTGGCTTATAAATAGTGAACTTAACTTACTTTTGCATGATTAAACTTATTATTATTGAATTTGTATTAGTTTTGTGATCTCAATCTACCTGGCATGAACTTGTTTTTTTTTTTAAATTTCCATTTTTCCAACCTTAGATTATTTTTAGCTTAAATCCAACTTAATTTTTTTCTTCATTTGGTAGTTTAATAAAACTTGCTATTAAATTGCACTTAATTTTACAATAGCTAAAACTTGTTTTTGATATCATTTGTTTAGTGGATTCATTGATCATATAAATTGACTTTTGATATCATTCACGTACTCTAGTTTGACTACCTCGTATTATTTATTTATAAGCAAAACTTAATCATGTGCGCCTTTATCTTCATCTCAAGATTGTGAGATTACGTAATCTCTCAGATTGTTGTGTATATAGTGAGGAAGATGACAGTTTTTTAGGGTACAATGTACAAGTAAAATTGACTAGGCCACCTATCTCAAGTAAAATCCAACCAAGATAATATTCACACAACATGGACATGATCGACGCACAAAATATTTACATATTTCTATCGAATATTACGACTAAAAGATCGGAAGAAATTTGTCATAAAGTAGTTTTGGTATACCAAGAGCTTAGTGCATCATACTACTCCGAGGTACAATAAATATTGTTAACTTTTTTTTTGGTGGTGCTAAAAGTTGTAAAATATTAGTAGTAATCTTGATGGAATACAATTATCTTTTCATTTTCTAAATTGGCAAATGATGGGAGTGTATGTTGTATTAGTTGGATGAGAAATCCAACATTTTTTTTAATACTAACCCAATAAGAAAACCGAAGAAAAGAAATCAATTCTAAATTTCTAACCAAATGGACTGAAATTAGAATTACAGCATTTATGATGCAATACGTACTCTATTTCATCTGCACCTCATTTATTTTTTGACATTCGAGTGTTACTATTAAAGTCCAATCAATTGTAGCCTATGGGTAATCTACAGATACATATCTTGGTAGAAATATAACCTCCAACTGGAAAATGTAGGGTTTTAGCAGATGAGAAGTCCAATCCTATCGCATGCGAACAAAGCCACAGGTTCAGAAACTCCATCTTTTATGGAGTTTTGCATGAAAGTCCAGGGTGTGCATGGTCCAGATATTATTATGAGGAAATGTACCGTGTTTAGTCATTAGTGTGAGGTCTAATGATTTGTGCATATTCTATAATTGAGGGCAGACGTTCTCACATGCATGCAACACATTGCCTGTTCATACTGGCATACGTACTGCCATGCATCGAGTATAACTCGCGATGCATGTCAGGGATGGAGCGAGTAGTGGATCCTAAAAGAGATTGAGATTCTTATTTTTGGAATAAATTAATGAAAATTTAGTTCAGCTCAGTTTAAATGTATTTTACAATTTAGTGAAGATAACTTTAGTTCAGAGCAATTTCATTCAATTTGGTTTGATTCATGTCAATTTAGTCCATAGAAAACGTCTGAATCTTTTTGCAATGGCTAATTTAAGTGTTATTTCCCCCAAATATTCTTAAAAATTGAATACTTGTCCTTTAAAAATCAATTATATTATTTGCATTGTCAGGTGTGATCTTATTTAAAAGGGAAAAGTACCCCCATCATCTATAAACAATAATAAAGTTTTTTGAAATACAACTTCATATTGCAAGTAACTCATATTAGACGCATAACAAATGGAACACAAAGGGCATGTGCATCTCACGCGTCATCTATAGGTGTATATGTATGAAATAATTGGCTCTTCTCTAGATATTTTTGTTAATCTAATTAATTCACGTGAAACCCTATTTTTTTACTAAAGTTCCATTTGCAATGTCACATTTCTTTGACATCAAGTTTTTACAGAATTTACTCCCACAAATGTTGCAATGCTGGTATGGTTTAGAGCTTTAGTAGTTCATTCTTTACAAATTACGAAACGTAGTGATGTTTATTCTATATTTTGTGTAATTCTACACTTTTACTATATTTCCTTTCCCATATGCTCATTCTAGGGAAAAAAAATGTGAACCAATATACAATATTATTCAATTTGTATATTGTAGTTGAAATAGCGGTGGTAAATAATATGGATATCACTTTCTAGCTCAATTCTAAGAAGAAATGTTGGAAATTAAACAAACATCATCATCAAATGTCTTCAAAGAAACTAATCAAACATCATTATCATGATATTGAAATCTAACCAACTCTGGTTACTCATTCAATCCTTTTTTTTTTTGTCTAAAAGGGGAATAGATGGGGAAGGGGGAAAAGTGACACGTGGCAATTGCCAATCAAATTATGGTAGGGACCCTTATTCTTTAAGATGAATTTTGAAGTAATTGTTCCTTATTAGAAAAAAGCAATAAATATTTTTTGTCCTTCACAACCTTGCTTAAATAATGTAAAAGAGAAATTTGGAAGCTTAAATTATAGAGAAGGTATTGGGTCAGACGCGTCCGACCATAACATTTGGTCAGTCGACTTTCAGTTGGTTTCATTTTTGTTTCAGTTGGTTTCATTTTTTTTCCAGTTGTTTTCAATTTTTGTTCAGTTGGTTTCAATTTTTGTTCAGTTAGTTTCAAATTTTTTTCAGTTCATCTTTTTTATTTCAGTTGGATGTCTTTTAAGTTCAGTTAGTTATCTTATTGTTTCATTTACGTGTTTTAGTCTAAATGAATACAAGTTAGAAGCAAATGAAAAAAAAGGGGAGTAAATGAAAGCAAGTTAGAAGCAAATGAAAAAAAAGGGGAGTAAATGAAAGCAATTTAGAAGCAAATGAAAAAAAAGGGAGTAAATGAAAGCAAGTTAGAAGCAAATGAAAAAAAAGGGGAGTAAATGAAAGTAACTAAGAAGCAAATGAAAAAAAAAGGGGAGTAAATAAAAGCAAGTTAGAAGCAAATGAAAAAAAGGGAGTAACTACATACCTTCATCCTTTTAACTGAAGGTATATAGTTATTTCAGTAACTTATATTTTTCTTTCATTTAACAAATAACTAAAAATAAAAAAATAAAAACACTAACCTCTTCTTTCTTCTCACTTTCTCCTTCTTCTTCATCAATGGCATAAATGGCATCAATGGTAGAAGTTGAACCATCAATGGTAGAAGTAGAAGTTGAACATAATTAATGGCTTTCCAAACATCAGCATCTCAATGAATGAGCATGAGCAGCGCGCGGCGGCGGCGGAGGAAGAAGATGAAGAAGAAGGAGCAGCGGCGCGGCGGCGGCGGAGGAAGAAGATGAAGAAGAAGGAGCAGCGGCGCCGTTCTCGCGGCGCCGTCCGACGAAAACTATTGGGTCAGACGGTCTGACCCAATAGTTTCACAAAATTATATGTATGCTAGCACTTTTTTGTGACAAGGCTCTTTTTAGTCTTATACAAGTGCATATTGCATATTGGTAGATAGTTTTGACAAAAGTTAGGCTATATTCTCCTTGCCTAAATTTCACTCATTTAAGACAAAATATTATAAGATTAATTTAGATAAGAATTAATATGTGTTAACAAGCTCCTTAAAGTTCGAATAGGTGAAGTTTATAATTTTTTTAGATAAAAGTAATTGACCTATTGAGTAACTCGAGGGATAATCAGAATTTTATCCACGTCCCTTAATTATCTCGATAGACACTCCAAGTAGAAGTTCAGGGGAGTATTCTCTTCATCAAAATAGCTTCAAGTCTGATCATCTCCAATTAAAAACTATTAGATGTATATATAAAGTAATATTAGGTCTAAACAAGTCCAGTAAGAGCTAATGAAATCCAATTAATTGTAAATATAAGATGAAATTAGGAGTGGTCGGAATTGAGCAAACCGAATGCGTTCAGTTCAAATAAGTAAGGCGAAAACAACTCATCTAGATATTTCCACAGCAAACAACAAATAAAACAAGGGTGAAACTAAAAAACAAAAGTTAGGTGCTCCATGAATTTAGGTTAGCCAAAAATGGGGGGGCCTGGCCTTTCAGGTTAGCTTTGATGTCTATAATTGATCATTTACTGGATTTTTTTGCGGATTTTTTTGCAATAATTTACCCCAAAAGGAGGCTGAATATAGCTGTTGGCAAAATTCACAAGATATGTTGCTGGTTATTTGTTACCCACCGAAAGAAAGAATTTTCTATTGGATAAAATAAAAATAGTAAAATAAATTCATAATTGTAGTAAGAGTACAAATGTACTACAATTTGCATGTTGTGTCATTTCAATCTCCCAATTAATGATGAGGTTCTAATTAAGGCATGTGACTCTGATCTATAATACGGAGTAGGAATTATTAGGCGTACGAAAAGTTTTTAATCTGCCCTGACTAAATTTATTATGCAGCTTAAGGCCCTGTTCAGTTCACCTTAAAATAATAATATTTAGTAAAATAAGTTTAGTTCAGTAAAAATAAGTTCAGTTCAGCAAAAATAAGTTCAGTTCAGTAAAAAGAAGTTCAGTTCAGTAAAAATAAGTTCAGTTCAGTAAAAATCAGTAGTGCAAAGAAGAAAAAACAACATGAATCAGTAAAAATAAGTTCAGTTCAGTAAAAATCAGTAGTGCAAAGAAGAAAAAACAACATGAATCAGTAAAAATAAGTTCAGTTCAGCAAAAATAAATTCAGTTCAGTAAAAATAAGTTCAGTTCAGCTAAAATAAGTTCAGTTCAGCAAAAATAAGTTCAGTTTAGTAAAAATAAGTTGAACTGAACAGGGCCTAAAAGTGATAAAAACCATTATTCCTAGTCGTATTTGCCTTATAAGGCCCTGTTCAGTTCACCTTAAAATAATAATATTCAGTAAAATAAGTTCAGTTCAGCAAAAATAAGTTCAGTTCAGTAAAAATAAGTTCAGTTCAGCAAAAATAAGTTCAGTTCAGTAAAAATAAGGTGAAGTGAACGGGGCCTAAATAACTATCTTGACAAATTTCACAACATAAAACTAATGTAGGAAACTAGTACATAGACCCGAGCGATGCTCCAAAATTTTTGTGGTTACAATTTTGTGATAGTTAAAGATAACTAATGTTATTTATCGTGAAAAATATCTTTGAAAAGAAAGTAAGTTATCTCATTTATAAACTTAACTTTTGGTTTTCTTGCATAAATGGTCATTTGTTTTGATAAATAAGCAACATAGATATGATGGAGTAATAGTTAATCCATTCATGAGGCGGTTGGTTCAAATCTTCATAATGACAATTTTTTTTTAATATGAGAATGATGTTGATAAAATTCTGTTGAAAGAAGCATGGGGACGTATGGTGGATCGCAACTCTTGCTTCCTTTTTTTAATATATACTACTTCCGTTGTTTCATTTTAATTACAACAAACTCAAGTGGGTGGACTTCTAAGCAGAACTTTGGTGTGAATGAGAAAATGATGGAGAGAGAAAGTGGGGCATGTGATAAAGAGAGAGATAGAAAGAAATCACTTGTAAAAAAGGAACGAAAATATTTGTTGCAATTAATTTGATATTTCCATTTTTGGCAATTGTTGTTATAAAAAATAAACGGAGGAAGTATATAGATAGATGTTACATTTGTTTGCCTTGTGTTTGGGAGTATGTATTAATCATTTACTATATCAATTTGTTGTTCCAATGATTATGTTGTTAGTGAAAGTTAGGGGTCAGAGCATCCATCTTGTTTTCAAGAGGTCTAGAGATCATATTCTCATCCTTCCTCCATGACTCTTGTATTTATGCTGTATGTATAGTGTTTTTTTTCCGGAAAGATAAATTGAGTCGGATTCTTCAATTTATAGTTTTTCATATATCTTTTCCTTAGTACTATGTGGAATATTTATGTTATTAGTTCTGTCGGTATTATATCAAAATGTATAGTTGTTTGATTAAACCTTCCTTCACTAATACACATGTGAATCTGCGGCAATTGCCATTTTAAGAGATAGCATTAGGTAGATGGAAGATGATCACCTTTATATAAAGTCTACAACTCGTGAAAAATCTCATAGACGACTCATACAAAATATTAATCATCAGATTATAGACTTTTAATTAAATTGGTTATTTCATACAAAGTATTAATAGTCGTAGCTAGTAAACTAAATCTTACCATTAAACTATTACCCTCCACCATTTAGTAGTCACTTAATCCTCTTCAATCCTTTATACTTCTTCGTAAGACTAGTCTACCACTTGACCAAATGACTCATCCTTTACTTCATCTAGTAGCCTACCATTATTAATGGTTGGAGAAGTACAAGTTTGTTTGTTTTGGTAGACTTCTTTAGCTTAGAAAAAGTTATAAAATCCAATTGTCGGTTCTGAAATAGGAGGGTAGTGATCCATCACCTAAATTAAGGTGACACAACAAGATCGAGTTTGTTTTAAATGATCCATGAACATATAGCTAGGTTAGCTTATTATTAGGTCAAGGACAGTATATTATGCATGGGACTTGGGAGGACCACTCAAAAACTTGGTAGCTGAGGTTGGTTGTGTTTGATTATCACAATTCAATTTTTTAGTTCGTTTCTTCCAAACCCGGCCCAGCCCGGCCCACCAAGAACTTTACTGTAAGAGTACTTATTGTCGTTTTACTATAACCTTTTTTCTTTTGTGAGTACTATCAATCAAATGTTTATTACTCTTTATGTACTATCCAATTGTATGCTTACTTATTTACTTTCTTGTCTTTTATTCTCTATTTTGTCACACTATTCTTTTTGTTGATAAAACTCTTATTTGGTAAGTGGTAACCGATTATAAATAATGATAATATTAGTGTATACATATGAAATTTTTTAATAACGAATGTGTTAGATTAATCCACAGTAATTAATGAAATATATCTTGAAATATGTGCTCTTCTAAAGTGGTACTTGTGTTGATCACACTTTGTAATTATTTTAGAATAGATAAAGTATGTTTTAATTTCTTAGGTTGCATAAGCTCATAAGCTTGAACCAATAATGACATTCAAGATGGGCTTAGAGGAATTATAGGTCTCAATCGTCTCATGTTGAAGATGATTGAATGCCTAACATGGACTTGAGATGAAGAAGAGGTGTGGTTTAGTAGAAGCATAGCTTGATTTTAAATAGTTTACGGTTCAAATCTTCACTCATGCATAGGGAGGGTTAAGGTAATTTGTAGTTTAAACTCAAGGTTGGACCGTAACTAAAAAGCATGGACTTGAGATAATATACATTTATTTGAAAATCTTCTATCTTTGAACGATTTATTAAAAGTTAATTGACTTCAAAGAGATGCCTTTAGCAGAGTCCTTGATATTTGACATCTCTAAATAAGAGAAGTCGTTAGTTAAATTTAAGTTTGTATACTTCATGTTTTATAGAGATTAATTGTTGAGAATTTGAAACTAGGGGGAAGCATGAAGTCTTTCTCAATTTTATCTTTTCTTCATTTTATTTGTGTTATAATTGAGAGATAGAAAATGAAAAGAAAATAGAAAGAACCATATATGATATTATACATAATTTAGCTTATACACAAGGATTAAGATATCCGAGAGTACATTAAAATAACTCTTGAAATGAAATTACTTTTTATTTATTTCCTAGTAATATATCCATCCTAGAGAAGGGTTTTAAAAGTGGAAGGAAGAAAAGTACCACTTTGTAGGCCTATGCCATGTTGAGTCCAAACATATTACAAATTCACTTTAGAGTAAAGTCCAAAATTCTTGTCTTAAAAGCATCATGTTAAAGTTACCATTTATATTATCAAAAATTTCTTATTTTGAATCAAATTATGTAATGTTGTTTGACATCTATTGACGATCTTTTTCGAATTATTTTCTTGAGAAGGTATTGGGTCAGACGTATCCGACCATAATATTTGGTCGGACGACTTTCAATTGGTTTCATTTTTATTTCAGTTGGTTTCATTTTTGTTTCAGTTAGTTTCATTTTTGTTTCAGTTGATTTCAATTTTTGTTCAGTTGGTTTCAATTTTTGTTCAGTTGGTATCAATTTTTTTTCAGTGGATCTTTTTTTTTCAGTTGGATGTTTTTTAACTTCAGTTGGATGTCTTTTAACTTTAGTTACTTATATTATTGTTTCATTTACGTGTTTTAGTCTAACTGAAAACAAAACCCAAGTAAATGAAATAAAATAAGTTGTAAATGAAAGCAAATTAGAAGCAAATGAAAAAAAGGGAGTAACTAAAACATACCTTCATCAATAAACTAAACCAACTGAACTGTTTTCACGCAATTCTAACTCACCATTTTAATTTGAGTGAAATACTCACTAACCTGTACTATAAGCATTCGGTATTTCGGTCCATCTTGTGGTATCAACTTCTGGTTGTGAGTGTGAGATTTTCATAACGCTTTCAGTTCTTCTCTTCTGTCATTGTAGGCTTTATTGAGCTTCCAATTCAGGTACTAACAAATTGGCTGGCTGCGGCCTAGGAAGAAGATGAAAAAGAAGGAGCAGCGGCGCAGCGGCGGTGGAGGAAGAAGAAGGAGCAGCGGCACGGCGGCGTTCTCGCGGCTTTGTCCGACGAAACATATTGAGTCAGACGGTCTGACCCAATAGTTTCACTATTTTCTTTCTTCAATCATCTCAATCGGTTTATTATTACTCATGGAACATGCTCTCTTTAATGATAACCACACAATATGATATTCACAAAGTAAGGGATGCAACAACACTTACTTTAGAGCATTGCTTTACCAATCTACCTTTTGGCAATACCCCTTTCCCTTGTCTTTCAATTAGATTCTTTAACTTCGAACAATAAAGAAAAATGCTATCTGAAGAGACAAGACCATCATCCACTTGCAACTCTCGTTGAAATTCTTCTATAAAGGAATCATTACTTCATAATCAATGACAATGACTATTACGAGTTAAAGATACTCTCCTAATCTTTATTTGAATTTAAAGTATACTCTCTTAAATCTATGATGAGTCACTCTTTTTTTTATATCTTTCTAGGGATTTTGTAAAAAGACTGTAGAACATTAACCCTAATCTTTATCTGAATTTAAAGGATACTCTCCTAATTTTTTTGATGAGTATTTATGTCAATTTCCCCTAACAGAGATAAAAAGAGTACAATAACTAGATAATATTCAAATAATCCAATAAGAAGGAAAATTTGTCAAATGGCACCTACTTTTAATCCAACTTTGTGAACTAGCACCTTGATTTTATTTATTTGTTAAATGGCACCTACTTGTAATCTAACTTTGTGAACTAACACATTGATTTTATTTATTTGTGAAATGACACCTACGTTTAATCTAACTTTGCGATCTAGCACCTTGATTTTATTTAATTGTTATTTAGCACCTTAATTCAAGTTTGTGATCTAGCACCCTAATTTTAATTTATTGTTGCTTAGCACCTTAAGGCCTAAACTACCCTAAACTATTTTTCTTGGTACCTTACTAATTTGTTTTGGCTAAATAAGTAAACATTCATGCGGTTATTCTATCTCGTCAACACGAGTTTAATCATCTTATGAATGAAAATTTCATAAAAATTGTACATCGTATATATACGTCGTCGTCTAAAAATGGTCTTTCGATTTTTAGGTTGAATGCAACATTCATGGACCGCATCGATACCATCGTTTCATTGGAATTCTCGAAATTTGTGCCCCTTAAGGACCAACACTTAAGTTTGTTTACCCGAAAATGTTGTATTCGACCTAAAGACCGCCGCAAAAGTCACATCGAAGTGTGTGCCCCCGGTACTCGTGTAGTAGAGATTCTCGAATATCATGGCATTAAAGTGAGCGAGACGATGACATTTCGAAAAATATCGTTTAGGGTCTTAAAACCCTAGTTAAAGACGCCTTAAAGTGTGTTTCCCTTGCCACTTTCAATTTTCGGGTAGTTTAGGGTGCTAAGAAACAATAAATTAAAATCAGAGTGCTGTTTGAATTAAACCTAGGTATCAAAAAAAATAGATTAAAGTAGTTTAAGGTGTTAAATAACAATTAAATAAAATCAAGGTGCTAGATCACAAAGTTAGATTAAAAGTAGGTGTCATTTTACAAATAAATAAAATCAATGTGCTAGTTCACAAAGTTAGATTAAAAGTATGTGTCATTTGACAAATAAATAAAATCAAGGTGCTATTTCACAAAGTTGGATTAAAAGTAGGTGCCATTTGACAAATTTTCCCAATAAGAATAATAACAATTAGAACAAAATATTAAGGAAAGAAAGAATAGATGTTTATTGATGTATGCCATGAAGATATTGACGTAAAAAGGATGCCAATATATCACGTAAAAATGATGCTCCAAACAATAATAGTTAGAGTGCTAGACAGCTTACAAATGACCTAGCAATCCTAATTATACCCTAACCCCTTTTTATATAAGATTTAAATCCATTCTCTCCACTTCCTAGATCCCCATTTCTAGCAACCACCTCCGCGATTCTCAAACGCTTCGCTCCACGTACCTTGATCCTCGGCATTCTGATCATATCTCGTTGATTGCCTCTTCTTTTCTCTTGCGGTTACTTGTGGTGTGTTATTAGGGATAAACAATGAGTCACTTCTCTTTCTTCTATTCTTTTAGGGATTGTGTAAAAGGAGTATTGTGGGACATGAACTCTAATTGTTAAGCAACTATTTTTGTGGAAACTCTCAATTGGTCAAAGCAACCAACAAAAGAATTGGAGATCGAGAATTACAATAGTGCTAGTTATAATATGTGTTTCTTTCACTTGTGGAATGAAAAAATTGATCATAATATGGGATTGGTAATTGATGGTGAACCACCATCTAAAAAATCTTAGATCTGCCATTCATAGTAACTGACTAGCTTTGTATCAAAAAGAGTGGAATGTGGCAGTGTCAGTGTGCCACAAAATAGACTCCGATAGCGTCACAAAATGTTTAGTGGGAGCTCGCCGCATACAATTTAAAACCACTTCATATATATATACGAGTTAAACCCTTCTATTCATTTTGACAAATAGAAGTTTTTCTTTCAAGTAAAACCTTTCCATCTTCCCATGAGACTGGAACACTAGACTTTTCCTCTTCTCAAAGAAATTTTTTAGGAAATTTTGACAGGAATAATCCCTACTACGACGGTTCCGCTCAAAATAATCTCATAAGTTATTCTAGAATAATCCAAACTATTAGCGATGATCTTCCCAAAATAATCCACATTTTATCTTTTCTTGTCTTTAGACCTGTCAAACGGGTCGGTCAAAATAAAATATTTTCGGGTTCGGGTCGAATAAACCTTGTTCAAGACCCAGCATGTTCTTGTTGGGTCGACCCAACGGGTTAAGGCGTTTGAATTTGTTCTTTCTTTCATTTAGTTTTTTGGCCATATATGTGACAAAATATACACAATATACGTTGAAAATAGTAAATTATATAAAATATAGTCATTTATACCTGAATTCAACCATAAAATTACGTCCACATTTAACAAAATTCATTTTTGGAACCAAATACTCTAGTTGAAGCTATTTTTAGCAATAAAATTCTCATAATTTCATATTATTGCTACAAATATAATGATTTTTCGATCGGTCGGGTAAAAAACGGTATTCTCGGGTTCAGATACAATCGGGTTCGGGTCAAAAGGTTGTGTTAAAAACCCACTATTTCCGGGTCGGATTGAGATCGGGTTTCGGGCCGGGTCGAATTTTGATAAGTCTACTTGTCTTCAATGATTCATTTTGGGACTACTATACATAGTAGAATTAAGAGTTTGGATTATTTTAAGAAGGTACCCCCAATAGTTTGAATTATTATAAAATAACCCGTAGTTGATTATCTTGGGCGAAACGGTCATAGTTGGGATAATTCCTGTAGATTGTTCCAATTTTTCTTTTGAACATATGTTTTTAGCCCACGTTGTCTTCACATTATAAAAGTGTATTAATTAACATTAACTGCCAACACCTAGCTTTGTTAATCTACATATATATCTATATCAATAAGCGTATAGTACGAAGAGTTGTAATCCGTCATTTGTCACTGTTCTATTAATATTATTCTATTAAAACCATTCTCATATAATGTCAAGATTTGAACCTGTAATATAGAGTAGAGTATGGAAGATTAAGTTCTAACCAGTCCTCCACCATACTAATATTGCTCTTTTCATCAGAAAGTTAATGATGATATATAAATGAAAACCAAAAGTTAAGTTGTATTTTGATATTCATATTATAAATGACTCTTTTTTTTATCTTGACATTTTCACACTAAATAATACTATTAGTTATCTTTAACTATTGCAAAATTCTAATGTACAAAACCCTATACTCGGCCTAATACTAGTTTTTTTATTACAAATTGAGTCGGTGCACTGTGGGGGCAAATTAGTTAAGATGGTGATTGGTAAGAGAGATTAAAAGAGACACTCGTGTATTGAGAAGAAAAAATAGAGAGAAATCATATGCAAAATAGAACTGAAGAAAAGTCATTTTGTTGAGGATTGATCACCAAAAATTCAATGGAAGTCATTCTATAAAGCGCTGTCGGCCAGATAGAATAAAAAACTTCAAGATTAAATTCAGTCACTTAATTGATCATGCATTGTACTTCAATAACTTCACCAATCAAAAATTACATATCAGATGACAGTAACTAAACGCTAGTAACTTTCACTGGATTACTGTAGCACTTAGACACTATTAGCTATCTCATTTTTCAAAGTGATCAAACTTTACACGCTACCAAGTAGTACTCCCTTTGTCCCAAAAAAAACTGCTATATTTTGACAAGAAAGTAAAAGTACTTTCTGGTCAATATGTAGCAGTTTTTTTGGAACGGAGGAAGTAAAAGTTAAAGGTTTCTCTGAATATCTATTATAAATAGACATGGTTGACAAAAGATCCTGCTGTCTCAAGCAAAGTATTATTGATAGTTCTAGAATTATGAAGGTTCCAGGAAATTGCTAATAATGCACCAACACCTTATCAAACACACACAGAAAAATTAGATGATATTCTCAATGAACCAAACAAATTAATTTTTTTTTGCCGGGCCAATGACAATCACTCCTATTCCTCCCTCCGTTTCACAATAATTATTACACTTGCATGTTTTATGCATGTCAATGCAAAACTTTGAGCGTTAATATCTCCATATATATTTACCTATCAAGAAAGTCTAACAAGATCCCACATGACTATATTTTTTCTTATGTATAAGTCATAAATGATGGTCAAAGTGAAATATATGAATAGTGTAAAATTTCAGAGTATAACAATTATATAGTGAGATGAAAGTATGAAAGTTTATGGTCAAAGTTTATCAAATTTGACTTTGAAAACATCGAATGGAAACAGTAATAGGGAACTGAAGCTGGCACTGAGGTAGTATGTGAGGAAGAATGTGGGTCATTTGATGGCTAAGGGTCGGGCCTTAAGAACAGAATAAATCGAGTTATGCATTTTTCATAATCCAATCTATGTAGATGTACTACATAGATATGAGCTGCATTGTTATGAGCTACATTACATAATAAATCGAGTTATTCCACATAACTATATTTATTTCCTATGTATAAATCACAAATGATGGTCAAATTAAAATATGTGAAAAGTGTAAAATTCCAAAGCATAACAACTATAGTGAAATGAAGGTAGTACATATGAAAGTTTATGGTCAAAGTTTATCAAGTTTGACATTGAAATCATCGAATGGAAACTATAATGGGGAACTGAAGCATATATATGAGGAAGAATGCGGATCATTTGATGGCTAAGGGCCTTAAGAAAAGAATAAAGACGCATTTTTCATAATCCAATCTATGTAGATGTACTACATAGATATGAGCTAAATTACTATAGCTAAATTGAGTCGAACCTAATCCATCCATGTTCAAGTTACCCTTATCATGAAAAAAGAGAAATATACTTCTAGATAGATGTGCCAACAATTATTGATCAATCCTAAAGTGAGCATATATATTAAGCTTCCTTCAAAACCATGGGAAACATCCGAACTTCTATAGATATAGCAGGAAGTGATCTCTAAATATGTTTTAATTAATTATGCCAAACATCTCATTTTTTCGAGAGGTGACCTTTTTTTAGTGTAGCTAAGAAGAAGAACCCTACTGAAGTAACACTTATCGCAGCCAATTCGCTCTCTTTCGGGCTATGACTTACGACTTAAAGAGTAATATACTGTGTCATCAATAACCTCAGTAATCGATAAGTAACAATATTAATAAAACCAAAGCAATAATGGAGGGGAAAAGGTCAAAGTGAAACATTTTTGCAGAAATGGAGAAAAAAACTGATTACCCTCCTGTTCCTGCTCTATATACAGTGCTATATTTATGGACACTATGTTCTGACAAACATTTGCAGTCTTTTCTAGAATTTTTTTTCGTAAATTTCCTAAAGTTACAAGTTGTTATTACCATATTTACCAGCGTGAAACCATCATCAATCAGACAAGACCACCAGTTTTTCTATGTTTCTCCGCATACGAAACTTCTTAGTAAGGTATGCTTTTTCAACTTATTTTCAATCTTTTATAGGAAATAAGCTTTGTCAAGTGCTAATAAATTCAAATAAGGTTTGATCTTTTCCAAAATCTCTACATTTCACTCAAGTTTATCTAGCTAGAGAAAGTATGTCAAAATATCCAAAAAGTAGTACTTCCTCCGTATCGTAAAGATAAAGTGTGAGTAGAAAGTGCCAAATAGTATAATTTTGCTCATTTGTTAATTTAGTTGAAACTTTTCTGCTAAAATAGCCTTGTGTATGTAACTCAAAGTACATACAAGGGTTCAATCAAAATTGCAGTTGCCTGCAACTTAAAGAAAATACATTCACTAAAAATCAAATCTATTCATGTAATATAAATTCAGCTTTATTCAATTAATCAACTATGATATTATTCCATCAAAAATTAATCAATTTTAATAACTAAAAATCAGTCACTTCATATATATAGCATAATAGCAATACAACATCAATCAATAAACATCAATTCTAACATCTACTCCAACTTAGTAAACATCAGCTCCAACAAGTATTTATCAATTTCAATCATCAAACATTACATCATATCAATTAAGTCCAATAAGTGAAGAGAATAGAGCCTTAATTTATTAATTTCAATTTATGAAATGTATTATATCATCCCATGACCCCCATCGTAAGTTCGTAGCATTGATAACTTTCTCTGATTGAGAAGATTACATTTATAAACTAAATGAGTGCTCTATATATGTCCGCAATTCCTACTTTTCTAAACAAAAAACCCTAATTTCGTAATCCAAATATTCTTATCCTTTACAAATATATATCTTTCCTTCTGAAAAAACACAACTAGCTATCAATTGAAACAAATAGTTGATGACCCAAGTACCATCTAGCATGAACCAAGCATAATTCAGATAGCTCTATATATATGTCCATCTAAAATAAACCTAACCCTAATTATAAATTTAGCTAAACTTATAATTCTCCTATAATATTCCTTTAATAATAAGTTAAATTACCCCTACTTCATATATATATATAACTCGCAACATCATAGTAAAGGGTAATAACACATACGACTCTTACCTAATGAAACACAACTATACTAAACAAATAGTATGGGATAGATAGAAGAATTAGCACTACCAATCTAATACTTAGTAACACTAATTAATTAATTAATTAATACTCATAATAAACAACACAAAGTTACACAAACATTATTACATAACACTCCTACTAATTAATTATAACTAATTTTCTACCAGAGGATTATGATCATCTAGCTCAATTAATTAGCTTGTTGTAGTAAGATTATTATTACTATTATTAACTTGAGGAAGTTGTGGGACCCGCTTACGTTTCTTCTTCTCATAGCTAATCCCTCTAGCTTTAGACTGAGAGTCCCTAACCTCCCTTAAGTAAAGCCTAACAGCACGGGCCCCAAACGGGTTCATCTCGGGCTTGCCACCATTTTCTTCATAGGCAGCTCTCAACCGTCCGATCAAAGCATCAAGTGAACCCCAAGCTTGACGGAGCGGGCAGGGGCAAGGGGCAGGTGGGTTAGGGTGCCCGTAAAAGGGGCAAAGTTGAGTATGTACCTTAGTTTTTCCAAATTGGTCTAAGTAACGTAGGAACTCTAATACATGGGCTCCACTACAACGGTTTAGTGAGAGTGGTGGTCGGTGGTTCTTAAGGTATTGTCCAAATGTGTTCCAATCTCTTCTCTTTTGGTTTTCATATCTTGAAAAGGTGGTGGTTGTTGTGGTTGTGGTTGAGGGAGGGGAGGTTGGAGAAGAGGAAGGTGGTGGTGGGAGGGTGAAAGGTGGTGGTTGGTGGTGGTTGTTGTGGTGGTTGTGGTGGTGATGGTGGTGGTGGGGTTGAAGTGTTGTGATGTTTGATGAGGAGTCCATTTATAAGTTAGGTTGTGGAAAAAAATGGAGAATGAGTAAAAGGTGGGGAGATGGGGTATGTTGTTTGTAGTAAAAAGTTAAGGGTTTGAGGGGTTTTATGAGAGTGTTTTTTGGCCTTTGGGAGATGAGAGAGGGGGATTTGAGAGGAAAAATGAGGGGAAGTGAGGAAGTAGAATTTTGGGTGGATTTATGGCATAATGGTTCATATTATGCTTCATTTAGTCTTATGTTTGGTAATGTGACATATGTGGACCTCACTCCTTATTGACCTTATTGTATGAAGAGGTAAAGACACATCCTAATAAGTTCTAGGTTTGTAGGTGGCATGATTCGAAATCCTAATTTATAAGGATGTATAAAAAATATAAGATTTAGATCTAAAAAGTTTAGATTAGTTCATAAAGTTTTTAATAAGATACAATTTCTAATAAGTTTCATTGAGATTAGAATATCATACTATAAGTTTTAATAACTATGGCTAATCCAAAATAAATAATGTTTTGACCATCAGTTTTTGGCGATTCGTGTCTCTTGGTACCATAACGTGTCTGGTTAGGACTGGTTGAGAGGACTAAAAGAAAATGTTGTTTTGGGATAATACTCATTGGTACCGGAATGAAAGGATGTGTACGCTAGCTAAGTCAACGTAAGAGCATTCTCTTGAAACCACCAATAACAATCTATTCGAGGGAGATATTTTGTTTTACCAATGAGAATTATTTGATTCTGTTTAATGTGAATGTATTAGTTCTTATTAGCACTTTGCTAGTTAGCTTCCAATTGCTTGATCAATGCAAAGCTTTGTTAACCATAATTACGATTTGCTTCCTTCCATATGTTAGGTAATGTCAAATACATAATAGAAGGGGTGATTAGAAAGAGAAAACTAATTTATTTTTATGACTATTTGGGTTTCTTTTTCTATTTATTTTTTTTGTCTCTAATACCGAGAATATTATACAAAGAATAGACGCTAGTCATGCCCTTTCGTATTGCATATATTTGTTCTCTCCATTTTTTTTTAGTTCAATTCAGTTCAGCTTACCTCAATTATTTTCAGCTCAATCCTTGACAATACTTTTACTCTCACATTAACTATTCATTTCAGTTCATTTCGATTCAGTTCAACTAGTATAAATTAACTTACGTATATTAAACCAAAAATGTGACCAAAAGAATTGAGCTTTAGTAAACATAACAAAAATAAACAAAAAAGGTGGATGAACAAAGTTTGGGCATATTAACGCTAAACTAACTACCTTTTTAGAACCTTGGAAATGAAAGGTCGCAACCTAAACATAAAGCAACCTGAAAAATGAAGTACTTTAATAATTATGTGACTAGAATTAGTATTATTTTAAAATGAACAACCTAGGAATAAAACCAAATCTATAAACTTCAAAATGTCTGATAATGAGATTTTAAACAAATCAAACTTTAATATTGAAAAACTTTACTCTAAAAAAAATAATAAAACGAGTACACCAAATGTATGCAAATAAAAAAGAATTAAAAACATACATTTTGTAGGAGCACGCAATGGAAGTGGCCAAGGAACGAATGTGTGGCAGTGATCTCACAACCCATTAATGACATGACTTGTCTTGCTGACCAAAAGAGTACTCATTCTTGGTTTGATACTCCTCTCGAGTCACCATAAATCCTTTTAGGACTACTTTTTTCTCTTTTCGTTGAGTATTTTAGATTTGTTGCCGTAACACTCCTTTGTTTGTATGATTACGCAAGTAATTAGGATTATACAGTATATTACTCCCTATGATTTTGAGTGAGATGATCACCCACCATAAACAATTGTTTGAAGATTAATTAATTGTTCTAAGATATTAATAAGTCATTCCTATTTCCTAGTAAGAAGTCATCGGGAAAATTTTGCCAATTACAAGATTGAGTTTCTAAAATAGATATGAATAAATCACATTAGAGATTTGTATAAAGGTCAAACGAGAATAAGGAAATGAGTGTAGTTTTATATTCCAAAGAGCAATGCTCTTGGATTAATTAACAAGAGTGGCTTTGTTCGACAATATGTGGATTGTTGATAATTGTTAGCCGATATTCCTTTTATAGAAGATTGTATTAATTGGTTTATTTAGCTATTTATATTAGCTATTTGTATATGATTATATGCTAACGGTTGACTATAGTTAGCATGCATAATTAGCATTTCACTTCAGTATGTTGAATTTTTCTTCTTCAATAAAACCTCTTGCTCCTACCAACTAATTTAAAATTAAAATTTTGAACTCAACAAACAAGTCTTACAGTCCTCTTGTACCATACAATATTATAAGAATGGATAAAGAAAACTTCTAATTAACTCAAAATATCGTTTTTGCCGATTAGGCTAATGTTTTTCCTTAGATCTAACTTGATAGTGAAGCTAGTTTCTAAAAGTTTATTTTTCAACTTATTAACACTTATCTGGAGTTATTAGTACTTATTATAACTTAAATTACATGAACTTTGAACTTATTGCAAATTTTATATGTAAGAGGGGCAAATTTTTATTAGCAATTCTTAGAACTAATTTGAAATTATCTTTTTATGATATGGACTTAAAGTAATTAAGTTGAAAATGACAGGTTCTAAGTATTAAGGAGGAAACATTACCTTTGAAACTATTGTCTATACTTTCTATCTATTTTTACTTGCAACACTTCCCTAATTTTGATAGATGGAATAATAATTGTGTTAGTTGGTTGTGTCTGTTAGACAGCTCTTTGAAGCTTAGTTGAGGTGTGGACCCACGGTATTTTTTAAAAATTTAATCTCATTAGTTTAAATCTTACATTATACTCCTAAAGGTCAATTATGGTAAGGAAACTAGAAGATTTCTCACACAGAGGTCAATTACAAAGCAAACTCTCACATATGTGGGACTTAATCAAATGTAGTACTTCCTCCGTTTTTTATTAGTTGTGACACTTTTAATTTCACGGACTCCTAGATAATTTTTGGAGAGGAAAGAGATAGAGAGAAAGAAAGAAGGGGACCCATGTAATAGGAGAAAGATAGAGAGAAAGATTTGCCCAAAAAAGAAAGTGTCACAATTAATTCCAAACTTCCTTATATAAAAAGTGTCACATTTAATAAAAACGGAGAAAGTACTTAAATATAGCTCCCTCCGTTTAACTAGAAGTGTTACACGTGTACTTTTCTTGCAGTTGCGGAGCCAGATGGGTAATGGGGGATACAAAGTATCCCAAAATGAAAATACTTCACCTGCAAAAGCTTGATGTCATCCAACCAAAATTTGCCTAAGTTCTAGCATATAATTGTGTTATTATGTGAGGAATTTACGTGGCAACTTAATTGCTTTGAGTCTCTTTTGATGTTTATTTTGTCAAGTAATACCTAGTTAGTATCTTGATTTTTTTTTTTGCCGAAGTTTCAAAAATTTTCATTTTTAGCAAAATTGTTTAAGATTAGGAACATTTTTTGTCCACCTAATTATTACACGTCTCTCCTATTTTTTTTTCATTCTCTATATCTTTTTCACTTTTTCCTTACTTTTACTAACCTTCTCTCTTACTTTTGCACTTTTCCTTGGTCCGCGCGCAAAAGCAAACATAAATATAAAAAAAACAGAGGTAGTATAAATAATTTCTCTTCAGCAAAAATAAACTCAATTTCGTGAGAATAAGTTCATATAGTAAACATCAGCAATTTAAAGAAAAAAATCAATAGGGGATTAGGGAAAATAGTTCAGTTTAATAAAAAATAAATTTAGTTTTGCGAAAATAATTCAGCTAAAATAAGTTAAATTTATTAGTTCGGTTGAAAAAATTTAAGGCGAACTAAATAAAGTCTAAGTGTAACAATTCTGTTAAAACTAACAAAGTAATACTCAGGCTTGTTCTTTTGTATCGAATGGATCGTTGAACTAAATCAACTAGATTGAACTGAATAGAAATGAAACAAATTGAAATCCTCAACTCAATAAGAGTTTAAATGAAATGAACTAAATTAAATATTCTTAATTTACAATATACTGTATTAATTTAGGGTTCGTTCTTTTCAACTCATCTTTTGCTTATCTGAACTTATTTGACCTTATTAGACTTTATTAGACCTTATTCGACCTTATTCGATCTTATTAGATGAAACCTTAGACCTTATTATTAGACTTTATTAGATCTTATTCCACATTATTAAACCTTATTCCACTTTATTCGACTTTATTAGACCTTATCAGAACTTGAAAATAAGTTGGAAAAAAACGAACCCTTAGTCGAGGGCCTTAATACAACAATATTCTTAATTCTACATTTTTATTAATTTAGGACATAATTAATGATCTCTTTGATGGGAGATTGGGCTTTCCGTACGAAGAAAAGTCTAAACTAGGTTGCCTAACGAAGGCAATAATTTGGGGCCCACATTAATCGGTAAAAGTTTGACGTATTTGACTGCCAATTATTAAGACCCCAAATTTCATAACATCTATCCCTTTTTCTCGTTAATCCGCTGCAACAGATATGGCGAAGGGTGAGAAAAAAAAAATCCATAGTAATATGGTATGGTTACTATGGTAGCAATTTTTGCTTCGAAATTTTTATCTTGACAATTCTTTTGTGAGAGAATTTGTTTTTATATATTGGGATTGTTTGGCAATTATGATGATTCTTGATGGCTGATGGTTTTATATGTTGTCTGGATTGACCGATTGTTTTTAATAATTTGTTTGATCGGCTATATAATAATTGACGGTTAAAAAAAGTTCTTACGGTTGGTTGTTTTATAAAATAGAAGCAAAAGCCAAAAACCAATCAAAAAACTGGTGAAAGAAGCTTTGACTTTTGACCGACTCTTCAGCCACTACAAATGGTCAAATGCCAATTACCAAATATTTTTTTGTCTGTTTGACGACCAACAAAAGTCAAAAGCCAAAAGCCAATGAAAAAGTCATCAAAAAGTCATTTGTCAAACACCCTCATTATCACAAGAGAGAGTCTCTAGATAATAATCATTAATGCCTAAATCATTTCCCGGTATTAGGCTATGTCTTTGCTTATTCTTAGGCTTTGTGTTGGTATTTAACGGATAGCTATTAGAAATTGACATCATAAGGTTAACTCCAAACCTCTTTTTGAAAATGCTCATATTAGGAGTTTTTTCAAATCATTTTATTTTCTTCACTCTCCTAACTAAATCAGCTTGCTACCAAACACTAAAATCAACTTTCAGGATGTTCAAAATTTTAATATGTTTCTCATCCGCTATAAGATTATAAAAAAGCACAAAACCAACACATGGCCTATCTTTATCGGAAAACTAATTTAGATAACTAGTAATATATTTGGCCTAATTTTAATATGTTTCCCATCCGCTATAAGTATTTATAAGGTTTGACCCTCTCACAAATAGATTTAAATAATTTCAAATATGTTTAGATAAATTTAATAAGTGCAACTAAGTGCTAACAAATTGAAAAGAATGGACTATTAGACCTGAAATTGGTAAGGAACCGACTGGTTCACTTCATACTCAAAATCGTATATAGTCGGATCACTTCGGGTTCAAAAGGCAAGACCCCATCCTGAGCGGGTCCGATATCCACAGTAATTCCCCCTAAAAGGGGAAAAAGATGTGTTTTCAAGTTTGGGTCTTCTTAGTTAAGTTGTCCGGTTACGCGTACCCATCGAGCTGAGCGGAAAGGAAAGAAGAGCTCACTGATTGATTATGGACATTCAATTGATCTTTATCTTTCTTTAATCGGAAGACGTCTACATTAGGCCATTAGTAGGGAGTTTGGATTCTCTCTTACATCTAACCTGGGTACATCTTCATGTTCCATTACTCCATGAGCGAAAGAAAAGAAATCCAGACTGTAGAACGAAGTGACATACAAGATTATTTTTTGGAGAATATTTGAAAACTTAAGTATGGTGTTACCCCTTCATTTTTTAAATTTGTGAGTTGTAAGTAATTTTTGATCGATATATATGAACCTATTCTTCTACTTATTCAGAACGCTTTTTAAGATTTGTGATTCTATCTAATCGGTTACTCGGTTCAGAACTAATTCCAGGACCAATTTTGGACCCAATCTAATCGAATCTAGTTGTAAATTTTAGGAACCGATGTTGATCAGGTTCAGTTTTACTTCTAAGAAATTTGTTCGCCCGATTTTCTCACCCCTACTTATAGTCCTACTTTAGGCGGAGAGGTTGTAGAAATGATGGATATTTCGCTTTTCCTTTTATTTTATGGTATTTTTATACATTTTAATGCTTATTGTGGTGTTTATTCATAAGTTGGTGCATCGAAATCATTTTCTAGTGAGAGAAGTGTATCCATATTACGACACCGATGAATTATAACAACAAATTTCTTAATAATATTCAACTCAGGATGTTCGTGCTAATTATGGACTATACTTCTTTTGAGAAGCAGGTAGACTATAATTTCCTTTTCATGAACTTTTGTAGATATATTTAGAATACTTGGATTATTTCAAAACTTTAAGCCACTAAAGTTGGAATATAAAAGAATAGTCATAAATGCACGTGATGCATGCGGGATCATTCTATATGAATATATAACACTAAATTTGTTAGAATATTTTGTATTTTTTTTCCTCAAAATTTAAAAATGTGAAAAAAGTTGGTTATAGAGATAATTGTTCCATTTAATTAGAAATTAAAAAAAAAGATAAATTTTGATTTTTGGTGTCCCCCTACTCTTCACTTATAGAATAGAAATATTGGACACCAAATTTGAATTAGGCTACACCTCAGGGCACTAGAGTTGAAATTTCGATTCTAATTTTTTTTAGATTTTGGCCCAATCCATTATCTATTCTGTAGGCCCACGTATCTACATTAAATCTTCTTTTAAACTTTAAATATAAAGCTATTAGGTTTTCTAATACGCACTAATAGGAAAAGCAAACCTAAGAAGAAGGAGTCGCTTATAAATTTCCCCATTTGTTTTTATTTTTCCTCTCTTTCTCACTATATAGGGCCTATTCCTCCCAGCTTATTTTCAGTTCAGTTCAATTTAGCTCCAATCAGTTCAGTTTAGCTCTATTCTTTTATAATTTATTTTACTAATTACTCTTATTATTATTATTATTATTATTATTATTATTTATTTTATATCATTATTATTAAGTATTATCATTATTATACTTATATATTACTTTGTTTATTATAGCTTTACTCATTATTATTAGTTTATTACTATTATCATTAGGGAGGAACATGATTTAGGTCAAAAGCATAAACCAATCATATCACGTCAAAACGTTTTATAATGCAATTTTGCACGGTCCGACCCAATCATTATTTTAAAACTAAATATTATTATATTATTAAATATAATTATTAAAATAGTAATATTAATTTACTTCTTAGATATTATTGTTATTATATAATCATCATAAAGTATTAATATATTAATACAAAGACTATAAAATAATTGTTATAAATTATCATTATAATCATTAATCATTATTATTATTAATGTTATTATTAATTTATGATTATTAATATTATAATTATTTATATCTATCATTTAAAAATATCCAAAATACTATTTATTAATATTTGTTTAAAGTATTACTTATCATTATAATTTTTATTTAATATTCATATTATTATTGTTTAAATATTATTTAAATATTTATTTAATTCAATTCAATTCAATTCAATTCAATTCAATTCAGTTCAGTTCAGTTCAGCTCCAATCAGTTCAGTTCAGCTTCAATCAGTTCAGTTCAGCTAAATTATGCCGAAGAAAACAGGCCCATATTAGACTTCTAATTTGGATCAACTTGTTTGTTGCTTATCCAATCATAAATTAATATGGTTGTTTTAGTGAGTGTAGAGTTAAGTGATCATTTTTTGTCTATCTTGCATGCATGCTTTTATTTTACTACTCCCTCCGTCCACAATGTTCTTTCCTTTTCTTAAATATATGTGAGGTATAAAATAATAAAGTGAAAAGAATAATATGATACAGAGGGAGTATTAGGAATTATTTCCTCAAACTTATTTTTAATTCTGTTTAATCCAATTCCATTTGGTTGAGATCTATTCAGTTAACTTCAATCTAGTTATGTTTAGACTATAATCTATCCAATAATATTTTTTTTTTCTTAATTTGTTTTTAAAATGTAAAAAAATAGGAGGGTGAGTGTGTGAGAGTGTGGTGTGTAGCCGACATGTATGACAGGATTGCACGTGGGACATTAGAGGGGGCTCCGCACGGCTGGTGGGACCATGCACAAGGGTCATAACTAAGGGCCAAGAAAACAGGCGTCAAATCAAAGCCCCAACGTCCCATCCGATTGACCGTAGATTGCGGAATTCTCGTGCCCAACTCTCCCCACTAGCCGGCTACCCCCTTTTGCTAACTTTTGGTTCTTCTTGGGCCCCATACCCCTGCCACCCTTCCCGATCACTAGCCCGATTTATTCTCTACGAGGGTAAGGGTAAATGGGTTCATTATTCGTGGACTTGTATTTTTCTTCGAAGATTAATTTGTAGGTCTGTTCTTTTCAACTTATTTTTATTTATTTGAACTTATTTGAACTTATCTGAACTTATCTGAATTTATTAGACATTATTAGATCTTATTAAACCTTATTCGACCTTATTAGACCTTATTTAACCTTATTGTTATTATTATTATTATTTAATATTATTATTTTTATTATTGTTATTATTATTTATTATTATCATTATTTATTATTTATTATTATTATTATTTATTATTATTATTATTTATTATTATTATTATTATTATCATTATTTATACTATTACCATTATAATTATTATCATTATATTATTACTATTATATTACTATAATTATAAATTATTATTGGTCTATAAGTCATTATCTATTGTTATTGTTATTATTAATTATAAATTTCTACGGAGGTAAACTTAAAAGATGCATATCAATAGCTTCAAGAACAACTACCAACTACAATAGTTTAGTGTTCATTTATAAACGACAATCCATAAAAGTCGATATCCCTTATTCATGTAGACGAATAAAATTCTCAAGCGTACAACAAGCAACGATGATAGCCTAATAAGAATAAATTTTATATGATAAATAATAATAATAATAATAATAATAATAATAATGATGATGTTGTTATATAAAAAATATATAAGAACCTAATTAGACCTTATTAGAACTTATTAGACCTTATTAGAACTTATTAGACCTTATTAGAACTTATTAGACCTTATTAGAACTTATTCGACCTTATTAAACCTTATTCGAATTTATTAGACCTGATTAGACCTTATTAGACCTTATTCGACCATATTAGACCTTATCTGAACTTATCTGAACTTATAAGGACTGAAAATAAGTTGAAAAGAACAGAACCTGTATCATGCCTTTCATTTTGATGGGGTTAAGATCGATTTAGAGTCCGTTTTTTAAACTTATTTTTATTTATCTTAATTTATTTGTTATTAGATTTTATTTGACCTTATTAGTCTCTGTTCTTTTGAACTTATTCTTTCTTATCTAAATGTATTGAATTTATCTGCACTTATTTGCACTTTTATCAATCCTTATTCGACCTTATTTGACTTTGTCCGAACTTATCAGATTTTATTCGACCTTATTAGACTTTATTGATGAAACATTATTATATCTTATTCAATCTTATTAGACCTTATCTGAACTCAATAAGTTGAAAAAACAGGCCCTTAAAAATCCATTCTTTTGACTTATTTTCAGTTGTTTTGTAAGATCTAATGGCCAATGAGTACTAATAAGTGCATAGAAGTTGAGTTGATGTTTGACCCCCTCGCAGATAAGTAAAACGAGTTCATATAAGTTTTAAGAAGTTCAAATAAGTGCTAATAAAGTTTTGTTCTTTTGATTTTGTCATTATCATATAAAATAAGTTCAGATAAATGTTAATGAGTTCTAATAAGTTTATGTAAGTTCTATAAAGTACTACTAATGAGTATTGATAAATTCGAATAAGTTCAAATAAGTGTTATAAGGTTTCACCATCTCATAATTTCAGTAAAATTCAACTATTCACATAAATGCTAATAAGATACCCTTCAACTCAATTTTCCTCATTGTATGAGCTATTCTAATAAATTAAGGTAATTGCTGCTAAATTCTAGATATTAAGGTATGCTCAATTCAAATGTTCATTCAATGGACATTCTCAATGATTAATGTCGATAATTGAAGTAATCTAACATAGGCAATTGAGAGAGGGAGAGGGAAGGCTGGAATAGAGCTCTTGAGCAGCGTGAGAGAGAGGGGAAGGCTGGCATACATTCAAAGAATAACAATAACCAATAACCATCATCCAACATAAAAGGAATATAATAATTTTTTTCATTTTGCTCTTAAAAAGAAGTATCTTTTATTTATTATAAATATTATCTATTAATATTAAAGTTATTCTAATATTTGAAATTAATATTAGATATATAATTATAATTATTATATGATTATTTATAATAATACTGTTATTATTAGAATTAATTATATTAAGTTATGTTACTAAAAATGTTAGTGTTAGCATTACTCATTTCGTAAAATATAAAATTATGTTAAGTTAAGTTAAGTTCATTTCGTTTCAGCTATGTTAAGTTCAGCTCATCTTCATTCAGCCCAAAGAGAACATAGCCTCAGAACATTTCAATTTAGTTGTTTTCAGTCAAACCGAACGTACTCTACCTTTATTTTTTAATAAGTAGGATTCGTTCTTTTCAACTTATCTTCGGTCATTACAACTTATAAGTTCTGATAAATACAGAAAAGTTTAGATAAGTTTAGATAATGTCTAATAAGGTCGATTAAAGGCTCATCGAAAAAGGTCGAATAAATCTAATAAGGTCGAATAAACTCTAATAAAATATAATAAGTTTATATAAGCTCAAATAAACAAAAAATAAGTTGAAAAGAACGAACTCGTATTCTTTATGTGCTCTAAAGTATGCACCATTTTCGTTTTGGGATGTTTGAGATCACTATCAAATGGAGTATACGAATAGGAACCAGGGTTACTCAGGTGATGAACCTTTCTATCTTTTCCAACTTAATTTGAGGATCAATTTTTACCTCAAGAATGAAGTTGTTTGGGATTTAGGGGAGGGGGTTGGGGTTTTATGATTTATAATAAGTCTTTAGGTATGGGTCCAATGCGAGGACAAGCCAAATGATTATTTTTTATTACCTTAATACAATCTCATACTTATAAATGAAGTTATATTTTAAAAAAATAGTATACAAATAGCCGAAAAAAAATACAATTTCCACAATGTAAAACTTTCATGTTATGATATGATTTGACATTAAAATACTCATTGCATATTATGGCCTCACTCACTCATACACTCTCACCTCTGCTGTCGTTGATCAGCATTGATTGAACAAGATAAGAGAGTAAAGCTGTGAATTGAAGAGACAACTCCGTCAAAGAATCTCTTCACTGTCATCATCATTTACATGACAATTTCATTTGCGATGGAACAATCATATGACCCCCTATATACATTTACATTTTGATGGATGTTTATTTCAATTATACCTCTTTTCTTTCCCATTTTTAGTTATCTTTTCTTCTTTACTATCTTGCATGTAATTGTCTAAAATTGTTAGTACTCCATTTTAACCCACCTAGATTTTATAACTTTAAGCCTATTTTTAGACATTATTCTTCTTCTTCGTGGGAAAAATCCAAATATCCAATGTTTTTATCACGTCAAGGTGACAAATGACTATTCATTAAAATCATATTATAGTGACAAATTAGAAAAGAAAAAAAGAAAAGAAAAAAGATATAGGGATCTAACATTTGCATGGAGGCCAATATTGTGACCTTGGCATGATCAATTTGGATCCTCGACATATGCCCAAAATAGGAATGATAAAGTTTCTCAAAAGACAAAAGACAAAAGCCATGGTATTATATGATGAAACTTCAAAACCCTACTAGGGGTTACATCAAACTTTAGCCATTAGGAAGTTTTGTTGATATTTCTGTTACTTTTTTTCAATGTATGAGCACAAATATTTGTACAGTATATATGTATTTATGTAATGTGAATTCCAATTAGTTTTTTCAATCAATGCGATCTTTCTTTAGGGAAAAAATACCCCACTATGATAATGGGGTGGGTATATAAGGAGAATCTTCTTCTAATATCCATTAGTATCAGATTGAGATTTTAAAAATAGATTGTTTCGATGGCTAGTTATATACTTTACGTTGCTCATCTACATATAAAGAAGGAATGCCACAAAAACGACGATAATACCGTATTATTTAGTAATACTTTCTTTGCACAAGAATAGTTGTCATATTGATATATATTGAGCCATGTTATGATTTTACTAAAAGAGTGTAAAGTAAGTTGATGCATCTCCTTAATCTCTCCTTCATTACAAATAATTAGGGCATGGGCATTTTATCAAGTCGAATCATGAAGCACTGATAAGATAGGCAATAGCTTTCTTAGACATCAACTCCCAATTCACGAACAACGATGATAATGGGTCAAGTTGGTTTCACCTAGATCCATACGCTAATGGGTCAAGTTGGTTTCACCTAGATCCATACGCAAATTCGTTTATTTTTGCAGACCCAGACCGTTGGGTCTACCGGGTCCATGGGTCCTTAATGGGTCTTTCTTAACTCCAAGTTCTAATGTCGTTTTTTAATCTAATAAATTATTTCGTCCTATTCTATAGGTTTGTGCGACTATGTTTAAGCAGAGCCTTAACGAAATTTAGAAGATAAAAGTACTCACAAGCTATATTATTATTACAATTCTTAATGAAAGAAAGACAAATTGATGTGTACTGGTTGATATTTAAAGTTTTAGGAAGTTAGAATTTAAAAAATAAATGTAGTGGTTGATATATATATATGTGTTTGTGTGGGTTGGGTCTGGGTCTAACATATATGGGATCGTACAATTTTTTATGCTGACCATCTAGAAACCAAGATTCCAATATTCAAAAATCAACCTAGATAATATTCGAAATCTCGAAAATCATCTGAAGAGTAGGAAGTTTAAACAAAATCGTTGGTGGTTTCCTTCGCGATCGATCGATGGGTGTTTTGGCATGAGGAAGTCGTTGGTGGGTTGTCTTGTGGCGAACTTGATGTTGTTGGTTGTTGTTGGCCGTGCGAAAACGAAGGGTTTGAGTGGTGTAATTGGGGGTGGGGCGGTGGTTCACGGTAAGGAGGAAGGATGTGCAGGGAAGAGGGGAGAGAGTGGGAGGAGGTGGAGTTTTCTGTTTTTTAAAATTAAAACTGAAATATAATTGAGGGAAACTTAACGGAAACCTAACGACAGTTAGTAGCAAGGGCATTTCAGCCACAAACAATGACCTCAGTGCCATTTGAGCTAGGTCAAAAATCGAAGGGGTACCGATGAATTAGCTCTGACTCCAGGGTACCTCAGGAAATTTTCCTTTAATTTTCTATTATGGTAATTTTCAAGTCATTAATTTGTTAAGTATGTACCATGCCTTTTTTGTTTATGAAAATGACATTTACATTATTTTGATATATTTACCATAGTACTTTTAGTGATTGGGTGATGAACAAGTTATAGGTGTAACCTGTTAACTTTTGGTGTAACAAGATAAAAATGTTATAATTTGTAGCAAAAATAATATAAACATGCACCATAATGATACAAAGAAAAATGATATAAAGTTGTACGAAATGATGCATATAAAGTTTAATGAGATAAAAGTATACAACTATACCAAAACAAAAGAAAAATGAGCTAAAACTGTACTATGATAATACAACAAAAAAATAAAATGCTATAAATTGGGTTGGAGACTTCGTGTTACTTACATTATAACTTATGGCGTAATAGTTACATTTGAAATTTTTTCTATGTGATTATCCTATGTATAGTGAAACTTTGCAAACAACTCGTGCAACGCACTTACCAATTAACTAGTTTATCACAAATATCTTGAAATAGGAATCGTGGATTATTTAGTATCTAGATTTTTTTGAAATCAAGACCTTGATATTATGCTCTTAAAAGTTGGATTCAAGACTTTGAAGTAAATAGTGAAGAATGACCACTTTTCATTGATAAATAAAGAGATTGTCATGGAATCTTTTAAAGGAAAAGGAAAAAGGTCCTAGTGAAGCAATTTCTTTAGCTCTACGCCTCTACCATAGAAGTTAAGTTACCCCTTAAAGCAGATAGCATATACTTATAAATAATAGAAAATTATATATATATATATATATATATATATATATATATATATAGTTCTTAAAGCTATGTACAAGAAATTCAAGAAAGAAAGTATTATGCATTAAATAATAATAGATCGATTGATATGTGATTTTAGGATAATTTTTTAATTAAATACCCTTTTAAAAATTACACTATTTAAAACTTATACATAGGCATTAGAACTGCACACATCATAACCTATAAATATTTACTGGTAGAAATACTTAATCCAATAAAGATTAGTGGACACTTATTAATTATTTAATGATAAACTAAACTACTATAGACTTTTAAACTTCACTTTCTTCCTATGGCATATTCAAATTAAATAGCTTATTACATGTTTTTTTTGGCTTACATATGTTAGACTTATTATGGTACATAAATCTTTATGATTTTATTATGATATTATGTTGTATATTCTCGGTAGGATAGCCCTTGATTAGCTCCCCAAATATATCCTACCTTTATTACTTTATAGCTATTGTATATATAGAGTTGTATCGGCCTCATATTAATTATTCAATATACAATCTTTCTCTTCTCTTCTGTTCTTTATATTTGATTAACATGGTATCAGAGCGTTATTAGTCTAATTGCTTGCTTATTTATTTATTTTAAAAAAACAGAAAAGAAAAGAACTCATTGAACTGAGTCACAAATGACACCAGTTCTTTCTTTTGCTGACCCCACGACAAGTTAGGGGTTTTGGCTCTCTTCCCCAATTCCATTTCATTATTCCTTCGCATCTCCATTCTATCATCTTTACTAAGTTTATTGAGTTTTTATCACTCAATTCATTGAATATTTCAACCATCTAGCTGGGATTCGGTTCGAATTTTCCAGATTATTGAAGTTTACCTCTTCTCCGATCGTCTGGGTTTTCTCCGGTGAATCTCGATCAGTTCTCGTCAACCTGGACCATCCGCATTTTTGCCAGGTTTGCTACGACAACTAATTGTCATCCCACTTTGTTCTTTGAATGGTGCCGGATTTTTTAATTGTTGATTCGTGCTTAATATGGGTATTGCAATTCAAGTTTTGTTCAATTCTTTTGTGATAGTTGTTTTGAGAATGGACAAAGTAGATGTAATTCAACCTATCCAAACCATTTTAGATGGAACAAATTATGTATCCTGGTCCCAAGAAATGTTTAGTTTCTTGAAAGGACGTAGACTTTGGCGATACGCAACTGGGGATGTTACTAAACCTGTGAAACAGAAAGATGAAGATGAGGCTTCATATATTGATAAACTAGAATTATGGGATAGTAAAACCCCCAGATTCTTACTTGGATTCGTAATACCTCTATTCCATCCATTAAACTTCAGTTTCGTAGGTTTAAAACTGCCAAGGAAGTTTGGGATCTCTTGTCGACTAGATACTCTATTACTGATGTTGTTCACCTGTATCAATTGTTTGACAATCTTCGCCACTTGAAACAAAATCGAGGCCAGTCCATTAACGAGTTTCTTGCTCAAATGAATTCCTTGTGGGATCAGCTAGCTTTGTCTGAACCACAATTTGAGAATGCTAAGGATATTGCTAAATCTTGTATCTATTGTGACACTTTGCATGTGATGCAGTTTCTCATGGCTTTACATGAGGACCATGAACCTGCCCGTGGCTCTCTTTTACATAGGGAAAAATTTCCAACACTTGAAAGTGCTATTGCGGAATTAATATCCGAAGAAACTCGTCTTGGTATTCATAAGACCCACAATGTTGAGCCTATACTACCTAATATAGCTATGGCAGCCAAGAATGAGCTTATTTGTAGGTATTGCAAACGTTATGTCCATATTATCTCTGAGTGTCGCAAGCTTCAAAACAAACAGAAGGACAAGGCAAATGGCTGACAATTCAAGCCGCATTCATACACCTCTGTTGTGCTCTGTGATCAGTCACCCACATCCATTTCCCTGAGTGATTTACAAGCTCTTTTGAACCAGATTAATGTCAACTCATCTACATCTGCGTTATCTGCTACTCCAAGTACTCATAGCTCTTGGTATTTTGATTCGGGCTGTTGCAATCATATGACATATAATAATGCCTTTTAACTAATAAGATAAATTCTAATTGTGCTTCAACCATTCGCACTGCTAATAACTCGCACATGCATATAAGTCATATTGGAAATATTTCCACCTTGAATTTATCTGTAGCAGATGCTTTTCTTGTTCCACAACTAGCATTGTATCTTATTTCAGTTGGTCAACTATGTGACCTTGGGTTGGAAGTACATTTTTAGAGACGTGGATGTCATGTGCAGGATCCACATAGTGGGCAGGTGCTAGGGACAGGTTGTAAAGTCAGTCGTTTGTTTAAAGTTGTTTCATTGAAAATAATCGGAATTTTTCTGGTCCATATGTTGCAGTTGCTGTGTCTCGAGAAATGTGGCATTCAAGATTGGCTTATGTCTCTCAAAATAGATTAAACTCCTTAATTTCTAGCGGTGTATTAGGTTCAGTCTAATTAAACATGACAAAGTAGATTGAGTTTCTTGTCCACTTGCAAAGCATCATGCTTTGCCATTTAATAATAGTGACTCTGTTTGTAGTGCTCCGTTTGATCTTGTGCATTCCGATATTTGGGGTCCATCTCCCACTTGCACCTTTGATGGATTCCGATACTTTGTGATCTTTGTTGACTATTACTCTAGATATACATGGTTTTATCTACTGAAAAGTCGTTCAGAATTGCAACAAGTTTATTTCAGTTTTGCTGTTATGGTCAACACTCAATTTTATGCCAGATTAAAACCTTCCGCTCTGATAATGCTATGGAATATAGAGAGAAGACTTTTTGAATTTTCTTTCCATTCATGGGACTGTTCTACAACATTCATGTCCTGGGACATCGTAACAAAATGGACGTGCTGAGAGAAAACACCGACACATTTTGGAGACTGTTTTGGCCTTACTTATTTCATCATTGTGCTTGGAGTAATTTTGGGGGGAGGCTGCTCTTACCGCCATCTATAATATCAATCGCATCCCTTCATCAATCATTGGTAACAAGTCTCCATATGAGCAATTATATGGTTTGTTGCCGAACTATGATATGCTTCGTGTTTTTGGTTGTGCTTGTTTTGTATCGTTACAACCTCATGAATATAATAAGTTGGAGCCACGGGCGCGTTTGTGTTGTTTTTTGGGATATGGTGTTGAGAACAACGGATTTCGATGTTGGGATCCTATTTCCAAAGGTATTCGAGTTTCACATCATTTAGTGTTCTGGGAGCATAAGATGTTTTCTTCCCTTTCACAATTTCATGTATCTGAATCTTTGACTCCATATTTCACTAACTCATCTATTGACCTCTTTCCTGATGAAAGTCTCGAAGATGTTCTGCCACCACCAGTTACAAGTATTGAGACGCCACCTCCTGGTCCAGTCACACTTGGTGATAGAATTTCTTCTACTGCGCAAACAACTCCTACGCCTCCTGGTACAGTCACACTTAGTGACAGAATATATTCTAGTGCATCACCATCCTCTCCCTCTCAAGCAAATACTGAAAGTGAGGAATCTGCTTCTTCATCTGTGGACACATCCATGAATGGGAGTCCCCCTGAAACTCGACGTAGCTCACGTGTGAGTCAATTACCGCTCCATCTTCAACAGAAGTATGAGCTACCATCATATCTCCAGAAAAGTCACCACTCATATGTTGCCATTGAACACCTCTATGAACCAGCCACTTATCGAGAGGCTAGTGCTGATCCTTTGTGGCAAAAAGCGATGACCGAAGAACTCAATGCCTTGCATAAAGCCAACACATGGGAGTTGGTTGATCTACCACCTGGAAAGTCGCTTGTGGGATGTAGATGGGTTTACAAAATCAAAACTCGGACAAATGGATTAGTTGAGAGGTTCAAAGCTCGGTTAGTTGCACAAGGCTCTAGTCAAGAGTATGGAATTGACTACGAAGAAACTTTTGCTCTCGTTGCTCGTCTCACCTCTGTCAAAAGCTTACTTGCCGTTCTTGCTAGTAAAAAATGGGAACTTTTTAAAATGGATGTTAAGAATCCCTTCCTTAATGGCGATCTCAACGAAGAAGTTTATATGCGACCTCCAAAAGGTCTCGATCACCTGCCAAATAAGGTATGTAGTCGTCTTCGTCGGGCTTTATATGGTTTAAAGCAAGCTCCTCGGGCTTGGTTTTCCAAGTTCAGCCGCTCCACTGTATTTCTTCTTCGTTTCAAGTATAGTCCTTTCGATCATGCTCTTTTCATTCGCTGAACTACAAAAGGTTATACTTTATTATTGAGGAAAATTATTTGACGCCAATAGCCCAAACTATTGGCCATCTTCTATAAACAGTCCAAATTATTGATAATACAGGATCAGTCCAAACTATAACACCCATCTTCCATAAACAATCTCACTTACCTGATAACCTGTTGTAGCAGGTAAAAAAAATTCTTTGTTTTTAATTTAATAAGCTGATTTAACTTTAAAAAAACCAAAAAAAAAACCCCACCCCACCACCTGCCAGCCCCCTTCCCACACCCACACCACCACAAACTCCATTAACACCCCAACAAACAAAAACAGAACCTTCCCCCACCCCACTCGCTGCCAACCACCCCCACCCCTTCCCACACCCACAACGCCACCACCACTCCCCGCCCACCGATACCACCTTTAGAATCTCAACCACCACTAATCAGACCTAAAACACCACACAACACCACCAATCAAATTTCGAACACCAGCCTAAAAACCAAAGATGCAAACACAGTTTTCCCCCTATAAAAACCCATCAACCCCGTCTATCTCAATTCCCCCTTCTCACCACCTTCTATCTCTCTCCTTCACCTCCTCTTATTTCTCTCGTACTCCCAGGACTACAATTAGTACTACCCCAACTAGCTCATCTTCATCATTCATTCATTCCCACTATTTTTCTTTCCATTCTTGCTCACCCACAAAATTCACCAACTTCCATAACAACAACAAAAATGTCGACTAGATTCTCAAAGTGCAACAAAATCCGCCGCATTGTGCTTCTTCGTCAAATGCTACGTCGATGGAGGAACAAAGCTGCTCAACGCCGCATCCCATCTGATGTCCCATCTGGATGCGTCGCAGTTACCGTCGGATCCAACTCCCGACGCTTCGTCGTTCGAACTACTTATTTAAACCACTCTGTTTTCAGAAAACTCCTACTTCAGGCTGAGGAAGATTCCGGCTATACTAACCAGACCGGTCCTCTTTCTTGCGATGAAATAATTGAGTGAAAACGCAGGAAATTCGATTGGTGGTGTTGTGTGGTGTTTTAGGTCTGATTAGTGGTGGCTGAGATTCTAAAGGTGGTATCGGTGGGCGGGGAGTGGTGGTGGGGGGAAGGTTTTGTTTTTGTTTGTGGGGGTGTTAATGGAGTTTGTGGTGGTGTGGGTGTGGGAAGGGGGCTGGCAGGTGGTGGGGTGGTTTTTTTTTATAAAGTTAAATCAGGTTATTAAATTATATAAAAAAATATTTTTACCTGCTACAACAGGTTACTAGGTAACTGAGACTGTTTATGGAAGATTGGTGTTATGGATTATCAATAGTTTGGACTGTTTATAGAAGATGGCCAATAGTTTGGATTATTGGTGTCAAATTTTCCTATTATTAATCTATGTGGATGATATGATCATAACGGGCGATGACGTTCAAGGTATTGTTGATCTTCAGAGCTTTCTCCATCAGAATTTTGAAATGAAGGATCTCGGATGTCTTAATTACTTTCTTGCCTTAGAAGTTTCTTCTAATTCGTAAGGACATTATCTCACACAAGCCAAATATGCAAGAGACCTTCTGTCTAAATCCTGTATAACTGACGATAAGATGACATCTACCTCCATCGAAGATAATGTGAAGTTCACACCTACAGATGGGGTACCTCTGGCAGATGCTACCCGTTATCGGCAACTTGTTGGAACTCTTATTTATTTAACAGTCACACGACCTGACATTTCTTATGTCGTACATATCGTGAGTCAGTTCATGTCTTCACCAAGGAGCACTCACTATGATGTTGTACTTCGCATCCTCCACTATGTTAAAGGTACAATCTTTCACGGGCTTCACTTCTCTTTTAATTCACCTCTTGAACCGAGTGCATATTCAGATTCTGATTGGGCGGATGATCTCAGCGATCGACAATCTACTACTGGATATTGTTTCTTTCTAGGTGACTCTTTAATCTCATGACGTAGTAGAAAGCAAACAATGGTTGCTCAATCTAGCACAGAAGCTGAATATCGTGCCCTCGCCAACACCAGTTCTAAGCTTATTTGGCTACATTGGCTCTTAGCAGACATGGGTGTTCCTCAACAGTCTCCTACTGCTCTTTATTGTGACAATCATAGTGTGGTTCAGATTGCCCATAATGATGTTTTTCATGAGAGAACAAAACACATAGAAGTCAGTTGCCATTTCATTCGACAACGTTTGTTACAAAATGATCTTCGGCTTATTTCTTTGTCTTCACAGGAACAAACGGAAGATTTTTTCACCAAAGCGCATCTCCCCGGGCGTTTTATCGAACTCTTGTCCAAGCTCAATCTAAGTTTCCAACATCCGCCTTGAGCTTGAGGGGGGTGTTAGAGTTATTATGGTTCATAAATCTTTATGATTTTATATTGTATATTCTTGGTAGGATAGCCCTTGATTAGCTCCCCAAAATATATCCTACCTTTATTACTTTATAGCTATTGTATATATAGAGTTGTATTGGCCTCATATTAATTATTCAATATACAAATCTTTCTCTTCTCTTCTGTTCTTTATATCCGATTAACAACTAAAAATGCTTCAAATTCCATGTAATATTGTATACTTTAACAACAATAATAATATTAGTGTTATGTCATGATTTTCTCCAAGTTGTCTATGCAAGTTACTTCCAACTTAGTAGCACCAGCTAGAAGAATAACTAATTAGTAAGGGAGATACTCAAGTAGGCACATATTTTATGAAGATATTGGTTGTACAACACGAGCCAAAGATTAAGGGAGACTGAGTCAAAACAGTTGAAGCATGAATGCACACCCCTATTTGCAAGAAAGCCTTGTTCAACGAGCGCCCACAACAGCCAGCTTAACTAGGGGGGAGATCAAGGGGAAGACCATAACAAATGCTGTGAATATTAAGGAATTAATTGAAGACTGGATATCAATGGAACTTAATCTCTAGTATAAATAGTTCCATTGGCGCAATTGTATAAGGTTACACAACGCTCTAATACTACGCATTTACAAAAGAACTCTAGCTACTATATTCATCCCTATAGTTTATATTTTGTACTCAAGAACATTTTTGATATTAGTGGATTGGTAGACTCAAGGCCACCGGTGAATTCCGACCCTTATTCCCAGGGTTTTCCACGACACCACTTTTGGTGTCTTTTCTTCTTTGCCCTCTTTTTGTTCTTCCTTGTTCTTCGTATATCTTCTTGCTAATCCATTATCATCAGTTAGATATAAATCTCTAGCTAGAGTCTACCTGTATGTGTTAAATTTGAGATAAATAGTTTGATGTATCACATTTATATATGGTTTTTAGATGCATTTACATTGCATTTAGAACTCCTTTTTGAGCATTTAGGTGCATAATGACATGAATTACATAAGTTGTGCTTTACTACTCCCTGTTTGTGTCTTTCGATGATTTTCAGGTTATTTTGATATAAAGTGATCATGAGTACCAAGGATTTAGCCTATTAATCATTGAAGATGAAGGTAGCTTGCACAAGGATCACAATGCATCCGTTTGGGACAATTTTGTGTTGGAATGAAGCAAAAAGTTAGTGAAAGAAGTGCCAAAACTGACACACCTTCACTATTTTCATTATAACTTTTGATAGAAAACTGATAATCAAGAAATTCTAATTGGGTTGGATTCTAGACTTCAAAATTTTTCCAATGATAGGTCACACGCCCCAATCGAACTTATGGTTTGAGAGATACGACCTTCGCAAGTTGATGCAAAATTGCAGTTTAGCCGCCCGATCGGGCGGGAATTCACCCGATGGGGCCTGAAGCACGGACAACTCTTTTTTCCGAAATTTTATCTTTTTCTATTCATTTTTAATTAGATTTTAGGGCTATTATAAATAGCTATCCTTCATTATTTTTAGGGACACCTTTTAATTCTACTTTATTTTTCCATTGTTCTTAGTTTAGTTTTAATTGCTTTTTTAGATTAAACACTTTAGAGTAGATTCAAAGGGGATCGAACCTTTGATTATTTTCAATAAAGGTTTCTGCTTTCCGTCAATTGGTATTATTCTTACTCTTAATTCATTCTTTTATTTCTTGTTTGCTTAGTTTGATTACTTAATTCATTCATGATGCAAAGATTAGGGTTTTACATTAGTTTTATTATTTTTGATTCAATCATGTCTGAGTAGTTTAATTTCTAGGGTTTTAGGGAGGAAAATCATGTTTATACCATGATTCATATTTGAATTGCTATTAGTTCTAGGTTTTGATTAGTTCAATTGTAGTGTGATTTGTTCTTTATTTCGTAGTTTGTGTTAGTGTACAATTTCATGAACTATGTTTGACAAATTGAGTATGACCTGATTGTAGGCTTACTTTTAGAGGCTTAGAACACACTATTGATTCTGATTATATAAGTGATCGTACTTCATATGTTGAATTGAGAGCGTTATGACCTGATCATAGGCTTAACATTGGCTCCGATTGTTCGACCCTAGACCTAGATTTTATTAGTTATTCGACCTTTTTGATTGGTATAAGCATGGTGGACCGAACTAATACCCTAGACCTTTAATCCATAGTTTAATCTCATTATTTATATTACTTTCTTTAGTTTAATTAGTAGTTCAGTTGATTCTTCCCTGATCTTGTCTGAAGTAGTTGTTTGACTGAATATTGACTTAGAAACTGTCTCCCTGTGGATTCGACCCTACTTCCCTTAATTATTGTTGTTAGATGACTTTAGGATTTATTTTTGATTAGGTGATACGACTTTAGTCTATCAATAGTTTGGCTCCCACCGTGGGGCCTACAACTAGATTCCATCTCTAAGATCTATTCTTTTAGAATAACTAACTAATCGAGATGTCTGACCTAACCCCTGAACAAATGAGAGCCGCCTTGCAATAGGCTCAAGATGAGATGCATCATGCTCAAACTGAATCACAAAATTCCAAACAAACCATTGAAATTCAATTTCTTGTTCTGTATCTTCAATTTTTGGAAACTTATAAAGTTCTTCCGTTAAGCCCTGATCGACGAACTATCGAAATTCTAAGGAAGGAACTAGAATCTGCCAAGAGAAACAACAAGGGGCCTAGGGAATTTAACACGAACAACATACCCTGCTTCCCTAGCTTGTTTGATTCTGAGGCCAGCGAAGAGGAAGAGGAATTGCAGACCCCTGTCCATGAAGATGGATAAGCTGATCCTAAAAGCATAAAACAAAAAGATGACGCACACGCTGGCCAAGTTACCTTGGGCACCTACACGGGTAACTGAGGAAGCACCACAGTAGGATTCGAACCTACATATTTCAAGGCATGAGCCTGATGAGTTTTTTCCAATCACTCTACCCTGTTGTCCTCTTTCGATAGTTCAATTGCTAGAATCCTATTGCCTTGGGACTCAAGCGCTTTCTAGTGTATTCGGAATAGGTCCTGCTCTATATGATCAAGTTCATTAGATGGACGTCTTGGCCGCTACTGATATATCCCACCCAGTTCAAGAGCGGTCTTTTAAAGAAAGAAAAGTATCTCATGACTATGAGGATCGAATGTAGATACTTTCTTAGTGGATGTCAAAGAAGTGTTGGGTGATTGAAAATTAGCAGAGATCTAGAGATTCCCGATTAGTGGATGTAGATACTTCTGCTAGCTATGCACAATCATCTTTTGTGGAGGAAATAACAAAGGCTAGGATTCCTAAGAAGCTGCACGTGACACCAACATCCAAGTTGTACGACGGCTCAACTGACCCTTATGATCACATCATCACGTGGTCCAATACAAGTAAAAGATATGGACTCTCTCCCCCATGGAACCTCATCGAAGCCACCATGTGCAAATCTTTTGGTGCTACTCTTGCTGGCCCAATTTTACAATGGATAATTAGCATAAAGCTAGTAACTATCCCTAACATCTCTAATTTTGATTAATAACTTTTTTTATCAACAGTTTGCTAGTAGCAGGGATTTGGAGAAGCATATTGTATCGCATCACACATTATGACGCATGAAACAAGATTTTATGAAGCGGATAGCAACTCTTGCCTATAATTTTAATACTATATAGATTTGATTGTTTTTGTCTCTAATTGCACGTGTATGCAAATAATGAACTTTTGATGTTTTAAATTCACACATTATGACGCATGAAACAAGATCTCATACCAATATGTTTAGCTTGTATACTGAGAAAAGATTAGAATATTCTATTTGAACCTATATAAGGTCAAGATTCTTAGTGTAACCAACTTAATAGAATGGAGATAACTTAATAGGATCATTGTGAGCTTTAATGTCAAGGAGCCAACTCAACCAAAAGGTTAATTAAGCTAATGGTCAAAGGCCAATGATAAGTTTTATACTCTATCATGTCCCCTTAGACAAGAGCCATTTGGGCTTGAAGTGCGGATGCATCACAAGTCTCCCCATACCCGACGCTAAATATTCCGCTTAAGAAGGAGGGGTGGATGAGATTCGAACTTGTGACCTTTGGTCACACTAATTCTTAATACCATGTCAAGGAACCAACTCAACCAAAAGTTTGAGCGGATGGTTGAAGGCCCATGACAAGTTTTATACTCTATCATTTATCACAAAAATTAGCAACTATTATAACAGTTTAGTGAACCAAGATAGATAAAACTAATATACTCACGTGCAGTGCCACACAATGAGGTGCATATGTGTACGTAGTGCATGGAGTCGCTCCATGTATTATGTATTTTTCTCTCTTCTTTCTCTAACGTAAATGGAAAAGAGTAAGTCTTGTGATAAAAGGTCTATTATTTATATGCTTAAACCATGGTAAAAGCAAAAGGTTTTAACTTGAAACAATAAGATTCTAAATTATAATCTTACCGTGAAATATATTAGATTAAGTGTAAGATGTTAAAAATTTTAAAATCTTAATATTTAAGTTAAAAAGTTTCATATGATCTATCCAAATGATCATGGGTAAATATTCTAACACAAGTTTTTGTAAATGAAAAAATGTCTATATGAAATGTATACCCTAAAATGAGTGTATTAGTCAATAGTCACCTACAACAGCTCTTCCAAGAAAATATCATTACAATTAGAACATATGTATTAATTAAGTTGAGGGCCTTGAAGCTATATGTAGAAAATAAAAACAAAATGACTTGTTAACTACTTTAATGTTCTGAGTGTTAGTAATTCTTACGTTATACTAGTTGTTGTTCAATTAACCTCACTTCATCAAAATAGTTAATAGGTCAAATGTATAAATCTTTGTATCTTTGAAGTGCAACTCAATTGATATACAATTTAAGACAGCTTAAGTTTCATCATTAAGAGAAGGGTTTCCTACGATTTCCATGTATCTTTCAAAAAAAAAAACAAGTTAAAGAGATGTGAGAGAAATCATAGGGTATGATTCTTGGAGGATATCCTAAAGAACACATCTAATTTAGTTACATTAGAGCGTTCCAAATGACAAATTTAAATAGTTCTATCATATATATAATTGGGTCCAATTTCAATTTTTTTGAGGGCATGGAGATGATATTTTCCTTTAAAAAAGTAATGTAATCTCATCTCTCGGTAATGTATAGATTTGCTACTTGTACTGAGAAAATCCCTTTTATCAGACAAGTTAAGTTGTTTTTTTTTTAATTTTGAAATTTTGGGGTTTTAATAAATAAAAGCGTTCAATTTGAGCAGTATCAAAGCAGCATCAAACTATCATAAAGTCATAACCACAATTTCCTAGTGTTCTCTTACCATATTGCAGTCGAAGGGCAACTAGTTTACTTTTACGAAAGGAAAAATTGTTCCAAGTTATCATTTTCATCACTAGTGTACTAGTACTACTCTACCAGTAATCTAACATCACTTCATATATTAATAAACACGTGATATTCTCCTAATTTGTTGTTAAAAATTTTAAAAACTTATATATAATTAAATATCATTTTACTCGTCGTATCATCTCAGCTTTAATTCGCGAATTTAGATTAATGTTTGGTCACTATATTCGGGTGCCTAAGCATTACTATTCTCTGTAATAGAGCTGATTTTACATTAAGAAAAGATAACCTAAACTTTTCTTTATACTCCCTTCAACAAAAGATATAGTCCATTACAACTTATTTACACTTTCAAGTTTCATGCACATTTCTCATGTGTAAAATCAATAAAAAAAAATAATTCTTACTTCCTTCATTCAATAACTAATGTAACCCTTCAACTTTAAAAGTCAAATTTACCAACTTTGATCATAAATTTTTATTATTTTAACGGAAAAAATAGCCGTGTGAGATCTCATTATATTTATCTTAAATCTTAATACGTAGTTAAATATCAAAATTTTAAATGAAACAGAATTGAAATAGTTATAATCAAACTAGCACATTAGCAACTGCAAGAAAAGAGAGTGTTACATAAATTTTGGCATATTTGAAGTAATTAACTACATATTGCACTTATGATAAGTTGCAAACAATTCCCCGCTGTTCTTATTTCAATCCAAAATCATGTTACACTAATTTTTTTTTCCTTTTGCTCTTTATTTTCTGAAGCAAGTAAATGACATAAATTAAACATTATATCGTACTAATGAAACTACTAATTAACCCTAGCGACCTAACCAAGCCACCACCATAATATATCAAACCATAACAATACTACAACACCAACTATACAAACATACACAACCACAATTTCCAACTTACTAAACAGCCTCTGGTGGCGACAGTGGAAGCGGAAGCGGCGGTGGCGACATCAACGATATCGAATCCATTGGGTTCGGGCTCGTAACAGATGGGACCCGCTTACGTTTCTTTTTCTCATAGCTAATCCCTCTAGCTTTAGACTGAGAGTCCCTAACCTCCCTTAAGTAAAGCCTAACAGCACGGGCCCCAAACGGGTTCATCTCGGGCTTTCCACCATTTTCTTCATAGGCAGCTCTCAACCGTCCGATCAAAGCATCAAGTGAACCCCAAGCTTGACGGAGCGGGCAGGGGCAAGGGGCAGGTGGGTTAGGGTGCCCGTAAAAGGGGCAAAGTTGAGTATGTACCTTAGTTTTTCCAAATTGGTCTAAGTAACGTAGGAACTCTAATACATGGGCTCCACTACAACGGTTTAGTGAGAGTGGTGGTCGGTGGTTCTTAAGGTATTGTCCAAATGTGTTCCAATCTCTTCTTTTTTGGTTTTCATATCTACTAGTGATTGTGGAAGATGGTGATGATGAAGAAGTTGTTGTTGTTATAGTAGTGGTTGTGGAAGAAGAAAGGAGGAAAGATGAAGAGTTGTTGTTTGGTGTGAGATGAGAGATTAGTGGATGATCCATGTTTGTGTTGTTGTTGTTTTTGATAATTTTTTAGGGTTGTGTTTTTTGATGGAGAAAAGAGATGTTTATTAGGGGGGGAGGGGGAGAATTTTGGGTTGAGGGAGGTGGAGGGTGTATAAATAATTGAAGAGGGAAAAGGTTAGATGTGTGGTTGATTTCAAGATGAGATGTTAAGAAGTAAGTACAAGTTGGAGATTAGATGAGGGAAATTCGAATAGTGAAAGCTTTGTTTGTTTGTACATTGGAAGGGTTATTGGAGGAGTTCTTCCCTAAATTAGGACATGGATTTGAGGTTACTAGATGGGGAAAGGTGGGGGTCATGGCGAAAGATGAATCGGGTCGGGTTGGGCCGAAGCATGAAATTGTCTGATCTGGACTGATACGAATAAAGCGCGACGCGCACAATATGAGCATGAGATAGACACGACATGATGCTATGCGCATCGTGTTCATGTTGGCTCGTGGGCCATGGTTGAGCAAAATATTAGATCAGGTTGTATAAAATGACATGAAACACATACTAGCGCAAAATTTTAGAATAAATTCATAATTCTGAACTAATTGGTATACAAGCATGACTTGATCGACAATTTAGCATATGGACCGCATTGTGCCCCTGCCTTGGCTTTGGGATGGGTTTTCATGCTCGACACATTATAGACATACGCTAGCATATCGTGCCCTTGCTAAGCCTCTTTTAACTCGATAGTGTGAAGGATTATATTAACATGTACAAGGTATTTCCTAGAATTGGCCTTTGGTGTATAAGTATCTTGTTTTTCCACGCAAGACTTATGGCTTCTATCCAAGATTGTAATTGTTGCTATATATGAAGCTAGTATGACTTTATGAGTGAAACTATTTGGAACCTTAACTTCTGTTTAAATGATGATCTTATTGTGTTATGTGGTCTTACCTAAGCCATTATCAAAGAAGCAATTTGAAAACCTATTAGATACCTCAAAACTTAGGAAACTCAATTTCTAATATGTTGGTCGCTTGAAAAAGGGTTGTCTTTTCTTAGGTACTCCAAAAGAGGATTAGACAACTACATTCCTTTTCTAACCATATGCTAGATTTTGGAAGCCAAAACCCGATTGACATTTGGTAGAACTAAAAACTACTACATTAAATTCATTATTACGACAACCTGACTACTAAAAGAAACACATACAAACATACGTAAATATTACCTGTGTTTTGCTTCTGTTATAGTATAAAGTAGCCTTTAAAAAGGTGACAAGTATAGAGCCTTCAGAGTGACATGTGCCATAACCAGAAGGTGACACGTGTCCTCCAGTAAGAGACCGACACGTGCCGCCAGCCCCCAAAAGGCTAACACATGCCCTCACTATACTATTGCCAAGTCACTTCACTCTTGGGAAATCAGGCTTGAGGCATCGGACCTATACATAGGCTGGCCTAACCTAAGCAGATGAAAATCCCAAAAACGATAGCTTTTGATTAACTAAGCAATTAGTGTTTGCCACAACCCACAATTGGGCAACCAACCAAAAGCTCTTATTCTAGGAAAATTAAGAGGGAATAATATCACTTTCTAGTATAAATACTTTTATGTCACATACGAAAAGGTAGATTCATTATCCTACAAAAAAGAACCAATATTTATGTACTTAATTACCTTAGAACATTCTCTTCCTACTTACCCGACTTAAGTTTCGAAGAGGAGCACCATCCAAAATCCCATGGGGTCAATTTTCTTGCAGGTTCGAAAGGTGGATCAGATTATTGCTTTACCCAAATCTCCAACAAATTACAAATACAACCTTGAGAAGTCTCAAATTGTTTTTAGTCCCGCAACCACTTCTATAAGATAGATGAGACCTCACCTTTCCACTTCATACGTCATACCTACCTGTTAGTTAATGGAGATGGAGATTGCCTTTGCATAAAAGTATGCGAGACAATCATGTTTATGCTAGTGTCATTAAAATCTCAAATTTTCCATGATGATCGGGTGACTCCGGAGAGGTTACCTTCAAACTTCACTGTAATTACCATGACATCTACATATTATCTTATTAAAACTATGAATTAACATTCAAAGTGTTGAGCTTTCTTATGAGCAGCAATATCCTAAAAGCTATTTTGTTTAGAGATACTAGTTTGTCCTATTGAGTTAAGAAAGTATTTTATCATTAGTTTGTCTTTTCTAGTTATAGTTAGTTTTTAGGGTCTTGTTTGGTTATGGTTACAAATTTACGATGGTTTTTACTTCTCATGGGTGTTCTCTATTTCCCAAATCCTTACTAGAAGGTTGTCCCTTTGATTTAAAATTATTTTCTTATTAATTCCAAAAAGATAATAAATTGTTTAAGAATATGGTAGACTTTTACTTATTTATCCGTGGGGTTATCAAATTTGTTAGGAGAGAGTTTGTGCAATTCTTATATCTAAGATAGATTTAGATGATACGAGAAGATGTTTTAATCCTTATCAAACTTTTCTTTTCAAAGCATTTGACGAGAATGAATATGATGTCATACTCTAATCCTTTACGGGTGAAAGTAGTCACCAACTACACATTAAACACCAGTAACAATTCTTATAAATAGAGATTCTTAACATATAAACTCTCTAAAAAGAAGATGTATCTTATTGATGTAGGTACTACAGCCAAATCCTTACAGCAATCATCGACGTATCACATGTGATCTTTCCTTATAATTGGAGCATGGTTTATTGAGCGAAGTTTGACATCTGCTCAAACTTGAATCATTCTCATCAAGCCAAGCTCAAAGAAGTGTCTTAAGTTCGAAAACAAGGTCGAACTCAGTTCGTACCCAATCCTAAAGGAGAAGCTTTCAACGATATCTCTTTCGCGCCCAAAACATGTCATCCTAGTCTAACCCTGTCTGAGTGTCAGGTGACATACCTTAAATTTTAGATAAACTAATTGTCAAGAGAAAATTTTTAAGCAAGTAACCAAGTTGGTCTTGGCATAGTGGTCGCTCACTTTATCTCTTAACCAGTTGGTCAGGGGTTCAATTCTTACCTTTAAGAATGAAAAAAAATCATTGATCATTCTTTTATTTTTAAATGGAGCGCCCTGTACAAATAGACGATGATACCTTGGTTTCAAATAAAATTCTTAAACAAGTTCTTCTCCAAAATGGGGACTTGAAAATGCTACACGACAAGAAGCACAAACTAACATAAACTAACATAAACTTGCTAATGTATGAGTGTATGACCAATTTAAACAAAGTAGAAAATGAATTGCGGAGAATATATGCTAGAGTTTCGATTGCATTGGAAATGTGTTTAACGAACGTCAAGTTGTGTAATTATCTCGAAAACAAAGAAACTTTTGTCGTCAATGTTCTTTAACCCGTTGTTTATACTCCTAAAAACCTAGTTAGAACACAAGAGGTTCTATGTTTAAGGTAAGTACATTGTATTTAGCCACCGCCCCACCACCACTGTTGCTACTTGCAACTTTGTCTATCTCCATCATAGAAACTCGTATAGTCTAATTAAATAGTAAGTCTATAAATGACATCTTAATTACTACTATTTTAGTTCAATGAATACACTTAAAAGTATGAAAATAACTCCTTCAATATATATAGTGAGATTATATCATGGTAAAATCATATCTTTTCAGAAATTCTCTCTTAATATATTGAAGAAGGGAGTATAGGTACGTTTTTTTAGATCCAAAACAATATTTATTATAATTCTTTATTTCAAGGTTTATGAATAATCATATGACAAAGTCTTATAAAAGACGGTCTTACATTAAGTTTAATGTAAAACCAGCCCAATAAGCCAATTAACATTACCCGTGCCATACGCTAAGGAGCCCAGACAAATTGATTTTCTAACTTTTCGACCTAAAACCTTAACTTTTGCGGTATTTTTAAAATTTTCAACCTAAAACCTTAACTTTTGTATAAAAATTCATAACTAATAGGGCTAATGGAGTGAAGGGAATGGCGGGGGTGGTGGGAAGAAGGTTGACTTGAAAAAATGCCTATTAGGCCTATTAGACTGGTCTTACATTAAGCTTAATGTAAGACTTTTTAACAAAATAACTTATGTTAATATTTAAAAGTTCAAGGTTTTAGGTTCAAAAGTTAAGTTTTCAAGTTTAAAAGTTAACAATTTTAGCTTATTTGTTAATATCGATTCCACATATGATATTAGTTATGGATTTTTATGCAAAAGTTAAGGTTTTAGGGCGAAAAGTCAAAAAACGCAAAAAGTTAAGGTTTTGGGGGTCAAAAAGTCAAAAAATTCAACTTGGCTGGGCTGCTTAGCGAATGGCGCGCGTCATCGGCTTCTTTAAGGCATATTGGACTGGTCTGAGGTTAAGGCTTAACCTAAGACCGTTTTATAGTCTACCAACTCTAATCATATTCCATAATAAAATAGATGTGTTTTGAGTTAGCGTAAAGAAGTTTTCAAAGTTTAAGGTTCTAGAAGCGAAGTGTCACGCTCTGAGTGTTTTGACCACGGGTCGTGCAACAAGCCATTGCCTTATGTCGGCAAGTGCGCTTGCATTCTTGCGGATGAGGCTCGTCGAAGCACAAATACTCGGTATCTGAAAAGACCTTTTTTACCTATTAGCGACTAGAGCGCGAGAAATGAGTCGATCAGGGCGCTCGTATGCACAAGGTGGGCAGCACGAGCTCTAAATTGGGCAGCAACAACACAACAACATCATAAAGCAAGATAAAAACCGATAGGAGGCTTAACTTTCATTCATTCAGCATCAACCTCTTAAGAGGGTTAATAGTGAAATAATACAAATTTCCAGTGAACGCTGGATTTAGAGTAGTTTAATAATGGAAGCTAAAGCCAACGAAAAAGATCTAAAGCATAAAAAAGACTAGTATACAAAAAATAAGGAGAATACAAGCAAAGACGGATATGATTCTAACACGAAGAGTGTCTAAGAAGAAGAAAAAGTGTACAGCATAGAAATTATAGTTGCATGACCAACTTACCATGACCATATTAACATGAGAATTTCCTTCGCAAACAAGTGTACCAAAGAAATTGTTAAGGATAGTATTCATATTATGTAGAAACTTTATGATATTTATAATTATTAAGACCAAACAAATTGTTAAGGATATATTCACAGATAATATGAATTAAATAGAAAATTTAAGATTTTATAATTATCAAAAAAACACCCAAAACAAAAACTCCCCAATATATGTTCTTTTTGAAAAAAATAAGAAGAAGAAAAACTAGATAAGAGAATTGAAAGCATGACATGATCACATGCCTAACCCCCTAAATATTGAGAAAGGGGGGCCATTGAATTGAGATAGTAGCAGCTGAAAGAGTTGAAACAACGACTTTTTATGCCTTATTAAACACCATAAAAGTTAAAGGATTGACTTCAGATAGTTGGAGTCATTCAAACAAATAATAACATTTCATTTTCCATGATTTAACCTAGTCTCAATTTGACAAGGACATGAGTCTACCAAATGCATGCACTTTGAAGTTCCTTTCTACTGTCTCTCTTTCCCTCTTCATTTTGAAAACATCCTCTGATTTTTCTATTTGTAAACAATCCGGCCCGAATGAATTACAACTCAACGGGCCGAATTCAAGTCTAACCCACTACAAATACATAGCAGATAAAATATATGGGCTTGTACTGTGGAGCGAGTACACCTCATAAGTCGGGCACATATGTGTACGACTTTTATATTATACATATACGACATTCATACTGTTACATGTGTAAGCACGCGTCACAAAGCATGATGTAACTTATACGCTTCGCGGGAATGATTTGAGGGTGCTGATACTCCATGCAAAGGGAAACTTGGCTAGCCATGTTGGTCTACCAACTACCCAGGATTATCCTTTTATTTCATTACTATGCTAATCCATCTAATGTTTTACATGTTTTTCTTTACCATTGTACTAGTTACAGGTATATGTGTATAAATTTGATAGATTTCTGAGTCTCTCCTTTGTTTGGCGGAAGTTTTTTTGCAGCAAGAGTCAAGTGCAGAGCATTCAGGCCCAAATGAATAGATACCCAGCAATAAAATGAATCTACAATGGGCTAGATCCAAGTTCAGCCATCCAGCAATCTTTTCTTCATTTATTTTTGGTGTATACAAAGCCACAACAAGTATTGTAGATGAATTCGATCCCAGATAACGGAAATTAGTATCACCCCTATATGACTGAACCAAATAAGCTAGTTGACAATCCTTCATTATGCCGCCTGTTTTCATCCGATGGTAATACGAAAGCTTCCAGTTAAGAATCCCTTACTCCAAAGGCACGTAAAAAACCAAATTACTACTATTTTAACATCATAACATTTACGCCTGATGGGTATTTATAAGATCCTAGGAAGTACATGCGTAGCAAAGACCTCTACGTAAAGAGTTGAGTAAGTTGATCTTTTCATTACTTCATATATAAAAGCACAACTTTCTAGGAGGTTCTTCCTACAAGTCGAGAGAAGGTATTTACAAAGTCGTGCTAAACCCTAATTCCTTCTAAACTTCTTACGGAAACATGACTTTCAAAGTTCAACCAAACTATGAATAGTAGCATAAAAGATCCATCACCAAACACTCAAATAGGGTGACTTCCCAATCCATTACTAGATTCATCTCTAATCAATCGCCTAATGAAACCTTATCTGTAATCCGACTAACTGCTTTCTCTGCTATAGGAAGATCAAAGTCTCAACAAGAAATCTGCTCTCCACAAGTATGCCAAATAGCCACTGTATGCTCGAGCCTTGTTACATAAAGTTTTAAGGCAGCTAAGCAATGAATTGCAGACACCAAGGTTCTATATTACACATGTATATACACAAATTTTAAGAAAATTCTTGATCAAGAACAAGCTCATCACTATCAAACCCCTACCTGACTAGTGGCTATTTAAGCTAATATGTACTGTACAAACTAAATTTTAATGATTTGCATACTTGATAAGAAAAGATTTACGAGCAAAAGAATGCCTGATCTAAAATGGATATGGAGTTTCTAATGCAAATTACCTCATTAAATAAATTATTAAATTAAACAATGAATACGATAGTAGTAGCAAAGTTGCCTCACTTTCTTCTCTTGCCGGCAGCCCCTTCACGTTGAGTACGGAAATGACTTAAAAGTTGTTGTGCCTGCAATTCCACAGACAAAACCTTACGTTATTTCTCAATAGTCCATTGATGTATCTTAAAGAGAACTAGCATTTACTTGAAAGCGCTTAATATCTTCAACTAGAGACTATATTAAGACATGACCTCTTCGTTAGAAACAACTAAACTGAATTGAAAAATACTTAACTAAAAGGAACAGTGAAATGTGAGAGTAAAGGTATTGTGCAGAGCTGTGGTTAGAACTGGAAATAAGCTAGGGACAACAGGCCCTAAGCTTCTTAGGGTTGACACTTAGCTTAGGGCTACACCTATGTTGTTCACAGTCTTCCCAGTCTTCCTTTTACCTAAAGTACCTGTGTCGAATCCTCGACACTCCGACATGGGTGTGTACACTTTGATACTTCATTTTGACCAAAATCATGGGAAAATTTCATGATATAGCTGAATCGAACACTAGGAAACGCACCTATGTCACACAGGATCTGAGTCTGAGGCTAGGCTGTGGGCCATTGTTTAAGGGTAAATGGACAAGGTGACAAATCTTACAATGTAGAGTGTAACTGAAGTATTCCCATTTCTGTAATTCTATTGGTTATGTAATTGCTTTTCTTTCTGCATAATCTTTTCCAAGGAGAAGGTCATCATGCTAGTAGATGGGAGAGAGGAGCTAAGCTGGGTATATTAAATGTAGATGTATGTTTAAAAAAATTGCAATGGAAAGAGGAGCTCCAATTCTTATACAAGGTATAAAATGGCCTTTTAGAGAATAGATGAGGCCCCAAATTTCGATTAATCTGCAGCCTAATAGTTCAAAAATCTACCACCCAAGACTGAAATAAGAATGATAACAAAAGTAACTAACAATGAGAGAAGCAGTAGAAGAGAAAAAAGTACCACATACTTTCTCCTTAGCTCTAGGGGTTCCTGACTGAGATAAAGCAACAAGTGGAGGAACAGCACCTTCTTGAAGAACTAAGTTGCAATATTTAGTACTATTAAGACACAATTGCAGCAGCACAGAAGCAGCATTTTCCTTTCCTCTGTTTGACCCCGAGTCAACAATCTCAACAATCAATGGTATCCCACTTTCTCTGGCAATGGCCAAACGCCCTTCTGTGATCGTGGATAGATTGGCTAGAAGGGCTACAGATTTGTCAACCATTCCTGTGGAAGGCTCTAGAAGCTGAACTAGATACTTTACAGCCCCACCCTGAACTATTCGAGCTTTATTTTCGTGACAGATGGACAAATTAAACAAGGCAGTTGCAGCATCTTTTTCCCTCTGATAGTTCCACGAGCTAGAAGATCAACCAACACTTTGATTGCTCCTGAGCGTCCAATCTTTAACTTAAAATCTTCAAGAAGAGAGAAGCTGAAAAGAGCTGCAGCTGAGTTTTCTTTAGCTGTATCAGTACCTGTCCTGAGAACGTGTATCAATGGTTCAATTATTCCTGCTTCTGCAATCCTTCCTTTAATTTCTTCATTAAGTGAAAGGTTTAAGAGGGCTGTAACGGCATGCTCTTGGGTTATCTTGACATCAGAATGTAAAAGTGAGATTAAAGGGCCAATAGCTCCACATTTCCCAACAATGATGCGGTTTTCCATGTTGTGCTTGGCAAGAAGCCGTATCTCAGCTGCTGCTGAAGTTTGCAGTGCATTTGATGGCTTTTTAAGATTCTCAACCAATTCATCAACATGAGATGATGAAGTTGTTTCATCATGTCCTGAGTCCGAGAAAGAAAGTGAAGGAATCCTAGCATATTTATTGCTCCCATTATCATTCATCTCAGAACTTGTATATGCATTCTGAGAATGCTCTGACATGATTTCACCCACCTTTTCATGCCTGTCAGATATCCTTGACACTTCGCTTGTCGATGACGGCACATAGTCACAGCTGGAAACAGCACTTATTGCAGAGTGGGTCCTACTGTGAGCATAGGAGTGTTCACGGGATAGGGGATTGGACTTCTCGGCCTCAAAACCTTGGCACGTGCTGGAGCTTATCTCACCAGATACAGCAGAACGATCATCAATGTTTAGTCTCCCAACTGCATCTCCAATCTCTAGGGAGGTCCGGGACATAGAGTCACTGCTATGAACAGAGCAGCCGAAACTATCAGTAGGAATCACATCTTGAGCAGATATTTCAGAGCTCTTTGGAGGTTTCAGATTATTTTCCTGAAACCAATTTCCTACCAGTGCCTTAACAGTGTAATTTGGTATAATATTGGTGTGTGAAAGATACTGCCGGGTTTTAGGGCAGCTTTTCAGCCCGTGATCTAGCCATTTCTGGATGGACGACCTCTCAAAAGTTTGACCTGAAGCTAAAATGACGGGATCTAGCATGAAAGTTAAAGACAAAGGGCAACGGAAGTATGAGGGGATAGGAACACCGCTTATTGTTCCAAAGCTACCATTTTTTAGCAGATAGTCCCGAATAAGAGCCAGGAGATCAACAATTTGATTTATTTTATCAACTTCTTCTATACACTTGTTTTCATGAACCTTCACCCTCTCCTTTTCAACAGCAATACTCTCTTTAAGTAACTCCTGGCTTGATACTAGGCCCAGAGACTCTACGATTTCTGCCAAGTGTTCACTGCAAGAGATTTGGTTATCATTTTTAGTTCTTAGGGCTTGTTCCATGTGTCCTGAGATCCTCTCTGGCTGCCAGCTTTGTAGCTCCTGGATACAATGCTGCAAAGTCTTACAGAAGTTAGACACTAGCACAAGGGCTTGAAAGTGGATTGAATCATACTTCCTTTGCCCCATAATAAAGTTAGCATTGGCTTCTTGCAATATAAGATACAGATTTAACCATTCATTTCTTTTAACTATGTAATAATAAAAAAATATAAAAAGTTGATTTTTAAATGTAAATATTGAGGTGAATCTCACAAGATCCCACATAACTAAGTCTTTCCTTGTATATTGGTGGGAATTTATGGTCAAAATTTATGAAATTTAATTTTGAAAAATCAAATCGGAACCTTATTACAGGACGAAGGGAGTAACAAGATATTTTCAATGAGTTATCTGAAGCTACCATTATCTCCGTACATACTTGCACACCAGCGAAACTTGACGAAGATGACGATGTCCGTAACAACTTACATAATATGCTACAGATCTCGAGGGAAGATTTCTTAATTGTTTTCAGCAACTGCTCACTTCGTGAAACCTGACAGTTGAAGCCGTGGTAAGATAAGCCAAAAGAAGAAACTGTAAAGATCAAGCACAATGTACATAAAAATTAACCCCAAAGCACAAAAGGATTAGAAACACCCAGACCAGCTTCAAAGTTAGAGAATACACTTAAAACTTCTTTTCTGTTCTTTACTAAACAAAACACAGAACAGGGAGATAGATGGTGCGTCTATTACCTATCTAAACTTAACGAAATTTTTGAAGCTTATTATATAACTTATTAGAACTTGTTGGAAATTATGTAAATTTACCTGACATTATTTAAACCGAAACTTATTTTTAAGGTGAAGAAAGTCGCACCCAAAAAATAGGGGAAACACATAAAAAGAAGACTAACAGAATAACAATTAGAGTAGGCCACAAACAACAGAAACGTACTATTGAAAAAAAAAATGTTCATGTACACAAAAAGAATGAGACGATCTGAGAAACAAGTAATAACATCCATATCCTGGGCGAACGGGGCAAGCGGGGGAAGTAACTGCACCCGAAAAGACCATTTGAAACACTACTGAATCACAAATGAGAAAGCACATCTTTAGCGTTGTCTTAATTTATTACTGTTTCCTTGACTCTCTAACATTCTTTGATTTTGAGCAAAAAGGTGTAAAGAGTGTGTGTTATCTTCACTGAATTTCACGTATATGAACTTAACTCAACTTGAACTAATTTGCACTTCTTAGCCTTAAACTTGACTTATTGGCACTTATTAAACCTTATTTTAGCCCTTCCATGAACTTTATTTATGGCCCCGATATCTTATGAGAATAAAACCTAAGTTAAACTGGAGAGAAGGGGGATTTAGGGGAGGGGGAGGGGGAGTGAAGAGAAAGAGAAGGAATCCATCAACTCACAGATAGAATGCTGCTCATTTTTGGAGACCACCGTTCCATAAATTCTCTAGCAGTGTTAATGTAAATATCCAGATCTTCACACTCCTTCCATAAAACTGCTTCTGAAGCTATCTTGTCATCATCAATTTCATCAAGAACAGGCTTCAAATGCTTCAGCATAGTAGCCAAAATCTCAAATTCATTGTGAGTAGGCATAGCCTTTGATGTCTGACATGACATTAAATGAATGAACCGAGAAATGCTGTTGTTCAGACATCTCATGTATTTAGCCTCCATTTCACCTGCAGCAACAACAAGTGACATGGTTAGAATATTGAATCATCAAATCAGAGGTATCTGTCACAAAACCCTTATAAGCAAAAACCTAGTTCTCACCCTTCAAAGAAAACTGAGTGCAGAAATCATGACATAATTACGACAAAAAGATTCCTAAATATACTAATACACATTTATTGTGCTCTTATCTAAATACATCTTTTACCAAAGTTTTCGTCATTTTTTAATTAAGGAAAATTTGTTGAAACTACCTACATTTGCAGTCATTTTGTAAATAACTATCCTGTTTCACAAAAATGGAAAATAACTACCTATTTTCTTGAAAAACTTTTGGTATCACTACCTTGTGGTGTTTTCCGTCAAAAGGTTAACAGAAAACGTTTAACAAGGTAGTGATACCAAAAGGTTTTCAAGAATTTTCAAATTTTTTTGCCGAATTCTGTTAACTTTTTGACGTTTCTGTTAACTTTTTGACGGAAAAGACCAGAAGGTAGTAATACCAAAAGTTTTTCAAAAAAGTAGGTAGTTATTTTCCATTTTTTTGAAACACGTTAGTTTTTCACAAAATCACTCCAAATGTAGGTAGTTTTCAACAAAAAATCCTTTTAACTATACCTAAGACTTAGTTTGGAAAGTAATATATATGATGAATAGAGCTCCAAGTTCAAAAGGTACACAGAAAACAATAGGCTCAATCTTGACTCATGTGGACCCCGTCCTAAAGGATTTGGCATATTAGTTGGTGATGCCGTGGTGCCGTGGTGGTAATTTTCAGCAACTGTAACAGTCTATCTTCTGCGGAGAAGTATCGTATCTCAAGAAGACAGTATTTCATGTTTCTTCTCCGAGGCCTTGACGTTAGTGGCTTCTCCACACACATGAACATGCATGTAGATAAGATCGTCATACCCAATCAACAAAAAGATCCTTCATAAACCAATAAATCATGACATACATGGCATCACAATACAAAGAGTAAGTATTATATCTAAAGCAAGATTTATCAGACCAAATCTCTAAGCTCCAAGCACTTGATCATAATAGCGTTAAACTAATAGTTACAAGAATTTCGTTCTCCTCAGCTTCACATTTAATATATACACAAATCTCAATTGCAAAGGTCCAAGAATATGAGAAACCACAAAAGCTGGAAAAGAGAAAAAAGAAAGAAATAAAAAATCTAACTCCCAATCTCTGCTTGCTTAAAGTTCTCAAGTTTCAGTCTGTAAAGGCAATCATGTAACTATAATCTATGATAGCTTTTCCTGTAGGCCCTCCTTATATACTTTGAGATAGTCCGGCAAATGTATCGAAGAAGCTAGAAAATATGCTTTGGCAGAAACACATGACCTTACACCAAAAAGCTATATAATGTTTTGCGCTTTATGTCCAGAGTCTCCAGACAGCTTAGGGTACTCTTGTATGAATCTATAATCCAAAGTTTAGGAGCTATAATATATTACCATGGAGCTAAAACACCATGCCACTATTAGTCTTCATCCCAACCCACAGTACCATAGTACCATATGATATTGCTATTTGGACACTTCCAATAGACCAAAGCTGCAGCAAATTCTTGAAACAGCTCCCAGCCTTGTAGAATTGCACATTGTCCCCAGCTCAAAGTATTATAGAGTACAAGTACAGATCAGTTTCCAATATCCAAACAGAAGAGTATAGTACCATGGAAGTTCATCCATCACTTACCTTCTACAATTGGTCTATCAGCAAGGGAATTGCAGATTGAAAGAAAAGAGAAAAGAGAAAAAAGTGCACCCGGTTTAGGCCCCTAACTAGAATGATTACATAAAATCTGCATATGGAAAGATTTTCAAAACAGTAGGTGGTCGACAAGTCAACAATTTCAATCAATTTAATGTGCTAAAAACCTAAAACATCCCATTTACATCTCTCTAAGCAACATAAACCTCAATGAAAATGTAACCGGCAACTCATCCATTCGGGATCGAACATTAAACATTAAACATAACTACACAGCTAGGTCCAGAACAGGAGGTCTTCTTCACTTCATCTTTCTTCAACAGGGGAAAGAAGCAAATGACTGTAAACCAAGAATAGAAAGCACCATAAGGGGCTCTCTTGAGAAAAAAAGGTTTTAGAATATGTTACTCGGACTTGGGAACCCATGACAGACACGGGTAGCTAAGTGTGCTACTCGTCCATTTTACGAAAAAATCCTTGATTTGGACCAAAATAAAGTGTCGGAGTATCCTACCCATGTCCGAGTGTCAAGGACCCGACACGGGTACTTGAGGTAAAATGAAGAGCCCGAGTAACATATGTTTAGATTATTAAGAAAACTCCTCCATGACCCAATATTTCTCTCAAGTAATACAGAAAACACCACATTCTGAAGAAATTTACACCAAACACATGCAACACCTCCTTCCATAGCACACACAAAATCAAGTTTCAATCTTTTCAATTACCCAGCTATTAAACACCATGGAAAACAAAACCCAATTAAATTCCAATCTATAAGATCTCCATAAAACAAACTACTATACATTTTCAACAAACCCAAATCATAAAAAACCCAAAATAACCATGAACGCTTAACAGTTTATTCATTCCAACATCATGGACATAATTGATAGTTTAATATACAAAAACCCAGAAAAAGAAAAATGTAAAAAATGCAGAAAATGAATTTACCTGATGCAGGGGAAGCTAGTAGGTGAAGGCATTAACAAACCCAGAAAAGCAAATATTGTTATAATAATAAATGGGGGAAATTTGTTGAGACTGAAAAGAAAAAGGACAGCATCTTCACCCTAAATTAAAATTGCCATTTCTGGGAAAACCCTTTATATGTACCTTGTTTACAACGCTTCCATGAACATCACAAAATTCAGAATTTTTAGAGAAGGGAGTGTATTTTTGCGTTTTGATTAAAGAGAAGGGGGGGCATTTTCTTTTCATTTCTTGTTTAGGGCAAAAAGAGAAAAGGGACCCATATAGTTTTGGACATGACTGATATTTTTTATTATTATTTTTTGGTTCGCCTTTCTATATATGATTACGTGGTCCGATACTCCGATTAGGGTGTGATCTCTTCGTCTAAGTTAAATTTATTAAGTGGGACATTTGGTTTATGTAGGAAGTCGAAATTCTCATTATATTCTAATCCACAGGAAATTAGTTCTGTAAATCAAATTTATGGGAACTTTTACTTACCTAGGGGACCCTAGGTAATTCAAGTCCTCCGCTTTGTCATTTTAGTGTTAAGACTGTCAACCTAACAACTCACCAATTTTCTAATTACTAGGAATTTATATTCCCCATGTTTTCTATTTGTGGTGGTTGGGAGGAGTCGATAATTCACGCTCTGTTTGATTGCGTGGCAGCGCGCAAAATCTGGGAGTCGAGCCCCTTCAGTTCTATGTTGACGAATGCACCTGTGTCGAGCTTCATGGACAGATTCGAATGGGCAGCAGCGGGGCTTACGAAAGAGGAGTTACGCACGTGATGTGCGCTAGTGTGGGCAGCGTGGTTTTGCCGTAATGAAAAAGTGTTCCAAAATAGTAGCCCGGATCCGATTTTAATAGCACAAGGGTATGTGAAGCTGGTTGAGGAGACGATGATTTATTTGAAGTGTCTCTCCTCAGGACCGTGCGTCGTAGCTGGGCAGGCCGCAAGTTGCTGGCAGCTTCCTCTGTGTGGATGGGTGAAAATCAATAGCGATGTACACTTCTCCCCTTTGGGTCACACTTGTTTGGGCTTTGTCATAAGAAATGAGAGAGGAGCTTTGGTGGCTGCTGGAGTGCGCAAATGGAGCGGACGTTGGTCGATTGAACAAGGTGAGGTGGCAGCGGTTTTACTTGGGCTCGAAGTGGCTGTCAATAAGGGCTGGGTGAAAGTAATTGTCGAAAGCGACGCCTCTAATGTTGTGCGTGCTATCAATGGTGATGATCGTGGCTTGTCCCCTAGTTTTCTTTTCTATGATGAAATTGGTAGAATTAAGTTGGGTTGTGAGTCTTTTAGATGTGATCATGTTAGGAGGTCTGGTAATACACTAGCTCATCTTGTTGCTAGATGGGATTTGAAGGGCTCGGATTTTGTATGGGTTGACTCTTTTCCCCAAAGTTTTATCACTTTGGTGGAGCTTGATTTGTTTTAATAAAGTCCTCTAACCCACCTTCAAAAAAAATATTCCCCATGTTTTCTCATGTCAACCAAACAACCACTAATTCTGATTGAACTTGATCATTTCTGATTTTATCTCATCTCCATGTTTTATTAGACTTGATTAGAATAGACCAACTCTGATTGGACCTGGAATTCATTAATAGTAAAAAGAATCACTACAACTTTGATCTTACATACAAGATACAACGCTATTTTTGTTGGCCCATTATTCATTGAAAAAACTCTAAATAAAGAAAAAACAATAGTATTTGGATAAGCTCGAAGAGAATACACTTTAAATGATGGGGAGTAATATGGGTAGCTTTATTCAATGATTAGAAGAAGGGAAAACTCCATTGAATTAATTCTAACTATGAGTGTTCTTCTCATACAAATCTATGCTAATGTTATGAATCATTTCATGATGGTCCCAAACTATCAATTAGTGGCGGATCCAAAAAATTTAAATTAGTATGCACTATATCAATAAGGATGCAATTAAATATGAAAAAGTGAAAAGAAAAAACTAAATCACATGGTCATATAGCAATGTGTTAAACTCTAAATTGCTAGATAGAGGAAGGGGACGCGATATAGGAATGAAAAAAATATAAATAAAAAAACGATTGATTAATATATTATTGGTCACTTGAGATTATTCTAAAATAATTCGTAGTTCGGATTATTATAAGAGACTACTAATAGATTAGATTAATCTTGTGAATATTTCAATCCGCACATAATTTAGATTAATCTTGTAAATATTCTAAACCGCTTATAATTCCAAAAAGAAATCCATTTATTGATAACCATAACCCGGCCTATTACTACTTTGGTCTCCTTTTTAAGAAATGTACTATTAATTAACTTTACAATTCCACACATGGATTGTTGGTAAACCTCAATTATGGTACTCCCTCCGTTCCAAAATGTTATACCCATTTTCCGTTTTAGGCCGTTTTAAAAAGATATACCCATATAGAATCTTTTCTATTTATATACATTTTTTCTCCCCATTTTACCCTTCAATATCTAAACATTTACCTACCTTTTACTCATTTGTACTTTAATGGTCCCCACATTTGGATCCATCTCTCTTACTTTTCTTAATAAGGACAAAAAAAGTACATGAAAATTATTAAAATAAACATAAGATTCTCCTATGATTCTATTTGTCTTGTTTTTCCTCCATATTCCAAATGGGTATAACATTTTGGAACGGAGGGAGTAGTCAACAACTTACCTTACACCATCAAAATAGTGCCTTTTTCATATAAGAATTTGTATCTTATTGTATAAACTATGTTTTCTCTATGTTGCTCCTTGGACTATAATTTTGTTAGTTTGATTCTTTTTGGATGATGTATTCATTTGTTTTCCAATGTTCATATTAAGTGTGGAACTAACTCTAGATAGTTACAAATTCATATTTCAATTATTCTAACCATAGCATATAGGATAATATAAAATGTCACCCACTCAAATTATTTCTATATTAAAAATATGAATTTGTGGTGTGCCTCATTCTAAAATAAGTTGATCCATAAGTGGGTTCAACTAAAAACTCAGTAAGCAATAATTAACCTATTTTATCACCAAGTGAACTTATTAGTATTATCTTATCCATAAACATGTCAACATACAGTTGTCTTTCCCATATGGTCAAAGGCATAAGAATTCTACTTGTTTTTTTCATTGATATTACAGATAATTAAGAAGTTGTTGTCTTTGACATAATTATTGTCTCAACTTTTTTGCTGAAAAACTGCTACCAGACAGATTAGTATTATCATGCATGAATCTTTTTAGAAGCTAAGACATTCCACTGGTTGATAGTAAGGGTGACAAACATTATTGAAATTGAAAAGAAAAAATAGTAAGATTTGTGGATGTTTTTATGGTTGTCTTCTTGAAAAAGGCTACCGTAAAGAATTAATAATAGCCACGAATTTGTTTATGTCAACATATGATATTTATGGCTCACACCAAAAAAAATGATATTTATGGCTAATTATTAAAGACATACTTAAATATGCAAAAATATATGTCACTATATAATACTATAATATAGTTCATTATATGAAAATTATGCTTTGAAGCATTAATCGTCGTCAGTTTTTTGGACAATACCATACCATATTTTGGTCATAGCCATAATTTGGTCATATACAGTGAAATTGATATTGGCTATGACCATAAATTGATTTGGATATCGCCTAATTTCACTATCCAAATTACGGTTATGTCTAAAACATGTTATGATGCTATCCAAAAACTAAAAATGACGATAGCTTATTTTCGTATGGAGGTTTAGCAAATTTTTTAAAAACAAAGTTAAGTAAATGCCAAAATAATCATTGCTGACATGGTCAAACGTGTCGTTCACATTAATCAAGTACCGCGGCCTTTTTTAAAGAAGTCTATACTAAAATTTTCAAAGATTTGTGGCTTTATTTTTTTCTTGCAACTTAGGACTTTTTTAGGCTTCTTTTTTTTAATTAGAAGAAGTATATTGTTTTAGATATAACTCGTAATAACATGGAGAAAATGTCCGGTAAAAGTTGTTTTATTATGAGACACAAAAGTGTTTTAGAATTTTCTTATATCTTCTTAAAAAAAATATTTCACAATGGTGTCTAATAAATAATATAAAATAAAAGTATTCATGTAGATTAATGCCAATCTATCTCCCTCCTATATGCTAAAATGTAACTACACAACCATATATATCAATCACTATCCTCATTATACCACTTTAACAAAGCATTAGTTACTATGTATTGCACACATTCAAATAGCTAAGACAATAGAAAAGTTGAAGGGTAGCTTGGTGAGGAGCTACCTCATCATACTGATAAGGCGCGAAAGATAGAGATAAGTTGTATTTAGAGCCTTAACAAAGGGCAATAATGAAATGTCATAAATCTTACCATTTTTTTTATAATTAGCTAAGATATAAATCTATGTGGCATACACATGATACTTAAAGGGAGAAGAGAAAGTGTGACGGTAACCTCATGCTACCTTATTGGTTGAGGGGCAGAAGAAAGATAGAGAGAGCTAGTAGGTAGGTTCAATATGTGGAGTAAGAAGACTACAAAGAAGAATTTTTTTTATAAAAGGATAAAAGTTAAAGTGGGTAGAATTTTATGAAACAGATAATCAAGAAGAGTAGAATTCAATGGAACAAATGGACTATTATTGTCTATATAACTCGTCGATTTCATTCTTTTATTTTGTTAACAGGTTGCTGAACTTATATTTGAGCCTTGATACCATTGATTACTTGTTTGAAAAAGATATGAATATACATTTTTTGAAACCATGTACTAGAAGAAATCTCACGAACTCATGTCTGATAATAATTTTTCATTTTTTCTATATAATTTTTATTTAGAAAAATACACAATACAAAATCTCCCATTTGCAAATTGCCAAAATAAGGTGTTCTTGGATATTCGACAACTAAAATCTAGCTATAGTCCATCTAAGATCACTAAGATATGCTAAATTTATATGTTTTGTTGGCTTATAATTTATTGCTAGACAGCATAGAACACCAAGTTAAATGAAGTTGTACCCCTTTTTTTAAGGTGAAATGAGGTTGTACCTTATAATCCTATAACAGGCTTTCAAGAATTTTGGCTTTGAAGTATTAGAAACTTTTTTAGTAAGAAAAAGTGGTTTGGACACCGCTCGGGTTTTAATGGGCCAGATACTTTAGAGTAGGGGGAAGGGTAAAAGGAATCCCTACCCTCAAAGTGCCCCTAATAAGAATTGAACCCCTAATTTTTAGATTGGAAGAATGCTCTCCTTAGTCCTTACCCGTTACCACTAGACCAAGTACTACTTGGTAAGTATTAGGAATTTAGTATGCCATTTTTCATACTAGGTTGGCGGTTGGAACTTGGAAGAATACATGCATCATGCATATACCACATTTTTACTATTTTGGTAGGTCCAAGACTTTTTTTAATTTTGCAAAAAAGAATATTTAATATTTGTATAAAAAGAATCATTATTATGTGGAGAATGATATAAGTATCATTTGACCGTATATAAGACACGCAGAGGAAAGATCAAGTATTAAATAAATATTAATAACACTGATTTTAGTTGCAACAATTGAACTTTTTACTTTTCATAAAAATTCCCAATTATTGCAGCTAAAAAAACAGAGAAAGTCTCATTTTAGAAGATATTTTATGTTTTTATATAAAAAAACATTGATAAATCTACCTGATAAATAGTTACCCACTTACAAAATTAAAATATCATGCAATTGAATTGGAAATTAGAATCCAATCTGTCCCTTATATTACTAGTGAGGCGTATATCCATAATAAAAACAAAGATTTGTTTATGGATAACCTTTAAACTACACATAACCTAACACGTAGTACTTCCTCTGTTTCTTTTTGTTTGTCCTACTTTGACCAAAAAGCTCTTATATATTTGGTCAAAGTAGAACAAATAAAAAGAAATGGAGGGTGTATTAATTAACTTTTTTGCTGGTACATAAATATTTGGTCAAAGTAGGACAAATAAAAAGAAACGGAGGGAGTATTAATTAACTTTTTTTTGTTGGTGCATGAGTGAAAATTTATCCACCATAGAGGCATTATGGGCTTGATATCAAATCAATCAATGCTTTTAAAGTACAATGATTGATATCCACTACTAAACAAAACTTGGGGAAAAGTAAAGAGTGCTCTCTCTATATAATTATATTCTTCCTTAAATAATCCACTACTAAGTTACAATTAATAAACATGGTTAGTTGAGTTTAGTTGGGCCTTTGACTTTTTATTGCCCTATTTCATTTGTCTCAAACATGAGGTTTGGATTGATTTACCTCTAGAAGATTGTTGACGGATATTTATGTATCTTCGATGTAAAAAAAAGGTTGTGCTATTTATCGCCCTAAACGTCCTACATTTAATACTTTAGCTAACTACCAACTACTTGTTATAAAACGTGGTCCATACCAATTATCTCACACCACTCTTCTCCTACCATCACACCCACTCTTCACAACCACAACCACCACCTCTCCACCACCCCACTGCCGGTGCCACCACCACCGCACCGCTGTCGCCATCACCACCACTCGGAATCGGTTACCACCGTTCGTAGAGGAAGCCGACCTCAAACGCATGATGGCGGTAAGTTTTTCTAATCGAAAAAAACGTTCATAAAGCGAGCCTTGTGTAGCACAATGCTGACCATGTGGTGAGCCTTGTGCTCCACAATGCTGACCTTGTGGTGAGCCTTGTGCTACACAATGCTGACCATGTGGTGAGCCTTGCACAAGGCTCGTCTTTTTATGGGAATATTTTTTTGAATATTTTTTTAATTCATTTAATTATATATGTATGTTTGTAATATTTAATTAAATATATTGCTATTTAAGATAAATTTTCGGCGAAATTTTCCGGCGTTCTTTACCCAGATTTTGCCGGCCAGCTTCAAGCGGAGAATTCCGTTGTCCAGTGCCCAGGCAGTCACCCTTTTTCCGACAACCAGGCTAAAATTCGGTGAGGAGAGGGTGAGAGAAGGTGAGGGTTGAGTGTGAGGGAATTAAAAGAAGGATGATGAGGGGAGAGAATGAGGAGGGTATGAAGAGGGGAAAGAAAAGTGTATAAATATTTTAAAGGAAAAATGGAAAATAATAATCCCACATTTGGGCGGTCTTCTCAAAATAATCCCACATTCACTCAATTTCAGAATAATCCCACCTTTGACATATGTCTGCTCAAAATGGGTCTTTTTGAGAAGTAAAGGTCCATTTTGAGCAGACGTATGATAAATGTGGGATTATTCTGAATAGACCTGTGTCAAAGGTGGGATTATTCTGAAATTAAGTGAATGTGGGATTATTTTGAGAAGACCGCCCAAAGGTGGGATTATTATTTTCCTTTTTTTCTATTTTAAATTTAATACGTATTTAGGGCGTTACCCAAAGTATTTAGGGCGTCGTTTATCGTTCACAAAAAAAATGTGTTTTTCAGATATCATTCTTCATTACCTTTTTTAATATTCTCATACTTGTACTCGATCAATATTATTTTGCTATAGTAATGAAATTGAATTAAGGAAAGCAATACTTAAAGATGGGTTTATTCATGAAACTATTAAATTTTGCAAGTATATATGCGTAAAAAGTATAAAGAACATAAGTTATTTTGTTTAAAAGCGGAATTATTTAGAATAGATTGGCCTATTATATCTTGAAAAAAAGATACCGTTATTTTTTCTTTAAATATTGTCCTAAGTACTTTTGATGATAACAATAAAATTGAATAAAAGATACTCTTTCTATTAGGGACGTTTGCTTTTTTACATGGAACAAGGTAAAAATGCAAAAGGTCGAGGAAAAGATGGTAAAAGTAAAAGAACAAGTGAAATAGTAGAGCTAAAGAGACAAAAAATAACATATTTGAGTAATAATTAGGTGTACTAATTTACCATATAAGGAAACAAATAGAATCTTCCAATTTAAATAAAAAACATCTCTAAATGGCAAAATGTCCCTATTAGGAAAAGGGAGTAATTGATTTACTTAGGAACATTTTTTGGCCAACTTTCCAAGGTTATCTCCCTCATATGTTTGTTTAAGGACGATTCTTTACTTAAACTCACTTGCTAAGTAAATTAACACAATAGATCATACTAGGGTCTTTCTTGGGATGAGGCCAATGTATTAGGGTAGAAACTAATTTGTAGGTCCAGGCGGTATCCTAAATTCATTCTTATTTTTTTCTATTGAATTAGAATAATATTTCTCATTAATTTTGAATAATTGATAACCAATTTTATTACTTCTTTAAGGGTGTAATTCAACAATCAAATAAGTAATTTAGAAAGGTGATGAAAGAGTGTAACTAAGGAGATTTCTTTACTTTTATTTTGGTAAAAAGATTTAGTAATTGTGTAATACGACAATAAGTGATGTCTCTTGGTGGTAGGTTAATACTTCCTCCGTTTCACAATAGGTGTTTCATTTGTACTTTTCACGCTTGCCGACGCACTATTTTAAACATTGACATCTTTAATTATAAATACATTGAGATGAATCTAACAAGATTTCACATGATTATGTTTTTCCTAAATTGTAAATCACCAAAGTCAATCAAAGTCTAAACTGTGAATAGTACTCAACACACAAATGATGCATCTATTGTGAAACGGAGGTAGTAAATAATATAGTGTAGTATATTTAAATTGATGAGTTGTACTTCACTAATTATTAAGACAAAAGGTATAGTAAGAGTTTGCCTACTTCAAAACTTAAATTAGGCAACGTCCCAGGGCCAATAGTAAGAAGGGGGTACACCACTTTTCAGAATACAATACTTACAGTGACTAGTTCAATCCATTTAGGGCCTGTTCTCTTCGGCATAATTCAGCTGAACTGAACTGAACTGAACTGAACCGAATTGAATTGAATTGAATAAATATATAAATAATATTTAAACAATACTAATATGAATATTAAATAATAATTATAATAATGAGTAATAATAATTAATAATGAATAATAATAATAATAATTTGGATATTTTTAAATGATAGTTATAAATAAATAATATTAATAATCATAAATTAATAATAATGATTAATGATTATAATTTTAATTAATAACAATTATTTTATAGTCATTGTATTAATATATTAATACTTGATGATGATTATATAATAACAATAATATCTAAGAAGTAAATTAATATTTCTATTTTACTAATTAGATTTAATAATATAATAATATTTAGTAATGAAATAATGATTGGGTCGTACCGTGCAAAATTGCATCATAAACCATTTTGACGCGATTTGATTGGTTTATGCTTTTTACCTAAACCATGGTTCTCCCCAATGATAAGAGTAATAATAAGGAAGAATTGGATCAAATAGCACAAACTATACGTTTGTTGCACAAAACAACATCAACAAAAAAAGGTGCACAAAACAACACGAACTTTTTCTAATCGGTGTAGAAAACGACATAAGTGGTTTTTCGCCTGTGATTCCTTATTTTTGGCGAATCTTTAGTATTTTAGCAATTTTTTACTGAACTAAACTTATTTTTACTAAACTAAACTTATTTTTGCTGAACTAAACTTATTTTTATTGATTCATGTTGTTTTTTCTTCTTTGCATTACTGATTTTTACTAAACTGGAATTATTTTTACTGAGTTGAACTTATTTTTGTTGAACTGTACTTATTTTTTTTCTGAATTGAACTTAATTTTACTGAGTACTATTATTTTAAGATGAATTGATTAAGGCCTAAGAGATATCAAAATTGATTTTTAGCATGCCTTTTTGACTCCTTATTCACAAAAAAAAAATGAAAAAATAATTATTTCTAACTAACCATATAAACTAAACCTTGGAAGACCCTATTATCGAGTTCATAAAAAATGTTCCATCATTATTAACTACATTATACAATTATTGTACTCCCACACCATCTTTAAGTAATACTTAACCATTACTCCCAAATTACATACTTCCTCCGTTTCGCAATACTCGCAACGTTTCTTGTTTGCACACTATCCAATGCAATACTTTGAACCTTAACATCTCTAATTATTGATAAGTAAAAATTATAAAAAGTTGATATTATGATAGTATGCATTAAGACGAATCAAATAAGACCCCACTTGACTATATTTTTTCTTATACACTTGTGAAAAAATATAACATAAGAATAGTAAATGAATAGTGATTACTATGCTTATGTTGCGAGTATTGCGAAACGGAGGAAGTATATGAAATTACTGTATGAATTTTTGGGGGTCAAAGATGGTCCCATAATAAATATTGACTGCCGTTTACGCCATCCTGCCCTCCAAAAGGGAAACTCCAATCAATGAAAGGGGTACCTCCCATGTGGACTTACATACTTAGGGGAAAAGATACTGTCCCACTTTAGATTTTGTAAATAGTTTTCGGATAAACAAAATAAATACTTCATCCGTTTTAATTGACTTTGGTGATTTATATTATAGAAAAAGTATAGTTTAGAAAAAATTTAGTCATGTAAAATCTGTTAGATTTGTCTCAATGTGTGTTTTTTAAATATCAACTTTTTTTAATTTTTACTTATTGATAATTAAATAAATTAATATTTAAAAAAGTGCATTGACAATCGTGAAAAGTACAAGTGTAGCAAGTCTTTTGAAACGGAGAAAGTATGACTTTTGCCAAGTTACTAAAGGTGCACAGCTGAGCTCAATAAATTGTTCATTTGAAGGATAATATTGCAATTTTTTTTTTTGGTGAAAAAGGGGAACATAACATTAAGTTAAAGCAAAGAGTTCATTAATTCCGTAACATAATCGTTCCAGCAATAACTAGGGGGGTGGGAAACATTCTAGTTAAATTACAGGACGAAGGTTGATCCCTACAATCTTTTGCCATTGCATCCGCTACCTTGTTTTTCGACCTCGGGACGAAAAAGACCTTTGCATCATTCATCTTAGAGATAAACTCCTTGCATAACATGACAGTGTTGTTATAAATTGTTGGGTAATCTTGACTTGTAGATAGCATTTCCACGGCTATCTTGGAGTCCGAAAAGATGTTGATGGTATGATAGTTCAATCTCCAAGCTTGGCTTAGAATTTGCAATTGAAGATGGAATAATGGGGTAATTAATTAGGGAGGAAAGAGATTAAAGACGGAAATGGAAGGAGGTAGTGAGAGGGAAATCGATTGGAAATTGAAAAGAAGGGCATTAATGAAATTTCAGTATTTTAGGAGGAAAAAGAACAGGTGGGACTCACTTGACAAAAAAATTAACAGGGTTACCACTAAGTTTACAAAGTTGATGAGTGTTATTTACAAAAAAGAAGTTGCTGAGGGTTTTTCAAAAAAAAACTGAAATTTGCTGGGGTTTTTTCACAAAAAATCCAAATAGATAATACAATAGTTTCTAATTTTCTATGGAACACATGGAGTAATACGTATCAAAACTTTTACCAACATTGAAAAAATATTTTTTTGTGAGAAAGAACCTAAAAAAGTTATAAAATACTGCTTTTGTAGGAGGGAACCTATATCCGAAAGGACTTAATATAATACTTTTATTGATTAATAACAACCTCTTGAAGATTTTATGGCCTCCTTTTTTTATCTTCAATTTTAACTTCTCACATTGTGCTTCTCCTCTCAATTTTCTAGCCCTCATCTAACTTATTTCCTTCTTCAACACCTTCAAGTCAGTCAACAAAGACTTCTCAAATTGTGGAATGTTAAAGCCAAAAACCATCTGCTTAGAATTATCATTTATCCAAAACCTAACCTTTGCAATTAGGATACTACCACATTTGGCAGGAATTTTATAACTTGAAGATGATTTCCCACACATATTTCCTTTAAAATCTGGAAAAAAGGTGGGAGGAAAAATGAAATTAAAACCCTAATTATAACAAGACAAAAGTAAGGAGTCTACTAAAGCAATTTTTTTTGTCAACACCTGAGTTTAGTATTTTGGCCGGAAAAATCATTACAAGGTTGTTATTAACAAACAAAAGTATTTTATTAGGTCCTTCCATACAATTTTTTTTTATTAGGTCCTTCTATATAAAGTATTTTTTTATTGGATTTTTCCTGACAAAAAACCTTTAATATAAGATTTATATCATACTACTATTATATATTCATGATATAGCTCACCTTCACATACACAATCAAAGATATTTTCTCCTAGATAAATGTCACACCTAGTTCTTATTACTTGAGCTAAGATAACATGATCACCACAAGAAAAACACAAAAATAAAGAATTGTCAATTATTTACTCAATCTTATGTACAAAACCTTTTTGACTGCCTCTGTATCTAAATTCCATAGAGTTTTACAACCTGATCAATCTCAGCTCTGCAAACCGGGCAGCCCCCATTGTTGTCTTTAATCTTCTTCACACAAGACATACACGTCGACACATGCCCACACGGCACACACGCCCCTTCCACCGGAGCTTCCCAGCACACCGCACACACAGCAGAATCAGCAGCTGTAAGTTCGCTGCCTGCAGATGTGTGCACCTCATCAATAATAATGCTGCTAGTATTAACCGGGGGAGCTGAAGGAGCAGGCGAAGAAACTGCTGCTGGTGCAGAAAATCTGTCAGTGGTGTGCAAGCTTAAAGGGCTCATATTTTTATGATTTGGTAGAGTAGTTGTTGTTGAGGTTTGTGTAGCACCCCAGTTGCCCTTGTAGTCGCCATTGTACTGATCTGCGCGTCTTGGTGATTCGTGCACCCAAACATTGTTGTTTGGTGTCATAGGAGGGGAATATATTCTGGGTGTTCTCCATGCAGGACTACTCATTTGGGATGCTGCTGATGAGTGAAGTGGTGAGCTTATAGAAACAGATATCATCATCTGAGCTGAGGCTGGTGCTACCTACACGGTACATGTATGTACATACATGTATATTCATGTTAAAGTTTATGACAGAAAATTTATGCATCTAGCAGGGGTATTTTTCATACATATTTGGTTGGTATTGAAGTTATTGATTTCGTTGCTAGGTAATACAAATGATCTGATACCTGAGAGATCCCTTTACAAGCATTGTACAATCGTCGAAGTTGTTGTTTGTCATTGTAGCTAACTGATGAGAATTTATACCTTGTTTCTAGACAAGAAAACAGAAATCAGTAGAAGTTAGAAAAATACAAGAAATCACACTTTCGTTTGATAAGCTTGTTCATTTACATATAATTCAAACTCTCATGATTCATAGCCTATTAAACAGATATATGTGAGCAGGGTTTTTGGAGACACATGAACTCACTAGTCTGCTTGTCGAAAATCGTCAAAGCAGGCTTTGGTTGATCGAATCTTGGCGCCTTGATCTTAGACCGTCTAATAGAGACAATCTTACGCGGCTCAGAATCCTGATTACCAAATGACAAAGTCTCAGGAAAATCAGTTTCACTTTTTAATTAGCAATTAATAAACACAAGTAATTCTTTCAAAAACATAAGTAATAGAAGTTGAAAAAACAAATTTATAAATTAAGAAAATAAGGTTAAAAGTTAGGAGGTATGAGTATTACCAAAAACATCTAATTGGACCGCGTGACATAAAACCAACTCTTGCCAAATTGATACGGTAACGTAATACTTGAAAGGAGAGGTTGCTTGTTGACATTCAACATTTGAATGGCACAAGCAAAAACTAAGTTTTTATGACTCATTCCTCTCTACAATACTACATATCTTGAACAAACTTGAACGAAATGTAGCATAAATTGTGGACCAATGCACTCAAAAATTTATCTTGCATTAACAAAGTACTTAACATTAGAGTTACGCCACTAGTGAAGACATGTAATAATCCAATTCAAGTAGGAGGCCCTGTTCTTCTCAACTTAATAAAAATCAATTCTGATTTTTTAAAATTTTTAACACGATACAACCTTGACATCAGAAAATCGGAAAGCAACAAATCAATTTTTATCGGTAAAAAAATGACAGCGAAATCATAGGTGAAGTAAGAATCATACTTGAGGAGTTGAATAGATAACAAGCTCTAATTTTGGAGGTCTCGGAGGATTATGAGGACCACGAGGTACTACAACAACCCAACTGTACAAGAGCAAGATTATAGCAAACTCTTATTTATCACTATAAATCATATATATTTGATGAAATATGCAAATTATATATTCATGCTTACTGACATTACTCTTGAGGATGATTGTGAAGTTGATACATCAGACAATCCTAGGCCAAAATTTTCGCGTATTTGACCAGCAAAATAGCAAATACGGCTCTGAAAAATGCAAGAAATGAACATGAAAATGAGTATTGTCTCTTTTTGTTTGTCCGCCTCTTTGTTTTTTTTACGGTCTCCAAGTTAGCTTAGATAAACTGTAACAAGAACAACATTGTCAAACCTCAATCTCTCGAACGACTAGACTACGACCATTCTTCCTAGCGACATCAAGTGGAGTTTGGTGCTCGCGATTCTTGACAAAAGCGTTGGCTGATATTATTCATACAAGAACAAAAACTGTCGTTAATTATATTTAGCTTTGCAAATGATATGAAATATGAATATTACTATAAATGTATATATATTACCTCCATGTGTGAGAAGTAATGCAACTGTGCTATCAAGTCCTTCCTTTGCTGCATAATGTAGCGGTGTGCCCCCGTGAAGACCTAGGATGAAATAGTTAAGTCAAAATACTTATGTATGTATCATATATGTTCTACTCACTTTATTTATCCATTGAGTATCACTGTGGTTTTCATTTTTTTAGTTTTTTTGTATTTGAAAGTCATATGATATATCTCATACTTATTGGAAACACGATGATTTTGCAAACTGGCAACTGAAAAATAAAAACCACTTTTTGTGGTTTCATTTTTTTGTTTAAAAGAAAATGGAAAACTGAAAACAAAAAAGATCACGAACGACCCCTAATAAGTTCAAAATAGTTATTGATATCACGTATTTATATAGAGTTTTCTCCTTTGTTTACAAGCTAATTTGTGCGTCATTGGAGCTCTTGGGAGCTATTTTGTGCTAACAATCGTATATAGTTGTGGTTTTGTGTTTTTGTGTTAAATTGCAGGTTTTAGGGAGTTTTCTTTTTATTCCCGAGTCATTTGGAAGCAACCACGGCTTTACGAGATGTTACGAGGCACGTAGGAAGGCTCACGAGTTCTATGGGTAGTTTAGGAGGCCCCAAGACCTCTAAACGTGAAGAATAGAGAGCCAAAGAGTCAAAAAGGAGGTTTCCGTGCTTTGATTGGGCAAAAATGGCCCGATCGGGCGAAGTATTTATGATCGGGTATGAAAGTTGCGGACCCGATCGGGCAAGCATTGCCCGATCGGATCGGGCGAACATCATGTACCCAGGCCCGATCGGGTGTTCATCGCCCAACCCGATCGGGTGGGCTGCTCATAGCTCTTGTTGTGACGCTGCTTGTGAGGCGAACATGCTGGGCTCGTTTGTCGCCTGGCCCGATCGGGTGGGCCGTAAAACTTGGATTACTGCTGCGCTGCTACTATACGAAGGCCCAGGAGCGCAGATTGATGACTTTGTACGTCGGCCCGATCGGGTGGATGCCTCGGGTCCGATCGGGTCTGGCGCACTTACTCGCGAATTTCGACTTTCGTTTCCTAATTTTAATTAGACTTGAGGGGGACTATAAATACTTTTTCCCTCATTATTTAGAGACATCTTTTTGATTATCTTTTTACTGCTTTAGACTAGTTTTATTCCTCATTGTTCTTAGTTTAATTCAAGCACTTTAGATTAATTTAGAGGTGATCAAACCTATTTCGATTTCAATAAAAGTTCCTGCTTTCCGTCAATTGGTACTCTTTCCTACCCTAATCTCTTTTGTTATTCTTGATTGCTTAGTTTATTTATTTAATCGTTCATGATGCAATTGTTAGGGTTTCATATTAGTTTTGTTGTTGTTAATTCGATCATGTCTGAGTAGTCTCTTTCTAGGGTGTTAGATAGGAAAGCCATGTTTATACCATGATTGTGATTTAGATTTCTATCAATTTCTAGGGCTTGATTAGGGTGATTGTGATGTGGTTTGTTCTTTATTGAGTAATTAATGTTATTGCGCAATTTCATTGGTTGCCTGAGGTTAATAGTTGTTTGCACAGATCCGTCTTACGACTAGAGGCCTAGGACACATCAGTAGTTCTGATTACGTTAGTGACCATGCGGCGTATGTTGAACTATGAGCGTTGATCTTAACCATAGCTCAACATAGGCTCTAATCCCCCGACTCTTGACTTAGGTTTTGGTAGTAGTTGACCCTATTTGATTGGTATAAGCATGGTGGACCGACCTAATACCCTAGGTTTTTAGTCCATAGTCAATTCCTCGATTTATCCCGTCTTCTGTAGTTTATTTATTAGTTTAATTAATTCTTCTCTGATTTCATCTGGAGTAGCTGAATTGGTTGAATATTGATTTAGAAACTCTGTCTCCCTGTGGATTCGACCTTGCTTCCACTGACTACCTAGTTAGAGGTCTGTAGGTTTATTTTTGATTAGGTGATACGACTAAAACCTATCAGTTATGTCGAGGAAGGTCCAATCAATTAATTCAAAGCCATTAAATTCATATTTGTTCATAAGTGAAGTTTGGGGTCGGTCAATAAAGAGTTAAAGACTACTCAAATTCATTAACAATTATCTTATTTTAAGCTACGGTAGATTTAAAATATTGCTAATAAGTTTACATATATTTAAAAAGTTGAATAAGACGTACCCTAAATATTTTAATCAAGAAAAACAATGTCTTTGTTGCATAATATACTCACCAAAGCTCCATAAACTCTGGGTGATGTGCATGAATATGGTAAATATTGGTTCTTATTTAGTAAACTAATTAATGTAGAGAAAAGATGAATTAATAAGAAATTCTTAAGGTTTACCTTTACAAAAAGCATTGACATTGGCACCCAACTCAACTAGAGTTTTGGCAACTTCATAGAGACCAGGATCCTTGGCTGCAACAATCAAGGGTGTTTTTCCTTCTTTATCTTTCCACTAAAATCAAAATCACCATAAAAAGATTGAGTCACTTAAAATTTGTGGCTAATCTTTGCACACAAAAAGATAACATAGGAGCATACTCAAACAATTATATTCCATGTTACAATTAGGATGAACCACCAAGCAAGACTTAGTCTAGTGGAAAGGAGAGAACCTTCCAACCTTGAGGTTGTTTGTTCAATCCCCGCTAAGTGCACTTTCAGCGTAGGATTCTACTTATCATTTTCCCTCTCTCAAAGTACCTACCCCGTTAGAACCCGAGCGGGGTCCGGACACCATGAACCATCAAACCTGATATCGGAAAAATCTTTATATATATTGTTCTTTGAAATTGTAGTAATTTACTTTTACAAAAAGCGATCTTCTTGGATTCGTTTCGATGTCGACTTTTATTTATCAGTTCTTCATAGTTTTTATATAAACATATAATAACTAATTATATATAGAGTCAAAGATTTACATTAAATTGAAAATCCTCTAAAATGGAAATGGAAAGAGTACTCCCCAACTTAGAAGTAAAGGTAATTACATTGATATTTTTGTCATTTACTACTCCACTTTTACAATAAAAAAAACATAATAATTTATGTAAAAGATTTATCAAAAACAGATTAAATAATCTACATACAGTTCTATATGAAATCAATGCAATATCAATTCTCACCCCAACAAAGAAAACCATTACTTTAAGTGCATAAAGGAGCCATGAAGGCGAGCTGAGAATCAATCCTAAAACCGCTCTCTAACCAACACGGGCTGAGTAAAAAAAATCAGTTAGATAAGTTAATTACCTCTAGGCCAGCACCTTGTTTGGATAGAAACTCAATACCACCAACATCACCATTAACCACATAATTATACATCAATTTATCTCTTGATTGTTTTTGCCCCATTTCACCTCTCTTTTTTTTTTTCTTTTTTCTCTAAAATCTCAACAAATCAAAACACAAGTAAATAAAAAATATACACTCCTAGGGAAATGGAATATTAAAGAAAGACAAAAAAAGGGGAGTAACTCAATGGAAAAACCCTTTTTAATAATTTTATGGTGTGAGTTTGTAAGAGAGAAAGTATGGGGGTTTAGGCTAGAAAGCTCAGAGGAACAGAGATGATAGTATGGACGCAGAGAAAGAGTCAAGAGAATTTTGAGAGAGAAAAAGAGTCGGGTTTATTTAATTTGTCAAAGTTTGACAATTCAATCTTCTATATTTTTCATTATTTAATTAATTTGGGTAGGAAAATTAGGCTTTTTTTTTTGAAAATTGAAGGTTTTACTATGTTTTTGGTCAGCTGATGAGAATTGGAATGGTGCAATTGCATGGAACAACTTTTTTTATGATTATATGATGTAAGAATTAGGTAATAATACTCGATTAATCTTCGATATATTTAGATATTGATTAAAAAATTAAACATCTAATTAAATTGTCTAGAGATTGACAACTAATTAAATGAAATTAAATTTTTTGTAATGCTAGTTATATGTGAAAATTTTGATACATTTTAGAAGGAGGAATAACAACTCATTTGCAAGAGGATTTGGAAGAAAACTAACTTTAATGGTTTTTACTTTAGTCAATACTTCATTTGATTCTAAATAATTGTTATAGTTTGACGTTCAGGAATACTAAGGCATAACTTTAACTAGTGATATATCTCCTTTTAAAAAAAACTAGTGATATATCTAGTTATTCTGATTATTTATACTATATTGAAAGTATACATTGAGACTAACCTAACGTTATATTGCATAATAAATTTGTTTTTTTATATGTAAGTACAGAAACATGGTAAAAGTTAAGATATAGATGATGCAAAAGTCAAATTGTTGCATGCATTTATAAATTAAGGATGTAGTATAAATTTCATATTCTAGTAACAATTTTTATTATCTTACGTATTTCCTTTATTTAAACTTAAATTCTCATTTTGAACTTATTTTGAAACACAAAGTTTAACACGACTTGATCCTTTTGTTCTTTTAAACAGGTTGTTCCAAAGAAAACTCCACTTAGAAAAACATTGAAATTCCACTAATTAAACAGATATGTGATGCCTCATGATAACTATCTATTTTTTTTATAGGATATGTATATACTTCCTTTTCTGTTTTTTAGGTGATACACTTGTTTTTTCACCCTTATTAAGGAAGTGATTTAAGGATGTAAACGATTAAATTTTTTGATGAAATTTTAACACAAGTAATATAGAGTCTCATTCTTGCTTGTGTTAAAATTTCATCGAAAAATTAAATCGTTTACACCCTTAAATCGCTTCCTTGGATAAGCGTGAAAAAAACAAGTGTATCACTTAATAAAAACGGAGGAAGTATGAATATTTATCTTCTATAATCAAAGGAAGGTGATAATTAATTTATTATATTATCATTGATATAAAGAAAATGCATATCATCATTATACCCATTAAGTCAATGTATTGGAAGATTCAAATTTAAATTGTCAAGCAAAATTATCTAGAAGTTACATAAAGTATATTAGTTGTTTAGGTGTAAACTTAATACTATATTCTTATGTGTGTATGCAATGTTTTAAATTAACATTTAGGAACTTTCGTTTTGGTAAAATTCTACGCGTGGAGATTAAAGACTTTAGTAGGAAGAGAATTCTACATGTACTTCTACTACAATGAGATAATTGGTGCATGATGCAAATGAATACTTTAAATAATTTTACTCATACTTCTTTAAATTGACCCTTAATCAAATGACTTATAATATATTGATGGAGGGAGTATCTTATTAGTGGTTCATCTTTTTGTTCTCACGATATATTATGGCGATTTAGCTCATATGTTTGCATGTAAATCTCATGTCGGAAATTTTCAAATTACTCCCTCCGTTTCTTTTTGTTTGTCCCATTTACTGTAGCTCCAAATGCCAAGAAAGATGATGTCATATGCATGTGGGTGGGGACAACAAGTAAGGAGTCTACTTATTTTATAATAAATGTGGTGATTAAAGTATGTGAGAGAAACTTTTAAGGTACATGTGGGACCAAAAAGTGATAAAGTAGGGCTAGATGGGTAATATAATTTTGTCATATAAGGAAAGATGAAAAAGTAGGACAAACAAAAAGAAACGGACAAAAACGGAAAGTAGGACAAACAAAAAGAAACAGAGGGAGTATATATTATTGCAGCTGTCACTCAGAGGAGACGGGGAATGGAAGTTAAATTTTTGTAGTACGTTATCTATTGAACTCATACCTTCCTATCGACTATCGTACACCGAAGTCTAGTTTAAAAGTTTTTCTTTTGTGCCTAAACAATAAGCCACACTTGATTTGAGTTCCAGACATCATAACTATTCTTCTCTTCGCTAGAGAAGTTTCTGCAGCCTCACCAAGCCACAAAGGATTGGACAAGTTGAAATTTCAGTTTGTGATACTAAAATATGACGTACTCTACCGTCTAAAATAGAAATATGTTTTTTCTTTAGATACAGATACAAACACAGAGTGTATTTTACTTCAAGTATGGTTAACTTATATAGGAGGAAGCTTCTGAAATGGACACATCATATTCATACTTGACTAATATAAATGTACAGCAGTATTTACAACAAATCAGTAACTCTTTCTGGAATCATTCTAGTTTCTGTCTATACAAGACAAAAAGTCACTTTACAAATTGGACAACATGATCAGTGTAACAACAATACATCCCAATTGCATAAACTGGCAAAAAGAATTGTGAAGCAATATGGTCTCAAACAGCATAAAGCTTGATAACTTGATCAATCTTGGCCCGGCAAACTGGGCAAACCCCTTTCTTGGATTTAATCTCTGACAAGCAAGAGATACAACCAGCCATATGACCACAAGGTATGCACGCCCCCTCAACCGGAGCTTCCCAACATATCACACAACCAGACTCCTCGGTTTTACCGTTTGCTTCTCCACTGGCGATGGACAAGTTCTCGGGGTCCACGTTAACTGTAGGATAATGAATAGGCCTGTCATCTAAAATGTCTGCAGGTAACGGAGGAGCTGATGGGGCAGAAGGGATGGGTGCAGGCACAACAGTTGTAGGACTAACTGTGGGCCTGGATGGACCTGGATCAGCCCATCCGTTATGTATCTCTGGTGTGGGTTCATCGGCCCATCCATTGCAGCTTGTCTTAGTGGGTAGTGGGACACTTGAGACTGGGGGCCTGGATGGACCTGGATTAGTCCATCCGTTATGTAGCACCGGTGTGGGTTCATTGGCCCATCCATTGCAGCTTGCCTTAGTGGGTGGTGGGACACTTGATGGTCCCCACCCACCATGAGCAGTATCATTACCATCAATATCACCCCAACCATTTGTAACAGAAATAGACTGAGAACTTGAGCCTGGTGTAAATTCTGGTTGATTGCCTGTGTTACCTTCTGGTTGCGAAGGTGATGGCATAACCTAGATCACCAATTTCACAAACGGTCAAGAGTCTGATGAGTATAAGGTCGCATTTCCGATAATTGCTACCTGATTTGCGGAACTATCATAGGGTTTTTTAGTTATATATAAAAGTATAGCATGCAATTACTTATTAGAAAAGTAAGTTAAGATAAGTTCGAATAAGGTCAAATAAAGTCTAATAAGTAATAAGGTTTGATAAGGTGAAATAAGACCGAATAAGGATTCATCTAATAAGGTGAAATAACATCAAAGAAGGTCGAATAAGGTCAAAGAAGGCTGAATAAGGTCAAAGAAGGCCGAATAAGGTTCACCTAATAAGGAAAAAAAAAAGGTCGTATAAGTAAATAAGTTAAGATGAGTCCAGATAAGCAAAAATAAGTTGAAAAGAATGGCCCCTACGTTGAGGCCAAAAGTAACAAACACCAACAAAGCCATATTCCCAAAATAATTTGAGGTCGGCTAACATGAATTGTCATCTGAAACAGTTGACAAATGTCCCAAAATTTATATACTTTCTTAAAAAGAGAGCAACATAAAGACGAGTAATATCAGCAATTAATTCACTTAATAATATAATGGACTTAATAGTATATAATTTTCTGTGTCCTCCCAGATGAGTAAGCAAGCTAGAGTAGTAGGGCCTTCTGCCTTTGCTCAGGTAGCATGACAGAGAATTAGCGCGGAGACACATTATTAAGCATCACTAGCACTAACCCCTTCAAACCACAATTTAATAACTTCAGGTCAATTGTGAGTTTTAGCTTTTTCTAGAAACGAAGAGATTACGGGTCACTGTGAGAGTTCAATGGATAGGGAGCGACAAAAATAGACTGAGCCGAGCTAAACAGATTATTAGTTCTCTTCACCCTAAACTCATCTGAAATTTACTATTAGACCTGAGACGGACCTGATCAACCCCAATTTCACCTTAGGTAGCTATCTTTACAATCTGATTGCACTCGATGAGTCCTGAAACTTTTTTATCAAGTTAAAGAGAAGGCACTCGGCACTCTTGACCATTTATGTGCATGTGTCAGGCATAGGGCAGAAATAATCCTAAGATGGTGATAGGCAGTTGATAAATACCTTAGGAAACCCTTTGCAGGCATTGTATAGTTGAGCAAGTTGATGCCTGTCTCCTTCTATGGCGGATAAAAATTTATGACGGGTCCCTGAAAAGAACGATAGAAAAAGATTTCAAGAGAGACTCCAGAAAAGAGGTGATGGGGACACCATTCTTCACCCACACACTACAGCTATGAGCTTGTAATAGACCGGATTTGATGGACAAGGTAGATGATAATGTAAGGGAAGGATTAGTGATTTTAATGGTGATTTGAGAGCTTAGAAATGGAACTTGGATTGATAGGATGAATATATTACATAAACCCTAATAATAATACAAGCTAAGGACTACACTAGAAAAGATTCATTCTCTCATTAATTTTCATGATGCCTACACTCTCTCTACATAGCTCTATTTATAGATAAGTTAACCTTAAAACCTCTAATCCTTAGATTATTATAAACTACCTAAAATACCCTTAGCCTAGTAATATCGATTCATTACAGAGCTACTTCATAGCAAGCATCTAACAAAGATGGTGCTAATTATAGATTATCTTCTGCTAATAAGCATTATCATAACTTGATTCTAATCTACTGTTAAATCCCCAAAAATATAAATTGTAGAACCCAAAGCAAATCGATTCTGATAGAAAGCATCAGCGAACTGTCTTTGATGAAATCATCACAAATTTTGTTTTATGCCCCATCTCTAGATCCTGGAGTATCACTATCAAGTTCTTTACAAGCTCCAAAATAAGTACCCCTTCCGTAACATATTACTCCCTCCGTTTTTTTTTAATATGCACATAAGACTTTGCACTAGAACCAAGGAAAAAGTGCAAAAGTAAGAGAGAAGGTTAGTAAAAGTAAGGAAAAAGTGAAAAAGGTAGAGAGAAGGTTAGTAAAAGTAGGAGATAATTGTAATAATTAGGTGGGCCAACCTTCCATTTATGGCAAAAGGTAGAACGATACCAATTAAAAAAAACACCCCAAAATGGAGAAATGTGCATATTAAAAAAAACGGATGGAGTATTTGCAACGATTAGACATTTTCTACTCACACTTTATGTCAAATCGTTGCAAATAATACTCCCTCCGTTTTTTTTTAATATGTACATTTGCTTTTGCGCGCGGACCAAGGAAAAAGTGCAAAAGTAAGAGAGAAGGATAGTAAAAGTAAGGAAAAAGTGAAAAAAGTGAAAAAAGTAAAGAGAAGGAAAGAAAAAATAGGAGAGAAGTGTAATAATTAGATGGGCCAACCTTCCATTTATGGGAAAAAGTAGAGGTTTACCAATTAAAAAAAACAACCAAAAATGGAAAAATGTACATATTAAATAAAACGGAGGGAGTATGTTACGGAGGACCGGAGGTAGTATATACTTCCTCCGTTCCTTAATAAGTGACACACTTGTATAGTGTTTACAATTCACAGTTTAAACTTTAATTAGATTTGGTGATTTATCTTTTAGGAAACAGATAATCATGTGGGATCTTGTTAGATTCGTCTCAATGTGCATTAATTTAATATCAACTTTTTATAATTTTTAGTCATTGATAATTATAGATATTAATCTTTAAAATAATGCATTGGCAAGCGTGAAAACATGAAGTGTGTTAATTAACAAGGAACGGATGAAGTATTAAACATGAACTCGACCTTCCTAATCTACAACTCTTAGTAGTTAGTAGGACAACACCAAAGACAAAAGTTTAGGATGATAAGAGTGGTGTACTGGTTTCACACACCGTAAATAAAAATAGACGACATAAGCATAAAACAACAATAAATTTTGAAGAAAAAAATAGCTTAGAACAAAAAAATAGATCCATGTCACAGCAGGCAATAGAGCATGGGCATGCCGAAAAGAAGTGAGCCGGTGAAGAGATTATATAATGATGAACTTACTAATGAGTTCATTGAAAATTGTCAAGGAGGGATCTGGCTCATGGAATTTTGGTTCCGAAATCTTGGACTTCCAAAGAGGAATGACACAACGAGGCTGAGGATCCTGTTCATCACAGCGTTAGATAAAATCAAAATCTAAAAGCAAAAAAAAGGCAGACTTACAAAGTCACGAGACAAGAACAAGATATACATGACAACCACACTCATAGGTAACTCAGCCTCGCGGTCATTCAAGCTGCAAGATCACATCAACATACATGAACTGTTTAGAGGAACAAATACACACACATCTGATAGGGGGTGTTCAACGGTCCAAAATTGGACCGGGACCGAAATTTGGGAAATGTGGAGTGAATTAAATCCGGTCTTGGGCCGGGATTGGGTGAAAAATATTATAGGTGGACTAGTTTCGAACGAAAATGCCATTTAGTTTGTACAACACCGTGTCGCAAGTTCTATAGCGGAGTCAATCACATTCCAAATTTAGGCTTTGTTCCCCTCACCTTATTTTAACTTGAATTGTGAAAAAAAAATTCAACAAAGTGTAGTGCAGGACAGATAAGTTCAAATAAATTAAGCAGAAGCAATAAGTTCAATTATGTTAAGATCAAGACCAATAAGGGCTACCCCCTTGTTCAACGCACACTATGATAAGTTTCTAAGCTCAGATAAGTTGCCTTTAAGTTAAGGTCAGGGATCGAATTTGTTCCAATAAGGGGAATTCAATTTCTGACATTGGAATATGCAACCTGTGAGCAACAGTACCCAGATATCGTTGACAAATACTGTGGAGAGTTTGGGAGCATTAAATTTCAGTAAGGAAGAAAATCGCGTATGCGGTTGCGGTAGCGATGACAGTCGTGATGACACTAGAGCGGCTTGTAATGGTCGAATAGAACATATCGTGGTTAACGCGGCATAATTTTTTTTTAACAAATCACATTATTAGATTTTTAACTTCAAGTTTGCATTTTTGAAGTTTCATAAGTATTCTCATAACTTAATATGACCAAATGTATTATATGCATAGGTAATACAAATGGTGAATTAAAAAAACATTTAAAATATGAGCTACATATCCTATTGAAAATATGGATAGATACTAACACATATATATTATCCAACTTGTAAGCCTACGTCAAGTTCTTCGCCTTTCGTTGGTTTGGGCCTATGTTTTTTGTGCTACTATGCGTGTTTTCCTCTTCTCTATTTTTGGCCAATCCTGATAAAGTAACAAAGGTAATAGGTAAAAAAACCGCTCTAACGCAGCGAGTCGCCGTCACGAAATGAACAACGCGACGAGATGGATGTGCATTTCATCGCGGCGTTACCTAACAACAAGTTCAAAATCCGTTACATAACGGTTGCTATACGTTACCTAATGGCTGAGTTTTGATTCCATGGGTTTCAGATGCGCCAAAACGTTGGTCTTAAACAAGCAAGCATCTAAGGGAAGAAGGTTAGGCTTTTGAAATGCAAAGCCCAAAAAGGAGAGTGCTTAGCCAATAACCACTTTTAGCTGTTCCATAAAGATCAAATATCCACAGACTCAGTATCCAAAGCATAAAGTTTTTGATTTATAGGGGTCCAAAATCACAATCCTCAAATTACTACAGTTAGCCGAAATTGAAGAAGATAATCTGCAGAAGCAAAACCTACTGTTACAAACCAAATTTCAGGGAAGACTTGGTCATAAAGTCACATACGGACATACCTGTGCGCTAGCATACACAGCCAACTCCAATTTTGGGGGCTTCTTTGTATTTGGGAGACCACAAGGAACAACAACCACCCAACTCTTCCTGAAAAGACAGGAAAAAAAGGTAAGCAATATGTAATAACTTTAAAAATTGCATTCAGCTCCTGATCCTCTTCAAAAGAAGTAAAAAAAGAAAAGAAATAGTCAGAGAGAAATTTAGACCAGTGATAAGCATGTGAAACATATCCATCACATTTCTGAAATCAGAGGATAAGCCGAAGGTAAAAGGGTTTTCTGACAGACGCCGTAGGCTCAATACTGTTGACAAACTGCAAATTCAGGCTACACACTAAAGAGGTGAAAGACCGATCTCTCTTTGACAGCAGATAAAACCTACAGTATACTATCCCTAAATTCTAGGATGCTTACAGGTGGATACCCTGGTTCTAGGAAGCACCAGAAAGGTATTAGAGCACAAGAAGCGTACAGTCCTTTAGCATATTGGCTTCTTTAGCTTTCCATAGTTTGTTGTCTCAGATGGATTGATCTTGGTTATGTGCTGCACACACACACCCCCCTTCAAGACCTTGACTCTTCCATTCGTCCTTTAGTTGAAGACTACTAGCTCGTCTCACTTGAATCCTTTTCTGTTCTTCTAATGGGATTTTATATGAAAAGTTGCAATTTTGACATTAATGATGCATGAACTAAGCAACCATACCCTTCAAGATACAGCATGTATCTATGAGGACAAATGTAAATCAAGGATATAGATGTTAGTATGTTACAAAAGATTAATATCGCAAATCACTAATTGTAAAACCAAAAGAAATGTTTAATTTCAAATTAGCATGTAATATATAGCAAACCACGAGAGAAACACACTCAACAAAATGTTTGGGATTTTAAAAGATTCCACGTGGAAAGGGAAACAACCACACTTCCGGACCGTTGACTTCTCCATAAACTTAATAACGCTCCAACATTCCCCACAACCATGTCCAAATGTCATAGAAAACCTTCACAAGCATACTTGTATCACTCTTGGGGTGAGATGTTCTTGAAAATTAGAATATTTGCAAAAGCCTCATTCTAGATGGACAAAAATAATTAAAATCCCTTGCAACATTTAGCTTCGTTGTTGGTCCTCAAGGATAGCTACTTCTTAATAGACAGTAGCTCCAAATTAAATACACAAACAAAAAGGTCATGAAGACATTACTTTGAGCTCTTTCTTGCTAACCGTTGAGGCACCAAAGATTCAAAAATGCCTGGCACCACCAGAACCTCACGTATAACACCAGAGAAATAGCAAATATGAGCCTGAGAGGAAGGGGAGCAAAACCCCAAGGAAAAAAGGGGAGCAAAGACATATAAAAAGCATTCAGCTGACGATCTTCATATTGCAAATCTACTCTGTATACAAACCAATCCAAAATGAACTACCTCAATTGCATGGACAACATTGCTGTGCCCTTTTGTTCTCGCTACATCTAATGGCGTTTGACAATCATCATTTCTTGCAAAGGGGTTTGCTGCAAGTTATTCAACAGAGTCCATTACACATTGACATACTAGCATTGCATAGACTTTAGTCACTTAAGTCTCCACTAACAGCAGGCACAGAAAGATGATCTTAAACATTCGGTGACTGTTTCGAACTTTACCTCCATGCAAGAGAAGCAACTTAACAGTGTGATCTAGTCCTCTCTTGGCAGCATGATGCAAAGGTGTACCTGCATGACTCCCTAACATAAAAATAGGAACTTCTAAGATCAGTGAAGAGAAAGAAATGCCACATAGAGTTGGTTCAAGAAAAAACCATGTGATTTAATACAGAGCATTTTAGTGATGACATAACCTCTACTCAGCATATCTTAAGTTTGTAACACAAGTCACTCACACATAACAACAACAACAATAACAGCAACAAAGCCTTATTCGCAAGTCACTCTTTAGTCCCTCCGATCCCATATTAGAAAATCAAGAGTATATCAATGCTTACCTTACTTCTACACAACATATTGTAAGTTTGTAATATAAATCATTCTATAGTCCCTCCGATATCATATTAGAAAATCTAAACAGACCCAAATGAAATGTCATTTTTTTAAATTGCTAATTTCTTTAGAAGACTTTGGATTCTTATGCTAATGTACTGAATCTATTACCCATTTAACTCTTTACAGTATATGCACTTCTTCCGCCAAACAGCATGGAGGGTACTTTCATCATCTCACAAAGTACGTTCCTTAGCCAATATGTATTACCTACTTTATTCGGTGTGATGTAAAATGAAGATGATTTCTACTCTCCACCTGTCTTGGAATTTAAATATTTGCATTTTGGCTAGCAAGTTTTTACTATTCTATTTGGGATAGGTTATTCTTCTTTTAAAGACCTTAGTATTAGTAACTTTGTGTTAGTTAATTTAGTTTAAGTAGTTGATCGGTGTTAGGCGTGAGTTAGATTATCTCCTTAATTTCAGTTCCTTGATGATCAGATTTTTGTTATTTAAGTATTTCAATGTACTCAGGAAAGTAGCTTGTACTTTCCTAATTATATAGTAGATGCTAGGACGGCAAGGTGTAAGAGATTTAGGGAAAATTCCTATCCTTCATAAAAACCAGATTTTCCATTTGATTTTATGAAAGATTTGATATCTTTCAAGAATCAAGATGGCATGTGATTTAGGGAGTTTAAAGAAATTTTACTTGTTTCCTTTTTCTTTTTGCTTATGTACTTTATATATAGCTTGATCATCATTAATATAAATCAGATTTTAGTCACTGACAATTGATTAGCACGTTTGCTTAAGCTTGAATACCAAAAAATACACTTGTTGCGATTTGTGTGCATCTCCTAGTTGCGATAATTTGAGATAGACCCTCTTGTTCTTGAGAGAATTTAAGAGTTCTATCTCTTATTTATCACAGATTCTCCCTTAATTTTGAGTGTTTCTTCCATCAAAAACATGACTTAGAGATCAGGGGTTCTTTAGAGTGTTTTGAGAAACGCAGTTTCTCAGAATCACATCACTCAAACTCTTCATTTTACCTCAAGTACCGTGTCGAATCCTCGACACTCAAGCATTAGCAAGGTACTTCGACACTTCATTTTAAGCAAAAATCAAGGAAATTTGTCGTAAAATGCCCAAGTCCGACACTTGGACATGTACTCGTGTCCGAAATTGGTATCCTAGTCCAAGTAACATAGTGTATTACAATAAAATGACACAAATGAGGTACAACATAATCAACTAGTAATGATTTTTGCAATCTTAGAACCTACTAAATCCACCTGAAGAACATCTAACAAGTCCAATACCATAATAAGATAGCAAGGACTGACTTAAGCAAACTTAAGCAAACTAAATACCAAAACCCATTAATTCATTCTGATTAAAACAATCATTAGATGCAAAATTTATGTAAAAAAAAAAACTTACCAGGTCGATAAGCATTAACATTAGCACCCAGTTCAATCAAAGTCTTGGCAACAACATAAAGTCTAGGATCCATAGATGCCACAATCAATGGAGTTTTCCCTTCTTTATCAATCCACTACAAAAATCAGAATTACAACCCAGATAAATATTACAATTCACAACACAAAAAATATTATTGATACCAACTTATTATACTCAAATTAGCAGTGAATTAAAACAAGAGGAGGAAGAAAGAGAGAGAAACCTCAAGGCGAGCACCTTCATTGTAGAGTGCTTTAATGGCGTCAACATTGCCTTCCATAACTTGCTGATATACCAATCCATCTTTTGAGTTTTTTTGGCCCATTTTTTCACTATTTAGAATTGATTTTGTAGAAATTGAAATTGAATTCTACTTTACCCAGAAAATCAATTTGCCACAACCTTAACAATGAAGAAAGGAAAAGACAGAGTGCAATAAGAGTATGAGGAAATTATCTTCCTTGGGTCGTTGTGAAATTTTTGACCAGATTTGATAATTTTTGGTTAAAGGTTGGTGGGATTTTCAAGAAACTTTATTAAAAAATGTACTCATCCATAACGTATTACTTACAACGATTTGATATAAAACTAGTATTTAGGCGCAGACGATGCTCTGAGATTTATATGTACTCCCTCCGTTTTTCTAATAGGTATGTTTTACCATTTTGGGATTTCTTTAAAAATATTATTACACTTCTCTCCTACTTTTTCTTTCATTCTCTCTACCTTTTTCACTTTTTTTTTACTTTTACTAACCTTCTCTCTTACTTTTACACTTTTTCATGGTCCGCGCACAAAAGCAAACATACATATAAAAAAACGGAGATAGTATTACACTTTAGTACTTTTTTTAACAGCTTAGGACCCACTTTAGTAATTTAAGACAACTATTTTGTTGTATAAAAATATTACTAAAAAGTTATAAATTAGTATCACTCATAAATGCTATTAATGTAACTTAATTATTGTTTTTCATTGAAAACATAATATGATTATTAAAATTGATAAAAGAAGGAACAATAATATGGTAGTGCAATGGTTGGGCATTTATATTCCATACTCAAAGTCACGGGTTCGAAGCTTCTCATGGACATTTTTTTATGAGAATAACGTTGATAAACATATTGTTGAAAAGAAGGTAGAGTGACACGTGACGGATTGCAATCCGTGCTTACGCTTTTTAATATATATAGATGTGGGTGGAAAATGTCTAATCGTCGCAATAATCCATTACGGAGGGAGTAAAACCTTTGATTAATAAACCCTTACAAAATCATACAATAGGGTATTGATTTAACAAAGTATTGAATAAAAATTTAAAAAACTCGTGTTTAATGGTCTATGCACAAGCACAACTATATGGATAGACGATAGATAGTGTAAGATTTTAGTTAAGGATTACAACCGTAAGTTTTTAACTTAAAAGCAATTTAGAGACAAGTTTTAAGTTACAACTTACAATATCATACTTTAAATTTTTATAATTAATATGAAGATTATAATTAATATCTTTCGAATTTTACAAAGGCCTGTGCTGAAACTCAGCTACGATCTTACAAGGGAAGACTTCTAAATATATAGATGATTATCAACATCTTATAAAGCTAAAAACACACACACACATGATGCTAAGAGATATTGATGCATTCTTTGGAGCAATACTATTATACTTTACATCTCAGCTCATTCATATGGAGGTAAACTCATTTTCAGAATTATATTTACTAAATTTCAAGAAATTCCCCACAATTATCAAATTCGTCGGCAAATAACACGAACACCATTCTCTCCCCCTTTCTCTCTCTCTTTCCAAAATCAAACAAAACTCACAAACCCTAACTCTCTATTTTTCCCCCAAAATTTATCAATTATCTTCCAAAATTTCAAGAAATTCCTGCAACAAATCATCCGCGATGTCATTCGATTTAGCTTTGAAGCCATCATGTGGTGGATGTGGAATCATCACTGGTCTTTACGGCAGCAATTACAAGCATTTGATGCTTTGCACTAAATCAAAATACCGAATGAACCAAATTCCACACATCAACATCAAATAATCAGGCATCAAAATCAAACCTACATCATAACTAAACAACAAAAGAACCAAAATTTCAGATCTAAAATGCAAAAAAATCAGGAAAATTCAGCTCAAGTTTCATGGCTTATTTAGCAAAAAATCAGAAAATGAGGTTGTAGTACATAGAGCTTCACCGGCGAATTTGGAGGAGAAATTTTCGATCATTGGTGATCGGATTCCGACGAATTTGGAGGAAAAAGGAAGTGGAAGAGAGGAGAGAGAAAGTTGGGGGTTGAGCAGGAGGAGCTTCGCTGACCAAATCCTGGGAAGAAAAATAATGGGTCTACACTATTTCTATTGTGGACCAGGTCCACCCAAGTCCTTTTGTTACTTGCTGCACTTATATTTAGTTACTATTTACGGTTTAGACTTAATTGACTTTAGTGATTTATATTTTAGAAAAAGCATAGTCATGCGAGATTTTGTTACATTCGTCTCAATACAACTTTTTTATATCTTTACTCATTGATAATTAAATATATTAATATTTTAAAAAGTATATTGACAATCGTGAAAAGTACAAGTGTAGCAAGTCTTTTGAAACGGAGGAAGTATGACTTTTGCCAAGTTACTAAACGTGCACTGCTCAGCTCAATGAGAATGTTGCAATTGAAGATGGAATAATGAAGTAATTAATTAGGGAGGAAATATATTAAAGACGGAAATGGAAGGAGGTGGAGCCGTGGAGAGAGCGAAATCGGTTGGGACTTGGAAAGAAGGGCATTAATGAAATTTTAGTGTTTTAGGAGGAAAAAGAGCAGGTGGGACTCACTTGACAAAAAAATTCAGAGGGTTAGGGTTTTGGGGGTGCAACCACTAAGTTTACAAAGTTGATGAGTGATATTTACATAAAAGAAGTTGCTGAGGGTTTTCCACAAAAAAGTAAAATTTGCTGGGGTTTTTCACAAAAAATCCAAATAGATAATACAATAGTTTCTAATTTTCTATGGAACACATTGAGTAATAAGTATCAAAACTTTTACCAACATTAAAAAAAAAAAATTTTTTGTGAGAAAGAACCTAAAAAAGTTATAAAATACTGCTTTTGTAGGAGGGGACCTATATCCGAAAGGACTTAATAAAATACTTTTATTGATTAATAACAACCTCTTGAAGATTTTATGGCCTCCTTTTTTTATCTTCAATTTTAACTTCTCAAATTGTGCTTCTCCTCTCAATTTTCTAGCCCTCATCTAAGTTATTTCCTTCTTCAACACCTTCAAGTCAGTCAACAAAGACTTCTCAAATTGTGGAATGTTTAAGCCAAAAACCACCTGCTTAGAATAATCATTTATCCAAAACATAACCTTTGCAATTAGGATACCACCACATTTGGCAGGAATTTTATAACTTGAAGATGATTTCCCACACATATTTCCTTTAAAATCTGGAAAAAAGGTGGGAGGAAAATGAAATTAAAACCCTAATTATAACAAGACAAAAGTAAGGAGTCTACTAAAGCAATTTTTTTTGTCAACACCGGAGTTTAGTATTTTGGCCGGAAAAATCATAAAAATGTTGTTAGTAACAAACATAAGTATTTTATTAGGTCCTTTCATATAAAGTATTTTTTTATTAGATTTTCCTGACCAAAAACCTTTAAAATGTCATTTTATACTATTTATATCGTACTACTATATATGCATGATATAGCTCACCTTCACTGCTTCACATACACAATCAAAAATATTTTCTCCTAGATAAATGTCACACCTAGTTCTTATTACATGAGCTAAGATAACATGATCACCACAAGAAAAACACAAAAATAAAGAATTGTCAATTATTTACTCAATCTTATGTACAAAACCTTTTTGACTGCCTCTGTATCTAAATTCCATAGAGTTTTACAACCTGATCAATCTCAGCTCTGCAAACCGGGCAGCCTCCATTGTTGTCTTTAATCTTCTTCACGCAAGACATACACGTCGACACATGCCCACATGGCACGCACGCCCCTTCCACCGGAGCTTCCCAGCACACCACTCACACAGCAGAATCAGCAGCTGCAAGTTCGCTGCCTGCAGATGTGTGCACCTCATCAATAATAATGCTGCTAGTATTAACCGGGGGAGCTGAAGGAGCAGGCGAAGAAACTGCTGCTGGTGCAGAAAATCTTTCAGTGGTGTGCAAGTTTAAAGGGCTCATATTTTTATGATTTGGTAGAGTAGTTGTTGTTGAGGTTTGTGTAACACCCCAGTTGCCCTTGTAGTCGCCATTGTACTGATCTGCGCGTCTTGGTGATTCGTGCACCCAAACATTGTTGTTTGGTGTCATAGGAGGTGAATATATTCTGGGTGTTCTCCATGCAGGACTACTCATTTGGGATGCTGCTGATGAGTGAAGTGGTGAACTTATAGAATCAGAAATCATCATCTGAGCTGAGGCTGGTGCTACCTACACGGTACATGTATGTACATACATGTATATTCATGTTAAAGTTTATGACAGAAAATTTATGCATCTAGCAGGGGTATGTTTCATACATATTTGGTTGGTATTGAAGTTATTGATTTCGTTGCTAGGTAATACAAATGATCTGATACCTGAGAGATCCCTTTACAAGCATTGTACAATCGTCGAAGTTGTTGTTTTTCATTGTAGCTAACTGATGAGAATTTATACCTTGTTTCTAGACAAGAAAACAGAAATCAGTAGAAGTTAGAAAAGTACAAGAAATCACACTTTCTTTTGATAAGCTTGTTCATTTACATATAATTCAAACTCTCATGATTCATAGCCTATTAAACAGATATATGTGAGCAGGGTTTTTGGAGACACATGAACTCACTAGCCTGCTTGTCGAAAATCGTCAAAGCAGGATTTGGTTGATCGAATCTTGGCGCCTTGATCTTAGACCGTCTAATAGAGACAATCTTACGCGGCTCAGAATCCTGATTACCAAATGACAAAGTCTCGGGAAAATCAGTTTCACTTTTTAATTAGCAATTAATAAACATAAGTAATTCTTCAAAAACATAAGTAATAGAAGTTGAAAAAACAAATTTATAAATTAAGAAAATAAGGTTAAAAGTTAGGAGGTATGAGTATTACCAAAAACATCTAATTGGACCGCGTGACATAAAACCAACTCTTGCCAAATTGATACGGTAACGTAATACTTGAAAGGAGAGGTTGCTTGTTGACATTCAACATTTGAATGGCACAAGCAAAAACTAAGTTTTTATGACTCATTCCTCTCTACAATACTACATATCTTGAACAAACTTGAACGAAATGTAGCATAAATTGTGGACCAATGCACTCAAAAATTTATCTTGCATTAACAAAGTACTTAACATTAGAGTTACGCCACTAGTGAAGACATGTAATAATCCAATTCAAGTAGGAGGCCCTGTTCTTCTCAACTTAATAAAAATCAATTCTGATTTTTTAAATTTTTTAACACGATACAACCTTGACATCAGAAAATCGGAAAGCAACAAATCAATTTTTATCGGTAAAAAAAATGACAGCGAAATCATAGGTGAAGTAAGAATCATACTTGAGGAGTTGAATAGATAACAAGCTCTAATTTTGGAGGTCTCGGAGGATTATGAGGACCACGAGGTACTACAACAACCCAACTGTACAAGAGCAAGATTATAGCAAACTCTTATTTATCACTATAAATCATATATATATTGATGAAATATGCAAATTATATATTCATGCTTACTGACATTACTCTTGAGGATGATTGTGAAGTTGATACATCAGACAATCCTGGGCCAAAATTTTCGCGTATTTGACCAGCAAAATAGCAAATACGGCTCTGAAAAATGCAAGAAAATGAACATGAAAATGAGTATTGTCTCTTTATGTTTGTCCGCCTCTTTGTTTTTTTTACGGTCTCCAAGTTAGCTTAGATAAACTGTAACAAGAACAACATTGTCAAACCTCAATCTCTCGAACGACTAGACTACGACCATTCTTCCTAGCGACATCAAGTGGAGTTTGGTGCTCGCGATTCTTGACAAAAGCGTTGGCTGATATTATTCATACAAGAACAAAAATTGTCGTTAATTATATTTACTTTGCAATTGATATGAAATATGATTATTACTATATAAATGTATATATATTACCTCCATGTGTGAGAAGTAATGCAACTGTGCTATCAAGTCCTTCCTTTGCTGCATAATGTAGAGGTGTGCCCCCGTGAAGACCTAGGATGAAATAGTTAAGTCAAAATACTTATGTATGTATCATATATGTTCTACTCACTTTATTTATCTTCACTTACAAAGATAAATTTAGATGAATTAAACAAAACACTAAGGATCCGTTCGGCACTGTGGTTTTCATTTTTTTGGTTTTTTGTATTTGAAACTTGAAAGACATATGATATATGTCATACTTATTGGAAACACGATGATTTTGCAAATTGGCAACTAAAAAATGAAAACCACTTTTTGTGGTTCCTTTTTTTGTTTTTAAAAAATGGAAAAATGAAAAAAAAAAATGATCACGAACGGCCCCTAATAAGTTCAAAATAGTTATGTCGAGGAAGGTCCAATCAATTAATTCAAAGCCATTAAATTGATATTTGTTCATAAGTGAAGTTTGGGGTCGGTCAATAAAAAGTTAAAGACTACTCAAATTCATTAACAATTATCTTATTTTAAGTTACGGTAGATTTAAAATATTGCTAATAAATTTACATATATTTAAAAAGTTGAATAAGAGGAACCCTAAATTTTTTAATCAAGAAAAACAATGTCTTTGTTGAATAATATACTCACCAAAGCTCCATACACTCTGGATGATGTGCATGAATATGGTAAATATTGGTTCTTATTTAGTAAACTAATTAATGTAGAGAAAAGATGAATTAATAAGAAATTCTTAAGGTTTACCTTTACAAAAAGCATTGACATTGGCACCCAACTCAACTAGAGTTTTGGCAACTTCATTGAGACCAGGATCCTTGGCTGCAACAATCAAGGGTGTTTTTCCTTCTTTATCTTTCCACTAAAATCAAAATCACCATAAAAAGATTGAGTCACTTAAAATTTTTAGCTAATCTTTGCACCCAAAAAGATAACATAGGAGCATACTCAAACAATTATATTCTATGTTACAATTAGGATGAACCACCAAGCAAGGCTTAGTCTAGTGGAAAAGAGAGAACCTTCCAACCTTAAGGTTGAGGGTTCAATCCTCGCTAAGTGCACTTTCAGCATAGGATTTTACTTATCATTTCCCCTCTCTCAAGGTACCTACCCCGTTAGAACCCGGGCGGGGTCCGAACACCATGAACCATCAAACCTGGTATCGGAAAAATCTTTATATATATTGTTCTTTTAAATAGTAGTAAGTTACTATTACAGTTCTTCATAGTTTTTACTTTTATTATCAGTTCTTCATAGTTTTTATATAAACATATAATAACTAATTATATATAGAGTCAAAGATTTACATTAAATTGAAAATCCTCTAAAATGGAAATGGAAATGGAAAGAGTACTCCCCAACTTAGAAGTAAAGGTAATTACATTGATATTTTTGTCATTTACTACTCCACTTTTGCAATAAAAAAAACATAATAATTTATGTAAAAGATTTAACAAAAACAGATTAAATAATCTACATACAGTTCTATATGAAATCAATGCAATATCAATTCTCACCCAAACAAAGAAAACCATTACTTTAAGTGCATAAAGGAGCCATGAAGGCGAGTTGAGAATCAATCCTAAAACCACGCTCTAACCAACACGGGCTGAGTAAAAAAAAACATCAGTTAGATAAGTTAATTACCTCTAGGCCAGCACCTTGTTTGGATAGAAACTCAATACCACCAACATCACCATTAACCACATAATTATACATCAATTTATCTCTTGATTGTTTTTGCCCCATTTCACCTCTCTTTTTTTTTTTCTTTTTTCTCTAAAATCTCAACAAATCAAAACACAAGTAAATAAAAAAATATACACTCCTAGGGAAATGAAATATTAAAGAAAGACAAAAAAAGGGGAGTAACTCAATGGAAAAACCCTTTTTAATAAATTTGTGGTGTGAGTTTGTAAGAGAGAAAGTATGGGGTTTAGGCTAGAGAGCTCATAGAAACAGAGATGATAGTATGGACGCAGAGAAAGAGTCAAGAGAATTTTGAGAGAGAAAAAGTCGGGTTTATTTAATTTGTCAAAGGTTGACATTTCAATCTTCTATATTTTTCATTATTTAATTAATTTGGGTAGGAAAATTAGGCTTTTTTTTTTTTGGAAAATTGAAGGTTTTACTATGTTTTTGGTCAGCTGATGAGAATTGGAATGGTGCAATTGCATGGAACAACTTTTTTTATGATTATATGATGTAAGAAATAGGTAATAATACTAGATTAATGTTCGATATATTTAGATATTGATTAAAAAAATAAACATCTAATTAAATTGTCTAGAGATTGACAACTAATTAAATGAAATTTAATGTTTTTATAATGCTAGTTATATGTGAAAATTTTGATACATTTTAGAAGGAGGAATAGCAACTCATTTGCAAGAAGATTTTGGGAGAAAACTAACTTTAATGGCTTTTGCTTTAGTCAATACTTCATCTGATTCTAAATAATTGTTATAGTTTGACGTTCAGGTATATCAAGACATAACTTTAACTAGTGATATATCTAGTTATTCTAATTATTTATACTATATTGAAAGTATACATTGAGACTAACCTAACGTTATATCGCATAATAAATTTGTTTTTTTTTTATATGTTAAGTAAAGAAACATGGTAAAAGTTTAAGATATAAATAATGCAAAAGTCAAATTGTTGCATGCATTTAGAAATTAAGGATGTAGTATAAATTTCATATTCTAGTAACAATTTTTATTATCTTACATATTTCCTTTATTTAAACTTAAATTCTAATTTTGAACTTATTTTGAAACACAAAGTTTAACACGACGTGATCCTTTTGTTCTTTTAAACAGGTTGTTTCGAAGAAAACTCCACTTAGAAAAACATTGAAATTCCACTAATGAAACAGATTTGTGATGCCTCGTGATAACTATCTATTTTTTTATGGGATATGTATATATGAATATTTATCTTCTATGATCAAAGGAAGGTGATAATTAATTTATTATATTATCATTTATATAAAGAAAATGCATATCATCATTTTACCCATTAAGTCAATTGTATTGGAAGATTCAAATTTAAATTGTCAAGCAAAATTATCCAGAAGTTATAAAGTATATTAGTTGTTTAGGTGTAAACTTAATACTATATTCTTATGTGTGTAAGCAATGTTTTAAATTAACATTTAGGAAGTTTCGTTTTGGTAAAATTCTACACGTCGAGATTGAAGACTTTAGTAGGAAGAGAATTCTACATGTACTCAGGCCCGTATCTGGGGCAGGGCAACCGGGGCAACCGCCCTAGGCCCACGGAAAAGGCCCTGTTTTCTTTGTGTTTCAAGACTGAGAAGAGAATAAATACATTTCATTGCACTAATAACATGGTATGTGCATGTTGGTGAGTTGGTCAACTTTCATGCGCTAGAAATCAGAACTCCAACATGGTCGCGGGTTCGAGTACCTGGTCCTCAGCAACCCCTCTTTTTCCAACTTCCTTTTTCTTTATTTTTTATTATTATTTTTTTCCTCTAGTTTTTTCTTCTAACCTCGTTTCTCTTTCCCAACCTTTTTCTTCCTTTTCAAAGTTACTTTTTATTTCCACAAACTTTTAATGTCTTTTTACTTCCTAAATTCATTTAGCATTTTTACTTTGTTTAATAAATATAGATGTATGTTTAGCTAAACTTATAAGATATTTTATGTTACTATGTTAGTTTTTAGCGTCATCCGCATATTATACAAATTACTTTATTATTTATCAAAATAAAAAAAAAACTGGTATAAGACACCCATGAAATTAGATACATGTCATCGAAATGTCTAAACTTTGATACGACTTGAACTTAATCCAAATTTCAATATACACATATTTCACACAATTAAATTTTTAGGTCCCTAATATTATTTCGCCCATAGGCCTTCGGAATCTCATAAACGGCCCTGCATGTACTTCCACTACAATGAGATAATATGTGCATGATGCAAATGAATACTTTAAATAATTTTACTCAAACTTCTTTAAATTGACCCTTAATCAAATGACTTATAATATATTGATGGAGGGAGTATGTTATTAGTGGTTCATCTTTTTGTTCTCGCGATATATTATGGCGATTTAGCTCATATATTTGCATGTAAATCTTATGTCGGAAATTTTCAAATTATATATTATGTGGTTAAATTTTTGTAGTACGTTATCTATTGAACTCATACCTTCCTATCGACTATCGTACACCGAAGTCTAGTTTAAAAGTTTTTCTTTTGTGCCTAAACAATAATCCACACTTGATTTGAGTTCCAGACATCATAACTATTCTTCTCTTCACTAGAGAAGTTTCTGCAGCCTCACCAAGCCACAAAGGATTGGACAAGTTGAGATTTCAGTTTGTGATACTAAAATATGACGTACTCTACCGTCTAAAATAGAAATATGTTTTTTCTTTAGATACAGATACAAACACAGAGTGTATTTTACTTCAAGTATGGTTAACTTATATAGGAGGAAGCTTCTGAAATGGACACATCATATTCATACTTGACTAATATAAATGTACAGTATTTACAACAAACTAGTATTTAGACCCCGGCGATACTCGGGGATTTTTGTGCATTAAATTTAATATTGTTGAAACTTTTGGTTTTTGTTCATACATCATCATTGATTTTGATAGATGAAGCACTAATAACATGTTGGAGTGGTGGTTGAAAACTCTTTATTGTATACTCAAGGTCACGGGTTCGAATATTCATATTGACATATTTTTGCATTTCAAAAATATACAATTAACTCTCGGTTTCTATTCATACATCATTATTGATTTTAATAGAAGAAACACTAATAACATATTGGAGTGGTGGTTGAAACTCCTTATTGCATACACAAGGTCACGGGTTCGAATCTTCATTAACATATTTTTTTATTATATGTGAATGAAGTGGATAGATTGTCATTCAAAGAGGGATGGTGACACGTGGCGGATTGCAATCCTTGCTTACGCTTTTTAATATATATATATAGATCAGTAACTCTTTCTGGAATCATTCTGGTTTCCGTCTATACAAAGACAAAAAGTCACTTTACAAATTGGACAACATGATCAGTGTAACAACAATACATCCCAATTGCATAAACTGGCAAAAAGAATTGTGAAGCAATATGGTCTCAAACAGCATAAAGCTTGATAACTTGATCAATCTTGGCCCGGCAAACTGGGCAAACCCCTTTCTTGGATTTAATCTCTGACAAGCAAGAGATACAACCAGCCATATGACCACAAGGTATGCACGCCCCCTCAACCGGAGCTTCCCAACATATCACACAACCAGACTCCTCGGTTTTACCGTTTGCTTCTCCACTGGCGATGGACAAGTTCTCGGGGTCCACGTTAACTGTAGGATAATGAATAGGCCTGTCATCTAAAATGTCTGCAGGTAACGGAGGAGCTGATGGGGCAGAAGGGATGGGTGCAGGCACAACAGTTGTAGGACTGACTGTGGGCCTGGATGGACCTGGATCAGCCCATCCGTTATGTATCTCTGGTGTGGGTTCATCGGCCCATCCATTGCAGCTTGTCTTAGTGGGTAGTGGGACACTTGAGACTGTGGGCCTGGATGGACCTGGATTAGTCCATCCGTTATGTAGCTCCGGTGTGGGTTCATTGGCCCATCCATTGCAGCTTGCCTTAGTGGGTGGTGGGACACTTGATGGTCCCCACCCACCATGAGCAGTATCATTACCATCAATATCACCCCAACCATTTGTAGCAGAAATAGACTGAGAACTTGAGCCTGATGTAAATTCTGGTTGATTGCCTGTGTTACCTTCTGGTTGCGAAGGTGATGGCATAACCTAGATCACCAATTTCACAAACGGTCAAGAGTCTGATGAGTATAAGGTCACATTTCCGATAATTGCTACCTGATTTGCGGAACTACCATAGGTTTTTTAGTTATATATAAAAGTAGAGTATAGCATGTAATTTACTTATTAGAAAAGTAAGTTAAGATAAGTTCGAATAAGGTCAAATAAAGTCTAATAAGTAATAAGGTTTGATAAGGTGAAATAAGACCGAATAGAATTCATCTAATAAGGTGAAATAACATCAAAGAAGGTCGTCGAATACGGTCAAAGAAGGTCGTCGAATAAGGTCAAAGAAGGCTGAATAAGGTCAAAGAAGGCCGAATAAGGTTCACCTAATAAGGAAAAAAAAAAGGTCGTATAGGTAAATAAGTTAAGATGAGTCCAGATAAGCAAAAATAAGTTGAAAAGAACGGCCCCTACGTTGAGGCCAAAAGTAACAAACAAAAACAAAGCCATATTCCCAAAATGATTTGAGGTCGGCTAACATGAATTGTCATCTGAAACCATTGACAAATGTCCCAAAATTTATATACTTTCTTAAAAGAGAGCAACATAAACGAGTAATATCAGCAATTAATTCACTTAATAATTTAATGGACTTAATAGTATATAATTTTCTGTGTCCTCCCAGATGAGTAAGCAAGCTAGAGTAGTAGGGCCTTCTGCCTTTGCTCAGGTAGCATGACAGAGAATTAGCGCGGAGACACATTATTAAGCATCACTAGCACTAACTCCTTCAAACCACAAATTAAAAACTTCAGGTCAATTGTGAGTTTTAGCTTTTTCTAGAAACGAAGAGATTACGGGTCACTGTAAGAGTTCAATGGATAGGGAACGACAAAAATAGACTGAGCCGAGCTAAACAGATTATTAGTTCTCTTCACCCTGAACTCATCTGAAATGTACTATTAGACCTGAGACGGACCTGATCAACCCCAATTTCACCTTAGGTAGCTATCTTTACAATCTGATTGCACTCGATGAGTCCTGAAACTTTTTTATCAAGTTAAAGAGAACGCACTCGGCACTCTTGACCCTTTATGTGCATGTGTCAGGCATAGGGCAGATATAATCTTAAGATGGTGATAGGCAGTTGATAAATACCTTAGGAAACCCTTTGCAGGCATTGTATAGTTGAGCAAGTTGATGCCTGTCTCCTTCTATGGCGGATAAAAATTTATGACGGGTCCCTGAAAAGAACGATAGAGAAAGATTTCAAGAGAGACTCCAGAAAAGAGGTGATGGGGACACCATTCTTCACACACTACAGCTATGAGCTACTACATAGCAAGCATCTAACAAAGATGGTGCTAATTATAGATTATCTTCTACTAATAAGCAATATCATAACTTGATCCTAATCTACTGTTAGATCCCCAAAAATATAAATTGTAGAACCCAAAGCAAATCGTCTCTGATAGAAAGCTTCAGCGAACTGTCTTTGATGAAATCATCACGAATTTTGTTTTATGCCCCATTTCTAGATCCTGGAGTATCACTATCAAGTTCTTTACAATCTCCAAAATAAGAACCCCTTCCGTAACATATTATTTGCAACGATTAGATATTTTCTACTCACACTTTATGTCAAATCGTTGCAAATAATTCTCCCTCCGTTTTTTTTAATATGTACATTTGCTTTTGCACACGGACCAAGGAAAAAGTGCAAAAGTAAGAGAGAAGGATAGTAAAAGTAAGGAAAAGTGATAAAGGTAGAGAGAAGGAAAGAAAAAGTAGGAGAGAAGTGTAATAATTAGGTGGGCCAACCTTTCATTTATAAGAAAAAGTAGAGGTTTATCAATTAACAAAAAAACCAAAAATGGAAAAATGTACATATTAAAAAAAACGGGGGGAGTATGTTACGGAGGACCGGAGGTAGTATATACTTCCTCCGTTCCTTAATAAGTGACACACTTACATAGTGTTTACAATTCACAGTTTAAACTTTAATTAGATTTGGTGATTAATCTTTTAGGAAACAGATAATCATGTAGGATCTTGTTAAATTTGTCTCAATGTGCATTAATTTAATATCAACTTTATATAATTTTTAGTCATTGATAATTATAGATATTAATCTTTAAAATAATGCATTGACAAGCGTGAAAACATGAAGTGTGTTACTTATCAAGGAACGGAGGAAATATTAAGCATGAACTCGACCTTCCTAATCTACAACTCTTAGTAGTTAGTAGGACAACACCAAAGACAAAAGTTTAGGATGATAAGAGTGGTGTACTGGTTTCACACACCGTAAACAAAAATAGACGACATAAGCATAAAGCAACAATAAATTTTGAAGAAAAAAATAGCTTAGAACAAAAAAATAGATCCATGTCACAGCATGCAATAGAGCATGGGCATGCCGAAAAGAAGTGAGCTGGTGAAGAGATTATATAATGATGAACTTACTAATGAGTTCATTGAAAATTGTCAAGGTGGGATCTGGCTCATGGAATTTTGGTTCTGAAATCTTGGACTTCCAAAGAGGAATGACACTACGAGGCTGAGGATCCTGTTCATCACAGCGTTAGATAAAATCAAAATCTAAAAGCAAAAAAAGGCAGACTTACAAAGTCACGAGACAAGAACAAGATATACATGACAACCACACTCATAGGTAACTCAGCCTCGCGGTCATTCAAGCTGCAAGATCACATCAACATACATGAACTGTTTAGAGGAACAAATACACACATCTGATAGGGGGTGTTCAACGGTCCAAAATTGGACCAGGACCGAAATTTGGGAAATGTGGAGTGAATTAAATCCGGTCTTGGGCCGGGATTGGGTGAAAAATATTCTAGGTGGACTAGTTTCGAACGAAAATGCCATTTAGTTTGTACAACACCGTGTCGCAAGTTCTATAGCGGAGTCTAATCACATTCCAAATTTAGGCTTTGTTCCCCTCATCTTATTTTAACTTGAATTTTGAAAAAAAAAATCAACAAAGTGTAGTGCAGGACTGATAAGTTCAAATAAATTAAGCGGAAGCAGTAAGTTCAATTATGTTAAGATCAACACCGATAACTAAGGGCTACCCCCTTGTTCAACGCACACTATGATAAGTTTCTAAGCTCAGATAAGTTGCCTTTAAGTTAAGGTCAGGGATCGAATTTGTTCCAATAAGGGGAATTCAATTTCTGACATTGGAATATGCAACCTGTGAGCAACAGTACCCAGATATCGTTGACAAATACTGTGGAGAGTTTGGGAGCATTAAATTTCAGCAAGGAAGAAAATCGCGTATGCGGTTGCGGTTGTGATGACAGTCGTGATGATACTAGAGCGGCTTGTGATGGTCGAATAGAACATATCGCGGTTAACGCGGCGTAATTTTTTTTTAACAAATCACATTATTAGATTTTTAACTTCAAGTTTGCATTTTTAAAGTTTCATAAGTATTCTCATAACTTAATATGACCAAATGTATTATATGCATAGGTAATACAGATGGTGAATTAAAAAAACATTTAAAATATGAGCTACATATCCTATTGAAAACATAGATAGATACTAACACATATATATTATCCAACTTGTAAGCCTAGGTCAAGTTCTTCGCCTTTTGTTGGTTTGGGCCTATGTTTTTTGTGCTACTATGCGTGTTTTCCTCTTCTCTATTTTTGGCCAATCCTGATAAAGTAACAAAGGTAATAGGTAAAAAAACCGCTCTAAGGCAGCGAGTCGCCGTCACGAAATGAACAACGCGACGAGATGGATGTGCATTTCATCGCGGCGTTACGTAACAACAAGTTCAAAATCCGTTACATAACGGTTGTTATACGTTACCTAATGGCTGAGTTTTGATTCCATGGGTTTCAGATGCGCCAAAACGTTGGTCTTAAACAAGCAAGCATCTAAGGGAAGAAGGTTAGGCTTTTGAAATGCAAAGCCCAAAAAGGAGAGTGCTTAGCCAATAACCACGTTTAGCTGTTCCATAAAGATCAAATATCCACAGACTCAGTATCCAAAGCATAAATTTTTTGATTTATAGGGGTCCAAAATCACAATCCTCAAATTACTACAGTTAGCCGAAATTGAAGAAGATAATCTGCAGAAGCAAAACCTACTGTTATAAACCAAATTTCAGGGAAGACTTGGTCATAAAGTCACATACGGACATACCTGTGCGCTAGCATACACAGCCAACTCCAATTTTGGGGGCTTCTTTGTATTTGGGAGACCACAAGGAACAACAACCACCCAACTCTTCCTGAAAAGACAGGAAAAAAAGGTAAGCAATATGTAATAACTTTAAAAATTGCATTCAGCTCCTGATCCTCTTCAAAAGAAGTAAAAAAAGAAAAGAAATAGTCAGAGAGAAATTTAGACCAGTGATAAACATGTGAACACATATCCATCACATTTCTGAAATCAGAGGATAAGCCGAAGGTAAAAGGGTTTTCTGACAGACGCCGTAGGCTCAATACTGTTGACAAACTGCAAATTCAGACTACACACCAAAGAGGTGAAAGACCGATCTCTCTTTGACAGCAGATAAAACCTACAGTATACTATCCCTAAATTCTAGGATGCTTACAGGTGGATACCCTGGTTCTAGGAAGCACCAGAAAGGTATTAGAGCACAAGAAGCGTACAGTCCTTTAGCATATTGGCTTCTGTAGTTTTCCATAGTTTGTTGTGTCAGATGGATTGATCTTGGTTATGTGCTGCACACACACACACCACTTCAAGACCTTGACCCTTCCATTCGTCCTTTAGTTTAAGACTACTCGCTCGTCTCACTTGAATCCTTTTCTGTTCTTCTAATGGGATTTTATATGAAAAGTTGCTATTTTAACATTAATGATGCATGAACTAAGCAACCATACCCTTCAAGATACAGCATGTATCTATGAGGACAAATGTAAATCAAGGATATAGATGTTAGTATGTTACAAAAGATTAACATCGCAAATCACTAATTGTAAAACCAAAAGAAATGTTTAATTTCAAATTAGCATGTAATATATAGCAAACCACGAGAGAAACACACTCAACAAAATGTTTGGGATTTTAAAAGATTCCAAGTGGAAAGGGAAACAACCACACTTCCGGACCGTTGACTTCTCCATAAACTTAATATAGCTCCAACATTCCCCACTACCATGTCCAAATGTCATAGAAAACATTCACAAGCATACTTGTATCACTCTTGGGGTGAGATGTTCTTGAAAATTAGAATATTTGCAAAAGCCTCATTCTAGATGGACAAAAATAATTAAAATCCCTTGCACCATTTAGCTTCATTGTTGGTCCTCAAGGATAGCTACTTTTTAATAGACAGTAGCTCCAAATGAAATACACAAACAAAAAGGTCATGAAGACATTACTTTGAGCTCTTTCTTGCTAACCGTTGAGGCACCAAAGATTCAAAAATGCCTGGCACCACCAGAACCTCACGTATATCACCAGAGAAATAGCAAATATGAGCCTGAGAGGAAGGGGAGCAAAACCCCAAGGAAAAAAGGGGAGCAAAGACATATAAAAAGCATTCAGCTGACGATCTTCATATTGCAAATCTACTCTGTATACAAATCAATCCAAAATGAACTACCTCAATTGCATGGACAACATTGCTGTGCCCTTTTGTTCTCGCTACATCTAATGGCGTTTGACAATCATCATTTCTTGCAAAGGGGTTTGCTGCAAGTTATTCAACAGAGTCCATTACACATTGACATACTAGCATTGCATAGACTTTAGTCACTTAAGTCTCCACTAACAGCAGGCACAGAAAGATGCTCTTAAACATTCGGTGACTGTTTCACCTCCATGCAAGAGAAGCAACTTAACAGTGTGATCTAGGCCTCTCTTGGCAGCATGATGCAAAGGTGTACCTGCATGACTCCCTAACATAAAAAAAGGAACTTCTAAGATCAGTGAAGAGAAAGAAATGCCACATAGAGTTGGTTAAAGAAAAAACCATGTGATTTAATACAGAGCATTTTAGTGATGACATAACCTCTACTCAGCATATCTTAAGTTTGTAACACAAGTCACTCACACATAACAACAACAACAATAACAGCAACAAAGCCTTATTCGCAAGTCACTCTTTAGTCCCTCCGGTCCCATATTAGAAAATCAAGAGTATATCAATGCTTACCTTACTTCTACACAACATATTGTAAGTTTGATATAAATCATTCTATAGTCCCTCCGATATCATATTAGAAAATCTAAACAGACCCAAATGAAATGTCATTTTTTTAAATTGCTAATTTCTTTAGAAGACTTTGGATTCTTATGCTAATGTACTGAATCTATTCCCCATTTAACTCTTACAGTATATGCACTTCTTCCGCCAAACAGCATGGAGGGTACTTTCATCATCTCACAAAGTACGTTCGTTAGCCAATATGTATTACCTACTTTATTCGGTGTTGTAAAATGAAGATGATTTCTACTCTCCACCTGTCTTGGAATTTAAATATTTGCATTTTGGCTAGCAAGTTTTTACTATTCTACTTGGGATAATTTAGTTTAAGTAGTTGATCGGTGTTAGGCGTGAGTTAGATTATCTCCTTGATTTCAGTTCCTTGATGATCAGATTTTTGTTATTTAAGTATTTCAATGTACTTAGGAAAGTAGCTTGTACTTTCCTAATTATATAGTAGATGCTAGGACGGCAAGGTGTAAGAGATTTAGGGAAAATTCCTATCCTTCATAAAAACCAGATTTTCCATTTAATTTTATGAAAGATTTGATATCTTTCAAGAATCAAGATGGCATGTGATTTAGGGAGTTTAAAGAAATTTTACTTGTTTCCTTTTTCTTTTTGCCTATGAACTTTATATATAGCTTGATCATCATTAATATAAATCAGATTTTAGTCACTGAAAATTGATTAGCACGTTTGCTTAAGGTTGAATACCAAAAAATACACTTGTTGCGATTTGTGTGCATCTCCTAGTTGCGATAATTTGAGATAGACCCTCTTGTTCTTGAGAGAATTTCAGAGTTCTATCTCTTATTTACCACAGATTCTCCCTTAATTTTGAGTGTTTCTTCCATCAAAAACATGACTTAGAGATCAGGGGTTCTTTAGAGTGTTTTGAGAAACTGCGTTTCTCAGAATCACATCACTTGAACTCTTCATTTTACCTCAAGTACCGTGTCGAATCCTCGACACTCAAGCATTAGCAAGGTATTTCCACACTTCATTTTAAGCAAAAATCAAGGAAATTTGTCGTAAAATGGCCAAGTCCGACACTTAGACACGTACTCGTGTCCGAAATTGGTATCCTAGTCCAAGTAACATAGTGTATTATCATAAAATGACACAAATGAGGTACACCATAATCAAGTAGTAATGATTTTTGCAATCTTAGAACCTACTAAATCCAGCTGAAGAACATCTAACAAGTCCAATACCATAATAAGATAGCAAGGACTGACTTAACAGGGGCGTCTAAGGCCATGTGCAATTAGGGCCCCAAAATTTTAGTCCCAGTTTACTAAATTTTCGCCCAAAGTAAAAAGAAAACAAACTATTTTCTGCATCTTGACGCGTGAGAAAGTAAATACTAACTTGAAAGCAGCATCCTCTCCTCACTCAACTTTCATTTAATCATTGCCTTTCAATTCCCAAAACCAAACTCCATACTACTAAATACTCATATACTTCTGAACTTCTCCATGAAACCATGCTCGTCTCTTTCTCTTCTCCATGCTCAAGCTTTACATTTTTCCATCTAAATCAATTGAATATCCTTAATTTTTCTATTTGATTAGCCGTTTGTGAGTTTATCCCCAATTTCTATGTAACATGTCTTGAATTTTGTTAGGAAAAAAACAACTTTTATTTATTGTATGAAAGTTTAATTTTGATATCAATATATATAACGACATTTTTTAACCTTATGGGGCCTCATGTTAATTTCGCACTGGGCTCCCAAATTATACGAGACGGCCCTATGACTTAAGCAAACTTAAGCAAAATAAATACCAAAACCCATTAATTCATTCTGATTAAAACAATCATTAGATGCAAAATTTATAAATAAAAAAAAACTTACCAGGTCGATAAGCATTAACATTAGCACCCAGTTCAATCAAAGTCTTGGCAACAACATAAAGTCTAGGATCCATAGATGCCACAATCAATGGAGTTTTCCCTTCTTTATCAATCCACTACAAAAATCAGAATTACAACCCAGATAAATATTACAATTCACAACACAAAAAATATTATTGATACCAACTTATTATACTCAAATTAGCAGTGAATTAAAACAAGAGGAGGAAGAAAGAGAGAGAAACCTCAAGGCGAGCACCTTCATTGTAGAGTGCTTTAATGGCGTCAACATTGCCTTCCATAACTTGCTGATATACCAATCCATCTTTTGAGTTTTTTTGGCCCATTTTTTCACTATTTAGAATTGATTTTGTAGAAATTGAAATTGAATTCTACTTTACCCAGAAAATCAATTTGCCACAACCTTAACAATGAAGAAAGGAAAAGACAGAGTGCAATAAGAGTATGAGGAAATTATCTTCCTTGGGTCGTTGTGAAATTTTTGACCAGATTTGATAATTTTTGGTTAAAGGTTGGTGGGATTTTCAAGAAACTTTATTAAAAAATGTACTCATCCATAACGTATTACTTACAACCATTTGATATAAAACTAGTATTTAGGCGCAGACGATGCTCTGAGATTTATATGTACTCCCTCCGTTTTTCTAATAGGTATGTTTTACCATTTTGGGATTTCTTTAAAAATATTATTACACTTCTCTCCTACTTTTTCTTTCATTCTCTCTACCTTTTTCACTTTTTTTTACTTTTACTAACCTTCTCTCTTACTTTTACACTTTTTCATGGTCCGCGCACAAAAGCAAACATACATATAAAAAAACGGAGATAGTATTACACTTTAGTACTTTTTTTAACAGCTTAGGACCCACTTTAGTAATTTAAGACAACTATTTTGTTGTATAAAAATATTACTAAAAAGTTATAAATTAGTATCACTTATAAATGCTATTAATGTAACTTAATTATTGTTTTTCATTGAAAACATAATATGATTATTAAAATTGATAAAAGAAGGAACAATAATATGGTAGTGCAATGGTTGGGCATTTATATTCCATACTCAAAGTCACGGGTTCGAAGCTTCTCATGGACATTTTTTTATGAGAATAACGTTGATAAACATATTGTTGAAAAGAAGGTAGAGTGACACGTGATGGATTGCAATCCGTGCTTACGCTTTTTAATATATATATATAGATGTGGGTGGAAAATGTCTAATCGTCGCAATAATCCATTACGGAGGGAGTAAAACCTTTGATTAATAAACCCTTACAAAATCATACAATAGGGTATTGATTTAACAAAGTATTGAATAAAAATTTAAAAAACTCGTGTTTAATGGTCTATGCACAAGCACAACTATATGGATAGACGATAGATAGTGTAAGATTTTAGTTAAGGATTACAACCGTAAGTTTTTAACTTAAAAGCAATTTAGAGACAAGTTTTAAGTTACAACTTACAATATCATACTTTAAATTTTATTTTTTCAGCTAAAACCTTATGATTTTACCATGGTCTATATATAAGCATGTGGATAGAACGTCTATCTCAATACTTATTCTTCATATACAACATTTATGCCTCAATATACATCATTTGTTATCAACTTATCATATACTCCCTCCGTTTCACAAAAATGGTTACATCTGCATAGTAAACACTATTCACAAAGTTCATTTTGACCGTCATTTGTGATTTATGTGTAAGGAAAAATATAGTCATTTGAGATCTTGTTGGATTCATCCCGATATGAATTTAATTAAGTGAAAGTATTGGGTCAGACCGTCTGACCAATACTTACCGTCAGACGGAACCCAATACTTCATCTTCTTCTTCAACTCATCACCACAACTCCCTTTAACCCTGGCGAATTTGAAGAACCAGTAAACCCAAACGACGAACTACTCTCCAAAACAACCGATTCGGCACCCGAATCATCAACCCCCAAATTCGAATGATCATCATCACCATGAATAACAATGGAATAAAGTCTACAAATTTCACTCAAAAAGAAAGAAAATAATGGATGAGTAAAATGAGAGAAAAGAAAAACAAGGAGGAGATCGGAGCAAAGCCAAGACTCCAAATTAAATATCAGTACTAACTCTTCTTTCAACGAGCTTCAACGAACCAACTCAGCTTGCAGATATAGTTATAGTTCGACAGCCATTTCGGTGAAGCTTTTGAGTCTTGAAAGAGTATGATATAGGCAGGCATGAATAGCACGTGCTTGTGCACAAATTAAGGGAATTAGTTATCTTTTTGTCAAGAATGCCAGCATTCTAGATATTCTCTTTTTTTTGGTCTTATTAGCAGTTGTTGCATTTAAGTACCAGAAGATGTAAAAAGAATCTTAACAATGAAATCATAAAATTCCTCCTTCTCTCTAAAATCTCTCTTCTCTTCTTTCTAAGTCTCTGAAATTCTGTGACTTCTCTCATATTCTGTGTTAAAATAGCTACATATTCTAGTAGCTATATCAGAGTAAGCTCTAAGCAACGAGGTAAAAAATGTTTATGAGGATGAAGTTGTATGAACAGGAGCCATTAAAGAGGGATTTATAGATTTGGGAGAAAAGTGAACTTGATTGAAATGCAATCTCGGTAGGTATTGTTGTGTTGTTCCATTCCCAGTAACTTTTTTTTGTTTCATTTGGTATTTGTTTTGTTTCATTTGGTATTTGTTTTGTTTCAGTTAGATATTGTTTTGTTCCAGTTGGGTGTTGTTTTATTTCAGTTGGTTGGTTTATCCTTTCAGTTGGTCATTTTATTCTTTCAGTTGGTCACTTTATTCTTTCAGTTGGTCACTTTATTCTTTCACTTGGTTACTTTATTCTTTCAGTTGATTCTTTTATTCTTTCAGCTAGTTACAATCAAAATACATCCAACTGAATGAAGAGAAGGTTCAACTGAAAGAATATAAAAGTCCAACTGAAAGAATATAAGGTCTAACTGAACATATTCACTGAACAACTAAAATCAAAATACATCCAACTGAAAAAAAATTGAAACCAACTGAAGTCCGTCTGACCATAACTTATGGTCAGACGCGTCTGACACAATACCTTCACTTTAATTAATATCAACTTTTTATAATTTTTACAATACACAATTAGAGATATTAACGATTAAAGTTTTGCATTGACATGTGTGAAAACAAAAAGTGTAACAAACGGATGGAGTATATGTTACACTTGCAAAAGAAAGAAAAACATCGATTTCATTGCTAAACCAACATTTTCTCCCATAGTAGAGCTTTCATCTCTTAATTATGAGATTGGTGATGGTTTTCTCCTTAGATATTAATGTAAATGGATGTTTCCTTGTGGATTAGGAGCATGGGTGGATCCAAGGGGTATAGGCGTACCCCAACTCAAAAAATTAATAACAAGCAAAAAACAGAAGGTCCAACCCATAGTGTATAGATAGGTCTTTTTAAGGTGAATATGGGTCAAAAAGACCTAAAAACACATCTTTTGGAGCAAAATAAACTTAACCCAAAAATGTGAAGTTCTTTTCAAAGGGAGGTGGAGGGAGTCACAAAAATCCTCTATGTCATCTTCTCCATCTTTAAGAGATCTTTTTTTGGAAGTTAGTGATGATGATGTAATGAGTCGTTTCCAAAATATGAAAGCTCATAGGATATAATCTACAAAAAATCCACTATTTGCATAACATCTATTTTTATATTTACATTGATTTTTGCAATATTCAACTGTTTATTTTTTAGAATAATTGATTTATTTTGTAATCGTACCCCAACCTTCCAAATCCTAGATCCGCCACTGATTAGGAGTTAGGAACTTAAGTATTGTTTTATGTGTAGAGGCACTAACCTAGCTACTCTTTAAATGATGGGCTACATATGGACAGCATTATCATACCTTAATCCGAGCTACATTTCTCAAATAATTGTAGACATGAGAAAATTTTCTTCAATCTTTAGAGCTTTGCATCTCCATGGTATTAATATTGTCTCTATCGGAGCTATAAGTATCATGTAAATAATAGGTGTTATTTAGTTTAATAACTCATATTTTTCAATAAAGTTTTTATTTTTAATTCAACATTTACTTTGTTTATTTTGGAATCGGATAAGATGGTTGACCCAAGGCTAATTCCCTACTACGCTACTATGCTACATTACTAGCCTGCAGCGCTTGCCAATTCGAAGTCGAGTAAGCACTATCAATATAATATTGGGATGAGGATTTGAATCCGGACAAAATCCTGGAATTTGAGGTTCCACTTATTTTGATATATTGTTTGCCAATTTCATATGCAAAAAGAAAAAAAAAATTAGAGACTTATTGTAAACGAAAGCAATAGGTAAGAAAACTTTTATAGATCAAAAAATTTACATATTAGTCACAATATTATCCCCTCAAAAAAAAAATGACAACATTAGATCAAGCCTTGTCGAAAAGAAAAAAAAAAGACAGGATTAGATAGCAAACTACCTCCAATTGCTAATGTGATTGCTATTAAACCAAAAATGTAATGATAAAGAAAATAAAAGGGCCCTACAATTGGCAAAAGCAAAACTTCATGGACACTGCATATCGAACAGATCCCCGATATGGTTTGCAACTGCAACACTAACATGTTATAGAATGAAGCCATAATAAATCCCTTCCTTTCACTCAGCTGCAGTTTCAGCATGCATTTTGTCATAGAGTCGATAGATAATAGTGGACTTTGCCATCTGGGGTTCTTTTTCCAGCACAGCAATCACATCCTTGACGGAGATACGGGGAGCTACCCTAGGAGGTGGCACCACAACTTGGTTTCTGCCACCTTGTCTCACCATGCCTGCAGTAAGACACAAGGTTCACATATTGAATCAGGTGTCTTTTCTTTTCTAGCCTTCTTTTGCATCAAAAATTGACACGGTTTAACTTTTATGGTCTTCAAAACACAGGTTTGACCATTTACATCTTTAATACTGTGAATAAAAATTATAGATATATATAGACAATGAGAAGAGTCTAACAAGATCCCGCATCCCGCGTTGTTATGTTTTTTCTTATATATATTGGTGAAAAATTAAGGTCAAAGTTTGCAAAATTTCCACAACTCAAACAGTGTAACTAATCTAGGACAGAGGGCGCAATTGATGTATATAATTTATCTTTTTGCTTGGGAATTGTAGATGCGGATGGAGGGAGATGACAAAGGTACGGGAGGAAGAGTAAGTGAAAAGCTCTCGATGTCCATGAATCATGCATAGGGCAGATTTTACCAATAAATAACAAAATCTCATTACCAGATGCAGAAAGAGCAGCTGATGGATCTCTTTTTCCAGTTCCTCGAGTTTCCATTACATTTCCAGTAGAGCTTGCTAATTGTTTACTGGTTGCCTCTTTACCCGCCTGAAAACTATTTGCAATTTCCAGTCCCCCGCCACGTTTTGGTCGAGCTTGTGCCATAAGCTGCCATCTCGATAGCATGTCATCTCCTCCAACAGCAGCTCGGGCCGCTACATTTGCTGCTGTTGTACGCATTTTGTCATCCTCCTCTTTGTTCACTGGCATCTACGCATAAGAGAATCATACAAGATCCACTGTAACTCTTTCCAATGGTTGCATGAAACATTCACAAGGATAATTCTAAATATCGGCATGTATCCCATAATAATCTCAACTATGGATATTTTAGTACAACCCCGACTATGGACGTGCCTTCCAAGAATGATCTATGGGACCTATAACTTTTAACTAGTTATCTTTTGTTTCATTTCTGCCATTTTCCCCCTTTCTCTAGGCCTCTCTATCTCTCTCTCTCTCTCTACTCTCTCCCCAGCCAACTAGAGCTTGACAATTCATTATTTGACCTCTTATACCGGTTATTTCAAGCCGCCATACTATTTTGAAAAGGCATCCCTTACAATTGGGGTTATTCTAGAATAATCTAAAGTTGAGATTATTACAGGAAAACCACACATAGTAAGGATATTCTTGTGAATTGTACCTAAATTTAATCAGGTTTACCTTCAATGACTTCGCACGTCCTTCATCTTTCTCTTTGTCAGCATCAACTACGCCACTGCTGTCAGGCTGCTATAGCCCCATAGAAACAGAAAAACCCCAAGCATAAATTACATAATTACTTAATGGGGGGGGGGGACAAATCTTATGCAAGCACAGAAAGATGCGCACTTCATTTTGTTTCCGGAGTTTCTCAGCTTCAGCTTGTTTCTTATCCCATTCTTCTCTAGCTTTTCGATTAATTTCCAAAATTTGTTCTCGGACATCAGAAGTTACAACCATACCATGCCTTGATTTTTCGGAATCAGCTCGCTGTTGAAACCACAAGGTCTAAACTCGGGAAGGTAATCAAAATACAATCATTTCAATCAGCAGGAAGACGTGAGAAACTACACCTGTTTTGACACTCTGATCAGACTACTTATCAAGCCACGCAGTCTTTCCTCTACACACTAACGATGAAATGGTTTAAGGGCATTGAAAACATGGGTGAGACAAGGATGAAGCAGTTAAAATCTTACTAGTGAGAGGCACCGCTCCACATCATGGCTCAAGTTCTTCAACCCACATTTTGTCACTATGAAGGCAAAGTAAAATCAGTGAGCACCTGAGCAAAGCCTTTACCCTAACGGCAATGCGTGGGTTGGGGGGGGGATAATGTACAAGGGGGTGCTAGAAGAGAAAATGGAAAAAATGAAGGTGAATGTAGGTGGCTGTAGATGAGATGGGGTATTGATTGTGTAAAGAGGACCCTCTTTTTGTAGGTTTTTGTTAGCCCACCTCCCCCTAGCGCGCGCACCCTCCCACACACACACACACACCCCCCCAAAAAAAAAAAGAGGGTAAGAATTACCAGAAGTCTCTTTTCTTCCATCATCTACCACCATCTTTTATTTACCTTCATGTTCTTCCTTTTCTTTCTATACATTTACCACCAATCCAAGCATGCCCTAAATATTTACTATCTAACAATATAACATAGTTCCAGAAGACTTGTAAAGATAATTAATTACTAACTTATTTCTGCCAACTTCTTCTGGAGAGGAACCTTTTGCAGAATTAGTCTGTCTTCTTCTTCTTGGACAGCCTTACGAGATACCTCTGATATTCTACTATCATCCTTGGTAGCAGAAAATAACTGTTCCTCCTCTTCCTATCAAATTACAACAGATTAGAATTTCAAATATATATGTATATAAAGTTGAAGCTCCGGGCAAACCCCAATTTCTAATTTAGCTAAAGGAAATAGCACAGAAGATAAAACACCATACCCTAAGATTAACCCCACTAACAGCAGTAACATCATTAAGAAGTTCAATGCTTTCATCAGCAAAGGCCCCAGAAACCTTCTGCTTCTTACTGCAAGGTCATGGAGGCAAAATGAATTTTAGACGAACTTTGATGGAGCCAGAATAGACGAACCTACCAAAAGCACACTCAAGTCTGAAACTTACCTTGTCAGAGGTGGTGAAGCATCAAGTGGCTTCTTCTGAACAATAGATGGCTTTTTGGCTGATGCCTTGAAGTTGCCGCCAATACCACTTGCAGGGGTAGCAGATGTACTCTGAGACCCTACCTAAAGTACGAAAAATCATAGAAGCAAGGGCACTAAAAGGAACATATGAAACATTACAGACAAGCATACACCAAAAGAGGGGCTCATTACTGAAGGATGGGACAAGATCAATAAAAAACAAATCTTAGACACAAAAAAATTGGGAAAATGAGTTTAAAAAACCCTCAAATCCGGCAGAGAATCAAAAGCAAAGGTAAGAAGTCAAAAGATACACAAAAGATTGAGCTTGCTGGCTTAATTAACAGCTCCTTTTCTAGCTTGCTCATGACCAACACTAAAAGAGAAGCGGAGGAGAAAAATCAAATCAGTTCAAAGTTACAGTGCAACCATAAACCCAGAAAGTGTTTCCCCAGTTGTTCTTAAACCATAAATGCATATCACTATCTTACACCTGAATACCATAAACGCAATGTAAACAGCATATGCAATTATGCATGACTTAAAAAATGCTGTTCTTAAACCCAATGACACTATCTTAGACCTGAATACCGAAGTATCTATGAAGTATGAACCACTACAGTCATGATATAAGATACCTGGAAATCTGTATCCATAGGGGGTGGTATAGAAGCTGAGGTTGCCACAGTTGCTGTCCTCAATGAAGATGGAAAGGCAGTTCCAGGGTTAGGTCTCTCCAGCCGTTCATCATGTGAGTGTACTGGAGATGATTCTCCTTGATCAACGAGTACAGCGCCTGGAAATATAGACCCCTGGGATGAAGAAATTTGGGGCTTTGGTAGTTTCTCAAGAGCCTGCTCAGAAGGTTCCTGCTTAACATAACTCATGTTTAATGGAGCGCCAATTTTCTGCTCTTTACTTATCTGCCAAGGAGCAAGATTATGTTGCACTGAAGGCGTGGACAGGTTGCTCTGGGGCATGGTTACACCAACAATTCTTCTGGGATCATTAAAGGAATTATGCCTCTCAACTTTAGGAGTCACATTTATAGCCTGGTTTGTACCTTCTCCATGAGCAGCACCAAATCCTTGATGCAGTTGACCTTGCGTTACTTGGGGGTCATGAGGTTGAGGTTTAGCCAATGTCGAGGGCGTACTAACATTTGTGCCAGTGAAGGAGTGATAACTACTGGCTCCATACATGGGAAAGGAACTCTGTGAAAAGTGCAAATGCTGCTGTTGCTGCTTTGAAAGCCCCTGAATTGAAATTGCTGAGCGATCCGATAATTGATTCACTTGCATTCCACGGGAATCTATCGGATGTTCCATATCTCTTGATTTAAGAGAATTGCTGCCAACCGCTTGGTGGCCCAAATCTTTAAGGGGTAGTGTTGCTGAAGTGGGAGTCCGCACCATCATAGGAGTGCTATGGCTGTTCTGATGTAGCTGCCCAAATGAATAAGGATCGGAGAATTTAGCTGCTGTACCAGAAGGTCTCAGGTGTGGCTGCTGACCATGGCTCTGTGACTGCATCTGAAATTAATTAGGTCCTTACACCTTGAATATGGACTGCCTCTTCAGCAGCAGGCAACTGAGTCAAAATTCAACATACCTTTGCTTGCATCTTAACAACAGACAATCTCAGCATTTGATCCCCAACGATGCTTTTCATAAGCCTGACAAATACATCTTTGGCTATCTCATTTTTCTAGTAATCATCCACAGAAGCTTAGAATCAGAAAAAGAGAAAACCTTCACTGCACCATGTGTACAGGAAGAAACCAAATTTCATTGACAATTTGACATAAGATAGAAGCAAACCCGTAATTTTCCATAGAGAGTTTGGAGTTGCATGGACTTATCTTTATCTAATTCTGGTAAGATGATAGGGAGCAAACTGCCAAATGGGATTTGCTTCGCCCGATTACCTGCGCTGCCACCCTGATCTGGCGCTGGAACTGGTTGATTACTAAATCTCTGCATGTTTGAAAACTGCGATTCACTGCTTGAATTAAGCATTCTGCTAGTGCTAGGTTCATGAACCTGAGCAAGAGTTGTTCCAGATAGTTGTGGTTGCATCGGCATTGAAGACTGGGAAACATCTCCAGAATTAGGTTCCCCCGAGTGTCCTTGACCATCAACTTGCACAGGCCTTTGTAGTTGCGGATGAGGACCACTAGGTGCTTGAGAGCCGTTGACTTCTGGTTGAATCTCCATTCCAGATCCATGTTCCTTCATCTCCACTTCAGATGATTGCTGCTCTTGACTCCTTAAACCTTGCTGCTGGGATTGGTTGCCGCTATTTTCATCTTGGCTAGAAGGCTGCCATTGTGAGTACATTTGACTTGAAGTTTGACTGTTCTCTTGAGAGAATGCTGCGGCCATTTCAATAGTAAATAAAAAAGTGCTAACTGATGAAAACAAAATGAAGAGTCCTCCAAAAGATGTTGTGATAAAGGATCCACAATTATGACGGGAAGGGGGAGAAAAGCTACAAAGTGGAAAAGGCCTCTGATTAGAGCAACTTACACTAGAAGGAAGAAGCAGACTACCTAAGCAGGAAATAGAGCAATCAAGGGCTTTAAAGTCTTTTAACTTTTATGTTTTTAAGCCTTTTATCTTTTATGCAATTTTCCTATTGGCTGCTGTCATATTTCTGCTAGTGAGTCATCATTCTCTCAATAGATTCTGTTAATCTGTGGCAGAGAGAATCTCTCTAGAATGTGTATAAATAAGGGGTTGTAAGGAGATATCATCATCAATGAAAAAGTGAGAGAAAACTCTTGGGAGAATCCTCATATTCTCGAATGAATGAGGGATATTAGCTAAAATCCTTGCAATCTTAGCTGACATCATCTATCTTGTGTGTGTGTGTGTGTTAACTGACCTTGTGGAACTTGATCCATAGCAAGAAAGACCTACCGTACACCCTGAAATGCAGGCTATGTTACAGAGGAAGAAGTGTAGGAAACTACAGATATTGAAATTCTTTTTTCTTTAAAATTTACAGGCTAATGAAAACAGGCTAGGTTGTTCAAATTCTTCATTTCACCTCAAAAACCCATGTCGGATCTCAACACTTCGGAATGTGTGTGGAAACCTGACACTTCATTTTGAACCAAAAACATGGAAAGTCATCATAAATAGCCAAGTCAAACACTTGAGCACATACCGACGTCTCGCTCAAGTACCACCATCCGAGCAACATAGTTGGAGGGACACTATGAAGATTGCAGTAAACCGGAAAGGATAAAAGAATCTTGTAGCCATATTTAGGGAAAGACTTGAACACGTACACAACATCTAACAAAATCACCTAGAGTCTCCAAAACAGTGAGAAAGTGAGATAGTAAATTGGAACATACGAGAAATTTGTAGATATTATTAATCCAACTAATCCTCCAGAGGAAAGACAACCCATGAATAAGCAGGAGCATCAAAGATAAGAAGCAATTGTAGTTACTTTCACAACCAAACAATTAAATCCAAGGAGATCGCTTTTCAATAGTTTTCCTGATGTGAATCAACTCATCATGTACCTCCTTATCTTTAAATTTCTTTCTCAGTTCAAGTTGCGTGATTTTACTAATTCGTTAAGAATAAGGCTTTACACGTAACCAAAAAGATGCCTTTATTTCTTTTGTTTAGGGGCTTTAATTGTAAGGGGTTAACCCTTAAGAATTGATGGTTACAAGTTGTTTATTGGCCCTTACTTGGGCACCAAATCATTGTGTTAGGGAGTTAGGAGCTTTACTTGGGAGGAAAGCAAGCCTCATACGTTTCGGTGAGATGATTTCCTCATGCAAGTTAGCTTTCTAACTTACCTAGGAAACTTTGCTTAGGGTTACGCATATGCTTGGGCAATGTACTTCTCTAAACTCACTACGACTTTTGAGGCGGGTTCTAGGCAATTTACGGTAGGATTTTCCTGCTACGAAACTTTAGATTATTATTGGATTAAAAGTTTGGAACTTGTATGGTTCTTTTCTTGGCATGTGTGACTCTTGTAAAAAATAATATTGAGCTTTGTGCTAAGATTCCAGTTTGCTAGCCAAACAAACACTATTGTCATTTGCACATATTGTGATCAAGATCATCAAAATTCCCGCTTTCTTGTGAGACAAGAATATGAATGCTAATTGAGCGAGACAGCTCGTGAGCAACTCGGTCAAACCCAGGTCAACGCTCAATTCAAATTAGCTTGGATCGAACTCGAGCTGACTCGAGATGCTAATGAGACTGAATCGAATTAGCTCGGATCGAACTCGAGCTGACTCGAGATGCTAATGAAATGAGACTGAATCGAGGTACACATAACTCGACTTTGAATACTAGCGAAAAACTTGTATGATATTATAAAGGGTTAAAATTTTCAATTATTATATACTATCTATCTCATGGGTGTAAAGGCGACAGCTTAACTCACAAATGGCTCGACTCGAGCTCGTTCAAATTGGTCAAAACTCTGGTCAAAGCTCGACTCGATTGGGACCGATCGAATAGAGTACGACTCAAATTCTTAACGAGACGAGTTGAGCTATGCAAAACTCGACCCAACTCGGCTCGTTATCACCCCTAGACAAGAGTATTGTCTCATACTTTATTTTCCGTCTTTTCATCATACAGGAATCCAAAACAGTTGCCTAGAATAATCTTACGGTTCATTCCACGCAAAACCTTGAAATACAGTTTCAGTTCATGACTCGTTCGTGCAAGAACTCATAGAAGATGCTTCATGATCTTGATTTCAAATTTGAGTTTACATAAAGGCTTCAGGCCTTCACCAAAACAAGATTCAACTCCTTATCATTTCCACAATAAACAACCAAACAAGTGAACATTAGAATGAAATCTAAGCAAAAACTTTCAAATTCAAAGTAACACCAAAAAAGTCACAAATCACAATCCTATTTGAACTCGACATACTCGGTATCACAATCCTAGTTTGAACTCGACATACTCGCTATCAGAGAGTTACGTTATTTACATAGCTTAGATATAATATGACTAAGTACCCTACGATTACGAAGCAGCTTGACAAAATCCTTGTATTGCTTTAAGATAGAAAAGCTTACAAATATCTGAATGAGTGAACTGAGAACTGGATGAACCACCTTCTATATCTCTGTTTAAAGCAGCAGTAAATGCATCAACATCTGCTCCAGAATGCATTGACTCATCCTAATATTCATTCCCCCAATAATCACATCACTCATCATTATTACTTCACTACAAAGCAAAAAAAGATATAGCATAATTTCGGCAAGATAAGGAAGAAATTATACCTCATCCTCTTCAAGAAGCTTCATGATAGAAGGATCCATTGCACAACTTAAAATTCAACCCTAAAACTTCTGCAAACTGATGATTTAGCAAAAAATTAATGCACAATCAAGTACAGAATGAATACAAAAACTATTCTGTGCAACGCGAGCACGGCTCCGCCAAGTACATTGAAAAAACCTATTCGGTTTCGGAAATTACATATGTACTTTTAAAAAACGTAATGTAACCTTGTTGGAATTGCTATCGCATCATGAGATTTTCTCTCTCTTATTTCATGGATGCATAATGGAGCAATTGCGTATGATAATGTTGGAATTTGATCAAAAGTTGGAATTTAAGCGATTAATTTAGTGTGTTATTTGAGGTTTGAACGATTGAATTTCACGACGACTGTTCTACATAGCTAGAAATTATTGAGGAAACGGAAAGTTGAATGCATACCTAGAAACGATTGATTGTGTGAGTAATCTGAGCTTTAAGTTGGGTCCGAATTGAAGAATTCTGGCATGGAAAGAGGAGGAAGAAAGAGTTCGACGATGAGAGACCCCTATTATTTTCAATTTGCTTTGTATTTGAAGAGAGAGAGCTTAGGGGTTGAGCAAGGAATTTTAACCAAGGGTATAATTGTCAACATGGATTTATTTATTTTTAAACCGATGATTTCATTAATTGACCGTCATTTATATATTACCTTCGTCCCATATTAGTTGCAACAATAGCTTGTGCATATAGTTTTAGGAAGTTAATAGAGTAGCCAGTAGGGTGTAGATTATACTACCTCCGTTCCAAGTGTATGACAATCTTTACCTTATTTGGCAATTTTATATTAATTGCAACCTTTCTTTTTTAATCACCAAAAAGATCACATGCGCAACCTTTCTCTCTCTTCATTACTTATTATCACATGATGCAAGTGGGGAAGATAGCCCACTTTTTTGTTCTTCTTAATAAATGTGTCAACCCTCTATGTTGCAATACACTCGGATGTAGTATTAATTTATTATAAAAGTTGATGTGATAGAAAGTGATGTGGTAGTTTTAGGAAGTTAATAGAGTAGGGGAGTAATATCTTAATGTTTTTCACATAAATCAATGAATGAGTGGGGTACATTAGTTGGGTGATACTACCTCCGTTCCATATGTATCGCAACATTTGACATTTTGCACTATTCATATACTACCCTTTGACCTTCTTTTGTGATTTATACACAAGGATAAATATAGCCATGTGGGATCTTGTTAGATTCGTCTCGATATATGCTTAATTAATATCAACTTTTTATAATTTTTTACTTAATAAAATTAGATATATTAGCGTCTAAAGTAGTGCGTTGGGAGGCGTAAAACTCCCTATGTTGCAATACATATGGAACGGAGGTAGTATATAATAAACTATTGGTGGGTCTATGCCTAAAATAGAAGTGTTGCAACTAATATGGGACAACCATATATATAAAGTGTTGCAACTAATATGGGATGGAGGGAGTAACATATATTCATCGATAAGTGAATAGGCGAATACTTTATAAAAAAAAGTAAACATTAATGTTTTTAATGATTTTAAACCAAAGGTACGGCGATTCGGCACATACTAATGTCGTTGTCCAAGAACAGTTTTGAGCAGCTATGTCGTTTGATAACGGCTTGAAGAAGCACACTTAACGATAAATTACAAGTTAAATGAAACTCGAGAGTGCTACATAGAAAACATCGATAATGATCAAAGAGTTGTAGCTCAATGGTTATAGATGTGTCTTCCACATGAGGAACCGGAGATCAAATCACGGGGGCAACAATTGGGTATATATTCCCATTTTAGTGGAAAGGGGACGGGGGTTGGGGGTGTTTCTTTCGTGCTTTGGCCCCTCCTAATATGCTTTTGGACAAATAACATGCTTTTTGTACTGGTCAGCTTTGAGCTATCGAGAAAGGAGTGTTCCATCTCTTGTGAAGGGGATTTAAAACCTATCTTATTAGACGAGAAGGGGAATACTCTCTGATGTGCTTTCTATTGTTACCTTCTACTTCTGAGGAGTGATCAGACCAAGTTGCATGGCGATACTCTCACTCGTGACACTCATGAAATAAAAACTTAATGAAAATGTATCCTTTAAGGTTGTGTGGACTCTAAGCACCTTTTCCTATGACTTTCACTTGAGCTTTTAGATAATTTTCTCTCCTTATCAAAGTGGGATCCCAAATAAATACTTAAATAAAAAATATATATAATATATTATACCATCATCTATTTTCCCAGTTCCCAAATCAATATATATATTTATACTAGATAATAAAGTCGTCCCGAAAGGAGCTACCACATCGCTCCACGTCATTATACATAATTAATTAATTTATTTAATTTTCAATAGACAATAATTTAAAAGAATAATTATATTTTAAATAAAAGATTACATTCCTTATCTGAAAATACTATCAATATGAAATTATAAAAACAATCATAACTTTTATTTCAAATCTCATAAAATTATTAATTTTGCACCGTTAGATTCATCTCGAAAAATACTTCGAATTAAGATCCACTTATGATACTTTTTCCTTAGATTGTAAAAAATCTTATATTTTACCTATTTAGGGCATGTTTTATTTGGCATAAATGAGTTGAACAGAAGTGATTTGAATTGAACTAATTAATTTTATTTAGATCCAATGAGGCTTAAGGGACTGTTCTCCACAACTTATCTTCAGTTTAGTTCAGTTCGGTTCAATTTAATTCAGTTTAGTTCAGTTCAGCTTTGTACAATACTTTTACTCTCACATATCCCTATTCATTTCAGTTTAGTTTAGTTCATTTCAGTTAATTTAGTTCAGTTCAGTTCAGTTCAGTTCAATTCAGTTCAGTTCAGTTCAGTCCAACTATTTTATGTCGAATAGAACATACCAATATTGAGTAATATCCGAGGCCAATTGAGTTTTATCACTTTTAAACTAATAGAATTAACTAAGAAAACAATGTTACTTAACACTGAAGTCTCACTCGAGTTGGACATGTAAATAAACTCATCTAATTCAATTTATATACAATGAAAGATCATAAGATAGAAATATATTAAAGTCGGCTCGAATTAATAAAACACCAAAAATCATCCAAACTAATTTAAATTCAATCAAGTTTAGGTAAAATAAATGTACTAGCAAGCTGGAGTCTAGATTACGATACACATTAAATTCGATTAAGGCCCCGTTCAGTTCAACTTATTTTTACTGAACTGAACTTATTTTTACTGAACAGAACTTATTTCTATTGAATTGAACTTATTTTTACTGATTCATATTGTTTTTTCTTCTTTGCATTATTGATTTTTACTGAACTGAACTTATTTTTACTGAACTGAACTTATTTTTACTGAACTGAACTTATTTTTGCTGAACTGAACTTATTTTTACTGAACTGAACTTATTTTTACTGAATATTATTATTTTAAGGTGAACTGAACAAGGCCTAAGTTTGATCTCTTTTAAGTAATTCGAGTTAGTTGAAAATACTGTATAAAAATAATAAGTCATCTTCCGGGCATTGCCCGAGTTAGAAGCTAGATGGCACTCAATGTCCTATATGGTGTGAAAAACATTGTGAAATGTAAATACAATCAAGATAAATGCATTGAGAAACAACGATATTCCTTATTTGGGACCAGCAAAACTTGGGTCTGAGCCTAAGATGAGCCACCTTTCAGGCCCTGACCCAGCTGATAACTGGCCCTCTGAATATACTATTCCCTTTGGCCCAAATCAGCATAACACAAACTACTGATATTTATAACCATGATGTATAATGCATGACAACTTGACAAGTGCAAGAAGCCATGTCCAAGTTCAAAAAATCAAACAAATACGATATCTTTTCATCCACGAATATTTCCCCAAACATGACAACTCAACATGTACAATTTTACATCTATTGTTCAATTATGTAATGATTTTTTTTCTTTTTTAGTATAATGAAGATATCTTTCCTTCCACACACAAGCGATGGGCCGCACATTGAGAGTGACATATAACTTAAGTAGCTAGAGCCTCTTCGATTTTAGGGAGTACTCGGAATGATTCTCACTTACCATGATGGCTCCTTAAGCACTAAATTTAGATGATGGGTCATACTATTGTATTATGTATCGCAACAAAGTTTAAACCTCGTCTTAGGCCCATGTGCTTGCTTCTTCTCTTACTTTACGTAGTGCCCCACCCCAATAGGCCAACATTGATGGGCATTTACTTGCATGGTACATGCTGCTCATTGCTCACCAAGTCACTAGATCCATCATGAGTTTGTTCATTTTGTGAGCTTGTGGTCCTACCAATTCAAGATGAGCACTGGGTACAAGAATCTATTGTGAAACAAAAGATACTCTATTGGTTTGTTTGCTTGACATGTACATATATCGGAAGTTTTCCACAAATAAGATGCATAAACTTGTTTCATCGACAATAACAAACTCCCTAGGAAGTAGAGATTTCTAGGCAATTCTTAAACAATGAAAAAATAAACTTCCAAAATTTATTAGATAAGTGAATCCTACTGCCATCAGTACTTTGGCATTTCTTATTTGTTAATATTTATGGGCATCAGAGCATTTTAGAAAGTTACATTTCATACATGACCAAACAGTCATCTTATATATCAAAGTTGTTGAAGACAGAACATTCTGTACCGCATAGTGTATTAGATATCAACACAATAGGGTCATAGAACATAGAGCATGACTGCAGGATTATTAGCTCAGCATGAACCAAGATATAAATTCACTTTAGTTACACTGAGGTTCATTAACTTCAAATCGATAGCAAGATGTATATCATACCTTTGTCCGTTTTCATTTCATATCAATGTTTTGACTTTTTCACTATTAACAATTGATACTTTGACTGTCCATAATGATTTATACATATACGGAGTGATAAAAACAATGAGGTGTGATCCTAGATTCTTCTCAACATGTATATTTTTACCAAAATCTCAGTTGCATATTTTGGACTATTAGAGCAACTAAACATATTATTGTTTTAAATTATAACTCGGCAAGCATGAAAACTCAAACGAACCATTATAAAAGAATAGACAAAAAGTATTCGGATCGTATGAAAGCGAACCTTGAGGAATGTGCGAAAACGGCACAAACACGAGCAATATCAGCGGCCAAAAGCAAGTCCTGGTGATAACCGGTGGTCAGGTACGAACGCAAGCAAGTGAAAGTTGTCCAAGGCACCTCCACACCCTATCAATCAAATAATTACCCCACTAGTTACTTGATTTTCACTCCTAATTACAATTACCACTAATAGAATAATCAAACTCATTCTTAAATGTATCAAATCTTTAAAGTAGCCACCTACCGAATAAATTATCTTTATTAATCCGAGATTATGTGCAACTTATTATGGAAATTCAATCCCAGACTACCAAATGTCGTAAACATTGATTTTTACATAAATTAAGCACATAATTGCACAAATTATAAACTCATACGAAATTACAAATGAATAAAGAAGCTAAAAACAAATTTACCATTTTAGTTTTGCACGAACATCTGGTAACCGGGCTATGGGTCGACTTCTGCAAAAATCCTCAATCAATTACAACAATAAAAACACAAAAACAATTACATTAAATCAAGAACCAAGAAAACAGTTATGTTGATTCAAAAACCATTGAAAACAATTACATTAAATAAAAAAAAACATGAATTATAGTAAATCAAAAACCAACAAAGCAATTACATTAAGTCAAAAACATGAATTTCATTAAAACATGAATTATACGAATCAAAAACCCAGAAAACAAGGACATTAAATCCAAGTATTAATGAACGAAAAAGAACAACGAAAGATTCAATTACATTAAAAATTAATTGATAACAATAAAGAGAAGAGATATAAGTAAGCAATACCGAAAACGAAATTAATGCGTCAGCGGCGGCGGCAATTTCTGGGTCGTCTTTAGAAGCACTCTTCCGTTTTCACTGGTTTGCCGAAGAAGACTTGGATGTAGAAACATCCACTTGCGCCGGTTCAGGTGGCTGAACCTCGTCATCTCGCATTGGTCTCACATGTAGTTCGTAGGTCGGCGCCGACGCCTATTTGAAGCTAACATAAGTTGTAACAGCCCCGATCAAATAAAATAATAAAACAATGAACAGTAGCGGAAATACTGTTGATCGGAGTGTCACTTGCTAATTCAAACATTGGTGTCTAATTTCATTAATAGAAAATCATACTTCAAATATTATCCGAAGTGAGGTCATAAGCCTCTTGCAACCCAAGTCATTATATATTGATGAAATCCTGAAATGATAGTAAGTAAGAAATGATAACAAAAGACGAAATAAAAACATAAGCACAAAATCCTATCTCTCACTCTAGCCCTTTAAACCACCCAATCATCATCTTTCTTTACCTATAAAATATATATATATGGGGTCCACAATCAGTGGGGAGCTACTAGCAGTCCTCCCAGGTTAAGTAAGATTCAATAAGCTAATTACGATAATCAACATCAATTATAGTATCCATAACTTAGTCACATAACAACATAAAGATCAACCATAACATTATAATTTAACATAAACTCCTTAAAAATATCATTCTATCAAAATAGACTCATTTTCCAAATATAATTACATTTCCAAAATGATAACTCAACGTCACATCATCACATATCATCACATCAACAACGTTGAGGGGAGAACTGAACGTAAGTGGATGGACATAAAACCACCCACGATCCAACATGGTGAAAGTATTAGGATACGCACAACCAGCTTAGTGTACGATCACACATATGTCTGAGTTTTGCTAGAACTCCCATTGCTACTTTCGACGCACCTATCTCAGTGCGCCGTACCCATCTCAGCACAACCTAACACTGGATGACGACTAAAATCATGTGGTCTTACGTACCCAGCTAGGTAGGCAAGTTAAGCCCTAGTGCTAGCTCACACTAGAGTGACAGTTCATACCAAAGACCCATCTCAGCCCATAGGATTTCTCTTCCTCAACAAAACAACCAATGTACCCAGCTCAGCACATGGTTTTTGACTCAATAAAATATCATTTCAGCAACTCTATGTACCCAGCTCAGTACAAGAGCAAATCATACCAGCATTACTTTGTACCCAGCATAGTACAAGGTAAACATCATCTCAAAACACACTTTGTACCCAGCAAAGTACAAAGTAAAAATCCTTTCAACCATTGGATAAAATCATATAATAGTAATAGTAAACATGAGATTCCAGTAAAATTATATTTAAAATCCGAAATACACAAATCTTGATTTGTTGGCATAAGTGGAACGAATCCGACTTAACATCAATTCAACAACATTTGGTTTGAAAATATATAATTTGGATATTATATTAAATCTAGGACATACAAATGTTGTATTATCGGCATAAGTGGAACTAATCCAACTTAATGTCAACTTAACAACATTTGGTTTGAAAATATAAAAGTTGAATATTCTATTAAATCCAAAATACACAAACCTTGTATTATTGGCATAAGTGGAACTAATCCAACTTAATGTCAACTCAACAACATTGGTTTGAAAATATATAGTTTGAAATTAATATAAAAGTTACAAACAAATCAAACGAATTTGTTTATAAATTATCAATTTACATACTTTAATTTAATCAAAAATGAAAACAATAGTTTTCCTTAAATTCTCTATAATAAAATCACTTTATAATGTAAGTTTAACCTCAAATAACCTTTCAAAATGGTCTAAAAGTTGCTGCCATTTTTCTGAAAATACTAAGGATTTTCGGCAATTAGGTTTTTATTAAACAATAATTTTAAATTTAAACCATTAAATTATATAATAATAATCTAAATTGTTTTAAATCAATATAGTCACGAAACAAGGAGGTTTTAGCTAAATATTATCAATTTTATTTTGATTAAAAAGGATAAACTAAATTTGTAGTTTTTCGAATAAAACAATTTTACTAACCGATAAATAGTTCAACCTATTTACACAACAAGCCAAGTAAATTAATTAATATTATAAAATAATTAATTTAAATAATAAATATCAGTAATTTAACTAATTCTCGTGCATATAGAAAATATTTCATAAAATAGATTTAATTTACAACACAAAAATACTTTCGGTAATAATTGCACAATTAACAAATTAATTACCATAATTCAAATAAAATCATACCAACCAATTTTTAACATGAAAGAGAACATATACATTCCAAATAAATCATATATTCGACATGCATACATATATAATCAATAAATATAATTTATACACTCAAATATGCACATATGTAATTCAAAACTCATAATTACTAATTAATTCATAATAAATCCGAAATTCAAATATAATTCATATAATTTCACATAAATCATATCAAATAATAATATAACTATTTCTACTATAATAGATATAATTTACTCTAATTAACTTAGTAATCAAATTAAACTAGGATTAAAGCTAGTTACCTCAATTTCGGTGGAAAATAGAATAGGAATAATAAGAGAATAAGAGCTCAGATCCTTCCTCTTCAACAAGCTCTAACTCTACTACTTCACCTCCTAAAATTATCCCCAACCAAAAATTGGAATTAGAATTTGAAGTAGAAATTGGTAGAAATAAATAGGAAATTGATGAAAATAACATTGTAAATTCATGAATAATTTTTCCAAAGCTCAAAAATTCTTAAAAATTTATGGAGAGCAAAAAAAATCAGTAGGAGAGGAGAGGGGAAGCTCACGGTAGCCAAAATGGTGGAAGGAGGTTGAGTAATGAAATATTTTTTGCCCAAAACTTAGTTAAATAAAGGAATTTGACCATAGGGTCAAAGGGCTACAAGTAGGGTCAAAGGAGGGGTTGCTTGTGCAGGAAAAATGCTGAACTTGCCTCCAAAAATCAGTCCACATTCATCCATTCCCTTGGGCTCCAAGGTCAAAAACTTTAAAGATAAAAGCCAAAAATGTAATATTTTGGAGTTTAAATAATTAAATATTATAAAAAATCCGAAAATCAGCTTTTATTAACACAAAATCATATTTTTGTAATTAAATAAAATATTAGATTTTAAATTAATTAAATAAAATCATTTTTATCGTTTTTATCAAACAATTGGGCAAAACCGAAGAAAATTGATTAAAAATCCAATTTTCGTAAATAATTTTCACAAAAATTATTCTGGCATCATAAAAATAAATATAACATTTGAATAAAGTTTAAACATAATTTTAAATAATTATCTATTAAAAATAATATTTAATAAGTGAAAAATAGTAAAAACGGAAAAGAAATTAATTAAATAACGAAGGTTAAACGCGAAAAATTTAGAGTGAATTTTGAGGTTTTACATAAGTATCCTCCCCAATATCCATGTCCCGTAAGAACGCTCGCCACCCATCTCCGGTGACATCCCTAGTCATATTGAATAATTAAAAAATCTTATCCAAATCGAGTTTATGTCGATTAAATTTGAATTTGATTTCGACTTGTCATAATTTGAGTTTGAGATAAAGTGAATAGTCAATTATCCTTAAGCGAACCCCAAATCCCTCACGTATGCCTGATACTCCTTTACGAGTACCATGTTCAACCGACAATGTTATTACTACATCAAGATATTGTAAATCCAATACATCTACTCCGGCAGGTCTCAAAACCCTCTTCCCAAAGGCTACATATTTGCCAGAAGCACATGCAAGTCTATAAGACTTCAGAAGTTTTTTGTAATTTTCGATTCCTAAGGTATGCTCTATTTCACGTATCACACGTGACATTTTCTAACTATTTGATATCTATAAAACCAAACTGTTGTAGAAGCGATTAGCAGCCACCTACAATCAAATTCATTCAATCGAAAAAATCACAAATCATTGCAAAAAACAGACTGAGAAAAGATGAACATAGTAAATACACCTTGAATTTTGTTGCAATAACAGTATGTCTTTGCTTTCAGAAGCCATTAGGGAAATTCTTTACACTAGTAATTCAATGCGTAAAAATTTAAAACTAGAATTGTGATTTAGACATTAAAATGGTTTTGGTTTTGAAATTGTTATTTCTGTAAAAAAAATGGATAAGATAAGGTGTTAAAAAGTATCTCTATTATATAAGTGAAGAGGTGGGGGTGGACACCAAAAAGAATAAAAAAAAAATAATTAAAATAAATCAATGAGTTTATTAAGTAGTTAAATTTTGTTTCCAAATTTAGCCATCAGATTTTTAATAAAAGATGTTCAAAACTTCTAACTAAAATATCTAAAAACCTACAAAGTAAAAACAATTTTAAAAAATATCAAAGATTATATTTTCTTGAGATCTATAAATAGGCACCCACTTTGCTATATTTTTAACTTTGTTATACTTTTGAATTTTTTTATTTTGAGATGCGACTATCCATAAAATTATCTACTGTAGTTTATGAAATTTCATAATAAAATTGTTATCGCACGCATCACGTGCATAGAAATCTAGTTGTTTTATGTTACAAGTACAAATACAGAAAAAGACCAAAGCAATAGACAATAATTAAAAATAATGATTATATCGTAAATAAATGTTACATTCCTTATCTAAAGCTACTACTAATCCTTATCTAAAACTACAACTGATATAAAATTATTAAATAAGCCATAACTTTCATTTCAAATCTCAGAAAATTTTAATTTTTCCACCGTTTGATTCGTCTCGAAAAATACTTTGAATCAAGATCCACTTATGATATGTTTTATTATAAATAATTATTTAATTAATTTAATTTGCAATAGACAATAATTAAAAAAATAATTATGTCGTAAATAAATGTTACATTCCTTATCTAAAGCTACAACTAATCCTTATCTAAAACTACAACTGATATAAAATTATAAAATAAGCCATAAATTTCATTTTAAATCTCATAAAATTTTAATTTTTGCACCATTAGATTCGTCTCGAAAAATACTTTGAATCAAGATCCACTTATGATATGTTTTCTGAAATTGCAAAAAAATAACTTATATTTTATTAAAGGTGTCAACTAGACCACTCATTAATTAAAAAAATAAGTTTTTAAAAATTAAACACATAGTCATAAAAGATAAATATTATCTCAAAGATAAGAAAAACTAAATTTGTATGTCTTTAATACAAATTGCGCAATGATTCATAATATCACTCATATTAATTGTTATAATGGTAATCATGCACAGAGGCGGCATAAGGGCATTTTCTGTTTGGAAGAAAATGTCAAATGATTAGAATTGAAGAATCTGCATATCCTATGAAATATATGGGGGTAAAAGGTAATTTTTATTTGGGTGCATCAATTAGGGTTGGGTCAGTTAAAATATTATTTCAGTTGTTAAATTATAGTTGGTGCACCCTAACACAAATATACAAAATTATAAGGTCATTTTAGAAAATTTAGATATTTTGTTTTTATCATATGGAAAAGGAAAAATTGCCTAGAATAATGCAACCTTTTGGCGATTCGCAAATAATAATGCAACCTAAAGATTATTCTGGAATAATACAACCTTTATACCCCATTTATTTTAAATAGGAAAAATTACCGGTTACCTGAACAATTGGTAATTTTTATTTAAAACTTTAAATTTTAATTAATATATTAACAAAAACTAAAAAAAATAAAAGATAAAATCCGATACCCCCTACCCCCCCCCCCCCCTCCTCCCCCCGCGCCAGCCTCAACCCCAAACCACCCCCTGCTGCGCCAACCCCCACCCCCACCTCCCCCTACCCTCCTCGTCGCTGCACCACCACCGGACGAACCCCCTCCCCTTCGCCTTCGCTTCCCCTCCCCTCCTCGTGGCTGCGCCACCACGAACTCCTCCATCCCCTTTTTGTTAAAACACTTGAATGTGGTGGTTTTGGGCAGGGGTGAAGAGTTTTCGAGGGAGGTTGGTGATTTTCGGTTGCGGCAGGGTTGCGTGGGCGGTGCTTTGGTGGTTTCACGCGGGGGTCGTCGTTGTTGGGCGGTTTATGGGGGGTCGTTGTTGGGTGGTTTCGATCGTGGCTGGGGGTCGGAAAATCGGGGTGGGGTGGCAGTGGTTCTGGGGGGTGGAGGTGGGGGTCATGTTCTGCGTGGGGTTGGGGGAGGGGTGGGTGGGAAATTTTTTTTTGTTTTTTTTTTGTTTTTTTTTAAAATTATTTTATAAATCCATTTATTAGAACTAATTATAAGCTGACACGTGTCCCACTTAACCTATTATTCAGGTTAAAATTGATATGATCCGATTTTGACTTGTTTAAAATAAATGGGGTATCAAGGTTGCATTATTCCAGAATAATCTTTAAGTTGCATTATTATTTGCGAACGGGCAAAAGGTTGCATTATTCAAGGCAATTTTTCCTATGGAAAAAACAATTCCACATGGTCACTGTAGTTACATATACAAAATCATAGGTACATTTTAGAAAGTCAAAATATTTTGTTTCCACCATGTAGAAAAACACAATACTACAAGTTCACCATATCGAATTTCCCAAAAATCTTTTTGGTCACTCATCAATTAATAAAATATTTTTTAAGAAAGTTAAGTTGGTTTCTCAAAAACATATTTCGATATACACCTTACATCTTTTTCAAAAAAGATATTCATATTTGGTAAACTATCAACTAGCTATAGGCGACACAAGTACGTACTACTCAAAAATAGTCCACAATAAGAGAATTTCAAGTAAACGTGTGCAACGTAATGAATCTTGATGATACATGTAATATCAAACCAATGCAGATTATTGTCAAACACAAACCCATAAAAAATAATGTAAATATATTTAAACATGCAATTTAAATTGGGAATATAGATTTATACATCTCGAAATTGGTATGCAAATCAGACCCGAAAGGAAACCATGCATTATAATCTCAAACTAAATAATCTCTATGGATGAGAAACAATTATTTTTTACCTATGTGAATCATGATTTTTCTTCATAAATCTGCTCGAAATCATTCAGGCACATCTCATTTCAGACAAGTTTTATTATACGCATGTGTGTATTATGAGCATGGTACACCCACAACTATATTTTTGCTCATTGCTTATTTGGATGTCTCAACCCATGGTGATCTGATGAGAATAATCAATCATAGTATAATTATTGTAACACAAGTTCTTCAAGTGAAATGGATGAATTTATAGAAGAAATGAAAGTGAAAAAGACTAATTATGTGACTCTATAGTGTCGACAATATCAATAATAGTCTAGAGAAAATATGTTTGTTGTTTTTTTCATTTATTTTGAGACTTAACTTTACCAAATTAACATTTGTGTATTAGACAACTTTAACTTCAAGTTATTTTATTTTTCAAACCACCAAGCATATAATGACTGTTCTTAGAAGGACACTACTATAAATATAAAAGAAAGTAATTTTAAGTTCGAGATAAAGAAAATTATTATTAGCTCTTAATATAAGAATCCTTTAAACATTAAATAATTTTTACGTTAGTCGCATGAGAATTATATGTAAATAACTACCGAAATATAATATCTCTTAGTTTTTTAATTATTTTATAATATTTTGTTAATCTTAAAGTGTTTAATACTGAAATTTAGATATGATGGAAATTATAACCAAATAAAACCCAACCCGGGCATTGCCCGGGTCAGAAACTAGTATATATATATATAAAAGAAGTTTTTTTTGGGAGTATTGGTCGCGCCATGTAGGATGGCCATGTCACAAAATATATTTAATATAACATTTTTTGAAAAGATAATTAGACTTTTGCATAGATAAAAGAAAATTTTAGTTTTAAAAAGATAATAGACTTTTGGATAAATAGTAAAAGATAAATTTGAGTTTTAAAAAGATAATTAGACTTTTGGATAAATAGTAAAAGATAAAATTTGAGTTTTAAAAAGATAATTAGACTTTTGCATAAATAGTAAAAGATAAAGTTTGAGTGTTAAAAATATAATTAGACTTTTGCATAAATAGTAAAAGATACAGTTTAAGTTTTATAAAGATAATTATACTTTTGCATAAATAAAAAGATAAAGTTTAAGTCTCAATAAACTAAAAGAATGATTATAATTTATGAATGAATCGTAACTTTAGTTATACAACTCAAAAAATTATAATTTTCACACCTTTGGACTCATATCGAAATATGCTTTAGAATAAGATCCATTTTGAATACTTATCTTATTATTACGTATGGATATCCATTACTGGATAACCTATTTTAATACTATATATTTTAAAAGATAATTAGACTTTTGGGTAGATAAATTGGGCGCGCCATGTAGCATTGCCACATCATAAAATATATTTAATATAATATTTTAAAAAAAATAATTAGACTTTTGGATAAATAGTAGAAGATAAAGTTTGAGTTTTTAAAAGATAATTAGACTTTTGCATAAATAAAAAGATAAAGTTTAAGTCTCAATAAACTACAAGAATGATTATAATCTATGAATTAATCGTAACTTTAGTTATACAACTCAAAAAATTATAATTTTTACACCTTTGGACTCAAATCGAAATATGTTTTAAAATAAGATCCATTTTGACATACTTATCTTGTTATTATGTATGGATATCCATTGCTGATAACCTATTATAATATATTTTTTAAAAGATAATTAGACTTTTGGGTAGATAAAAGATAAAGTTTGAATTTTAAAAAATCAAACTTTTAGATAAATAGTAAAAGATAAAGTTTGAGTTTTTAAAATCAGACTTTTAGATAAATAGTAAAAGATAAAGCTTGAGTTTTGAAAAGATATGCATAAATAAAAGATAAAAATTGAGTCTCAATAAACTACAAGAATTTTATAATTTATGAATTAATCATAACTTAAGTTATACAACTCAAAAAATTATAATTTTTATAACTTTGGACTCAAATCGAAATATACTTTAAAATATGATCCATTTTGACATACTTATCGTATTATTACACAGGGATATCCATTTTTGCGGGTAATAAGTATTGAAAAAGATTAAGTATCGAAAAAGAAAAAGTTTAATAAAGGTCATGTAATTATGTGAATATGAAAATAAATTATATCACTATTATTTCGGGTCACAAGAAACACAGTGAATTTATAATTCGGGGAAGTCCAATTTCCAGCTAGGGTAGTAACCAAATGAGTCCAAGGTCTTCGAATCCAGGCACCTGCAAAACCGAGCACCGTGAACTACCCGGGGGATGTTCCCGGGATCGGCTCTTCGATGCTTAAGTCAGATATGATCTCAGAAATCAGAGAGAATAGTACTAGTAAATGCTCTGCAATATATGGAAAAACGTACCTGAATGATCAGATGAGAATACTATTTATAGGTAGTACTGAGGTGACGTCATCTGGTGAAGATGATGATGTCATGAAAGCCTTTTAGTCAGTGGGCCTGACTGAAGGCCTGTACTTCCCAACCTGTGGGATCCTTAGGGGTAAAATGGTAATTTTGCCCCTAAGGGTATTTTAGTCATTTCACCGGTTAGGTGGGCCATGACTGGAAGGGGCCCAAACATTAGCCCCACACTCTATGTCGTAGTGTCAGATCACGATGAGACTGCGATGTGGAGCGGAAAAATCTGTCTCGGTTGTTGAAAAAATTCGACGTACCCCAAAGTGGGGTTGATTTTACCAAATTCGAACGCCCTCACCCTTAGAGGATGAGAGCAAATTCGAACGCCCTCACCCTTAAAGGGTGAGTGAAAGTTCGAAAGGCCTCACCCTTAGAGGGTGAGAGAAAATTCGAAAGCCCTCACCCTTAAAGGGTGAGGGAAAATTCGAAAGCCCTCACTCTTATGGGGTGAGTGAAAATTCGAAAGCCCTCACCTTGAGAAGGTGATTGAAAATTCGAAAGCCCTCACCTTTAGAAGGTGAGTGAAAATTCGAAAGCCCTCACCCTTAGAAGGTGAGTGAAAATTCGAAAGCCTCACCCTTAAAGGGTGAGTGAAAATTTGAAAGCCCTAACCTTTAGAAGGTGAGTGAAAATTTAAAAGCCCTCACCTTTAGAAGGTGAGTGAAAATTCGAAAGCCCTCCCTAAAGGGTGAGTGAAAAATTCGAAAGACCTCACCCTTAGAAGGTGAGTGAAAACTCGAAAGTGAAAATTCGAGTGCCCTCATCCTTAGAAGGTGAGTGAAAATTCGAACGCCCTCTGACAGGCTAAAGTCGTATCACCTAATCAAAGATAATTCCTACAGTCCTCTAACAATAGTAGTCAAGGGAAGCAGGGTCGAATCCACAGAGAGATGGAGTTCTAAGTTAATATCCAGCCAAATAGCTATTTCAGACAAGATCAGATAGAAATCAGCTGAACTAATAATTAACTACTAGAAAACAATATAAAAAGGATTTTTACTCTATAAAATAAAGGTCTAGGGAATTAGTTCGGTCCACCATGCTTATACCAATCAAAGGAGCAAACAACTATCAGAACCTAGGTCGAGAATCGATAGATTAGAGCAATGTCAAGCTATGGTTAAGTCTCAACGCCCATAATTCAACATATGCAGCACGTTCACAAACATAATCAGAATTACTGGTGTGTACTAGGCCTCTAAAAGTAAGACGGATCTGTGCAAACAATTATTAACCTCAAGTAATCAAAGAAACTGCGCAATAACGTTAATTACTCAATAAGAACAAATCACACCATAACCTATCTCATCAAACCCTAGAAACTAATAGCAATTCAAATAATCATGGTATAAACATGGCTTCCCTCTCTAAATCCCTAGAAATTAAACTACTCACTCATAATTAAATCAACAATAATAAATCTAATATGAAACCCTAATAATTGCATCATGAATGAATAAATAATTAAGCTAAGCAATTAAGAATAATAAAAGAGATTAGAGTAGAGAAAAATACCAATTGACAGAAAGCAAGAACTTTTATTGAAATCGAATCTGAGGTTCAGTCACCTTTAATCTAATCTAAAGTGTTTAATCTAAAATAAACCTAACAACTATGGAAAATAAAACTAGAGAAAAAGATGTCTCTAAAAATATGACGAATAGCTATTTATAATAGCCCCAAAATCTAATAAAAAAATGAATAGAAAAAGATAGAATTTCGGGAAAAAGAGCTGTCCATGCTCCAGGCCCGATCGGATCAATTCCCACCCGATCGGGTGGCTAAACTGCAATTCTGCATCAACTTGCGAAGGCCGTATCTCTCAAACTAGAAGTCCGATTGGGGCGTGTGACCTATCATTGGAAATCGCTTGAAGTCTAGAATCCAACCCAATTGGAATTTCTTGATTATCAATTTTATATCAAAAGTTATAATGAAAATAGTGAAGGTGTGTCAGTTTTGGCACTTGTTTCACTAACTCTTTGCTTCATTCCAACTCAAAATCGTCCCAAACGGATGCATTGTGATCCTTGTGCAAGCTACCTTCATATTAAATGATTAATAGGCTACATCCTTGGTAGTCATGATCACTTTGTATCAAAATAACCTGAAAATCATCGAAACACACAAACGGGGAGTAGTAGAGCACAACTTATGTAATTCATGTCATTATGCACCTAAATGCTCAAAAAGGAGTTCTAAATGCAATCTAAATGCATCTAAAAACTATATATAAATGTGATACATCACCCTCCTAGGAAAAATAGCTCATAGAATTCGAGCACCTTCCTAGGAGAGGCTTTAAACACTTAGCCATACTTATTCAATTTTTAGAAAGCCCTTAACGGAAGGGTTTGGTGCAATTTCGAACGCCCTCCACACAGAGGTTCAACTAGAATTCGAACGCCCTCCTAGGAGAATGGCTCATAGGATTCGAGCACCCTCCTAGGAGAACACCTCATAGAATTCGAACACCCTCAACACAGAGGTTCAAAGGGAATTCGAACGCCCTCCTAGGAGAATAGCTCATAGAATTCGAGCGCCCTCATAGGAGAGGTTAAAAAAGACTTGGGTGCACTATTCAGTGACTTCAAAATTCGAACGTCCTCCGACTTGAGGGGTTCAGTAAATTCGAACGCCCTCCCAGGAGGGGTTCAATACGAGAATTCGAACTACCTTAATAGGGTGTTCGATACAAATTACAAACATCCATCATTGGGTGGTTTATAATAAAATTCGAAAGCCATCCTTGAAGGAATTCTATGAAGGACAAAATTCAAACGCCCTTAATAGAGAAGTTTAACACAAAATTCGAACGTCCTCTATAAGGTGTTCGAAATAGAATTAGAAACGCCCACTATTGGGTGACTTGAATTCTTCGAGGTGCCTGGTTAGGGCTAATTGAGTCCAATACTCAATTTTATAATTTCGAGGTGGCCTGGTAAGGGCTAATTGAGTCCAATACTCAATTACTCGAAAGGGGATGCCTTATGAAGGGCTTAACGTACTTAGAAAATTTTCTAAAGTATGGATTCAAAGAACAATCTTGAATCTACTCGAGGTAACTCAGTCAAAGGGTTGTACCTTTTGAAGAGTTCGAGGTAGCCCCGGTGAGGGGAGAGTTGTACAGCCGAATTTGTTCGAGGTAGGCCCGGTGAGGGTCAACGTTTAAAAGTCCACTTTTTGGGTAGTCAATCGTATTTGACCGTTTTTTATACGTTTGAACCGTATAAATACCGTATTGAAACAAATCCCCCTCTATCCTCTGGCACGAACTCCCATGTTGGGTTACTGTTCACATTAGAGAGGTTACTGTTCAGGGTAGGTGAGATATAAATATCTCACTTCTTTCCTCATTTACTCACTTGCAATTTCTCTCTCTAATTTTCTCTCCCTTTTTAAGAAGCCTTTTGCTCCTTGTGTGCTGCTCAGAGCGTGTCAAGAGAGAGCGAGGAGCCTTCTTCGTGTAATTCGACAGGTATGACATCTCATTTTTTATTCTTTTCCTTGCTTTCAATAAATTCGATAGGGGTCACTGTAATACAAATAATGAACCCTGTTTTCGAACTGAGTGCCCCATATGCCTTGCCCCTTCCTTATATGCCTTGGGTAGAAACATGGGTAGATGGGGCTCCTGTTGTATCAATAGCTTATTGGGTCCCGAATTCTGATATTTTGCTCGACGCCATTCCTATTGAGGAAGAGGAGTGTGAGGAGGATTTCGAGGGGCCTGAGGAATTTTTAGATCATCCTAATAAAGTAACGATAGCCTTCTCTCCTACTAAGAGGAGTTACTTAGATTCTTTCCTTTATCTTGGTGTAGTGCAAATTGTGGAGATGACGGATGAGGGGACTTCGACATCCGATTATATCGAGCCCTGCCCTTCCCCCAACATGAGATTGGGAATAAGTGGCCACTGGTCAACGGGGAAGTGGCGAAAGGATCTTCACGAAGGGATGTCGTTTTTGTCGACTCTGTACCATATAAAGCTGCCCTATGTCATGTATCCCCCACAACTCACAGATTTGGTAGTGTCACCACCTCCCGGGTGCGTCGTTGTATATAAATCATATTTTGAACTGGGGTTGCGCTTTCCCTTGCACCCATTTTTTAAGGAGATTTTAGAGGCATACAACATAGCCTTATGTCAACTTATGCCTAACTCAGCTGGGACGATAGTTGCATTTTTGTGTATCTGTCGCATGCTTGGAGTGCGACCGTCCTTGCGCCTTTGGCGCAATATGTTCCGGATACAAGAAGTCTCCGAGCTTCGCCATGGGCCTGGTTGGTACTCTTTTCAGGCGAGGCATCTAATAATGATCAAAGATGGCCTTGGGGATAAAAAATCGTATAAGTTCACAACTGAGATGCCAACCAACCACGCTCTTTTTCGAGGAGAGTTTCTCTTCATCTTTCGAGGGGACCAGCCGTGGGATATACCGGTAACTCTGTCCGATAGTCCTCCTAACTTTGGCATGAATCTTAATGTGCCTGAAATGGACGTCGAGGAGGCTATTGTGGCTATTCACTGTCAAGCCACGTCGTTTCATGTCGACGGGAAGCCTAAATACAAGACTGATCACTGGCTGCCTAATGATAAGGATTTAGCCAACGAGCATTTCCTGTCAGCTTTCGGCGTGTCCCCGGCATATGACCAATGTAGGGGTCTATTACTTATCTATTTCTTCTGTTTATGATATCAACCTTGGTTTTGACTTTATTTCTCTACTTTTGTAGTACTTGCTTACAATAATCTCGACGAGGAGATGAAAAAGAACACTGCTAAGAGTGGTATGGCGGCCATGGCCAGGCTGTCGATGAACTCGGGGGAACTCAAAGTTCCCAAACCTCCTGCTGTAAGTTCGAACACCCTTTCGTTGTATTTTGGTTTTATACGCTTCTTCTAACTTGTCTTTTCTTTGACAGAATCCAAAACATAAACCAAAGGCGAAATCGGTATCACCGAAGCCTTTACCTGCTCCTCCTGCAACTCTGCCTGACCCCCCTCCTCCAGCGGTCGAGGATCCTGAGGGTTTGAAAAGGAAGGCCCGCACCTCTCCCTCTGTTAATCCGTTAATACCGGATCTTAGTTTTCACCTGGGTGCATGTTCGAGTCCTTTGGCTGAGGAGGAGAATGTAGAGCCCTTGGTCAAGAAGACCAAAACTTCTTGGCTTGACGACGTCGACGGTCAGTCCGGCGCCGTAAGCATCGAGAATGCCAGCCGAAAGGCTCTTCGAGCTCGTTACCAACGAGTTCGAGAGGCATTGTTGGTGCCCGGGGATAAGGAGGATATCTCTAAGCTGAGTGCAGCGAAGGAGATCGAGACGCTCAATGAGTGCTGGTTACAGGTGAGCCTTTTTGTTTTCTCTTATTGTCCATATCCCCTTTCTGTAACTTAACCTTTTGTTTGTTGTTGCAGATGTCTGTCCGAATGGCCTGCCTAACTGAAAAGGAAGGTCGTGATTCGGGTAAGCTGGCCGAAGAGCTTGGTAAGTGCAAATAGGAGATGTTGGAGGCTTCTCGAAAGGTCTGCTCTCTCGAGGCTGAACTTGACGCGGCCAAGAGGTTGAATGCCGACAACCTCGAGGCTTTTAACAGCGAGAGGACGAGTCTGATGACCAACAGAGACGAGCTGTTCAACCAGCTTAAATCTGCTGAGAAGAAGCTCGATGCCTCACGCAAAGAGGTTGCGGATCTCGAGGGACAGCTTAGGGGCCACAAGGAGCTGCTTCATCGTGTTCAAGCTCAAAGAGATGACTTGCAGCGGCAATATGATAAGTCCGTCAAGGACTTAAAGCAGAAGAAAGACAAGTACATCCGCCGTTGGAAGCGATCGCAAGAGGGTAAGAACTTTGCTGACCAGAAGATGGTCAAGGGCTTTCAATCTGCTCGAGGTGAAATCCAGGGCTTTTTTGAGCAGACTCTAAAAGACTTGGCTCCGGAACTGGACTTCCAACAGGTTCTGGCCAAGTATGGTGAGTATGAACAGGAGGCCCTCGACGCCTATATGGAAAAGGAGAGGGCAAAGGGCAATCGAGGAGCTGGTGAAGCTTCCTCTTCTCTCCCTGAGGAGGTCGTTGAGGCTGCTGAAGATGAAGCCCCTGCCGACCTCTCTCCTGCCAAAGAAAGCGAAGTTCAACCCGCTGAAGCTGCTTCTGAAGCTGCCGAGGAGCCCGAGGGGGGTGAAGCCAAAGATCTGAGCTCTTCATCCGAGTCCTCGTCTGATGAGGAGGATGTTGATATTGAAGCCCCTTGACATTTGTAATTCCAGCACTCGTATTTTGCTTTTTGTAACTTAGTTACTTAGCTTTCTTTTTATTCTGTTTTCAAAGCTTGTAATCTTTACTTCGAATGGAATGAAAAGAACTTTTTGCTCATCATGTTTCATACTTTTCGCATTTATTTTCGACCTGCTAGGTCTCCTATTTCTTTTGTATGACAAAATTCGAGCACCCTCAAAGAAGGGTCCATAGAAATTCGAAGGCCCTCCTTAGAGGAGTCGCATCACTTAATGAAATTCGAGACCGGTGAGGTTATGAATCCGTTTTGAACTTGTTAGGTGCTAAAAATTTCGAACATGATGCATAATTTAAATAGATGACAAATTCGAAAGACCGGTGAGGTCGTATTTCATTCATAATCTTAACAAGTCTGTTTGGACCGGCAAGGTCTACAAGTTCAAGATCATTACAATTATTGCAATGCTTATCACAACAACTTAACAAGACCGGTGAGGTCGAAGTAGTACAATAACTATCTATCTTGCTGTCATATTAGCCCCTTAAGTGGTTGTGGTTGGCTTCAAACGTAGAACTTCCTCAAGTTGTCGATATTCCAGGGACGAAACAAAGGATCACCATCCATGTTCTCGAGTCTGTATGCTCCAGGACGAACAACCTCTGTTACTCGATATGGTCCTTCCCAATTTGGACTTAGCTTGCCAAGGTCCATCTTCTTTCCTGTTGCTTCAATCTTTCGAAGGACTAGGTCTCCGACCTCGAACTTTCTTTCCTTGACCCCTCGATTGTACAGCCTGGTCATTCTTGCCTTCTGAGCCATTGATTTGAGTAGTGCATTTCCTCTTGTCTCTGGTAGGAGGTCGAGATTGACGCTTTTTTCTTCTTCGTTTTGCCCGTAGTCAAAGAATGTTATCCTCGGTGAGGGGATATCTACTTCGACTGGCAGCACGACTTCACTTCCATAAACCAAGTGAAAAGGTGTATGTCCAGTGGCCTCTTTACCGTGGTTTGAGCTGACCATAGTATTCCTGGTAAGTCTTCAACCCATGACCCTTTCGCTCCATCTAACATCTTCTTTAAACCCTTTGAGGATGACTTTGTTGGCTGCCTCTGCCTGCCCGTTGGTTTGCGGTCGATTGACAGCAGAAAATTTTGTTTGTATGTCAAATCGAGCGCAGTAAGCTTTGATAGGATCACTGTTAAATTGTCGACCGTTGTCTGATATGAGTGCTCGGGGTATGCCAAAACGAGTGATTATGTTTTTCCAGATGAAGTCCTGCACTTTGTTATCTGTGATGGTGGCTAAGGGTTCAGCCTCGATCCATTTGGTGAATTAGTCGACAGCTACCAACAAGAATTTTCTTCCACCAGAAGCAACCGGGAAGGGCCCGAGGATGTCCATCCCCCACTGGTCGAATGGTAGCACAGCTTGCATTGTAGTGAGAAGAGAGGCTGACTGTCGATGTACATGGGCATGCACTTGACAGTTGTGGCATTTTTTGACCATGTCCTTGGCATCCTTCATCACTGTTGGCCAATAATACCCTGCTCAAAGAGCTTTACCAGCTATAGTTCGAGCCCCCTGATGACTCCCACAGGTGCCTTCATGTATCTCTCGAAGTATCTGCTGGCCCTCTTCGAACGTCACACATCTTAAAAGGGGATGTGTGAAGGACTTTTTGTATAACAGGTGGTCGTGCAGCAAAAACCAACTCGCACGGCGTCGCACTCTTTCTGCTTCTTTTTCGTCTTCCGGTAATTTTCCTTCTTCGAAGTATAGGCGGATACTTTGCATCCAATTGTTCGAGCGGTCTATGCTGCAAATGAGAAGTTGGCTGTTGATACTTGGTTTATACAACACCTCCCAAGAAATGGTTCGAGGCTCCAACCCAGATGCTGAGCTGGCCATTCGAGATAAAGCATCTGCCTACTGGTTTTCGGACCGTGGGATGTGTTGTATTGAGAACTTGGTGAGTTTTTGTTGTTGTTCTTTTACCTTGCCTAAGTACATCCTCATACTGTCCTCCTTTGCCTCGAATTCTCCTTTGACATGACCCACGACCAACTGTGAATCTGTCTTGACCGTTATTTCCTTAGCCCCATTCGAGAGGCATAGTTTCAATCCCACCAAAAGGGCTTCGTACTCTGCTTCGTTATTTGAGGCAGCAAAGTCAAATTTTATTGCATATTCCATTTTATTTTCGAGAGGGTCTATGATCACTAGACCGGCTCCGCAACCTGCTTTGGATGAAGAGCCATCAACATAGAGTTGCCATGTCCTGGTTAGGGTGGCAGTCTCGACTTCGGTTGGGCACTCAGCGATGAAATCAGCTAAGGCTTGTGCTTTAATTGCTCTTCTTGGTTCGAACTCTAGACCGTAGTCTGACAATTGATTAGCCCATTCAATAACTCGACTAGAGCCATTTCTACTTTCAATGAGCTTTCTTAGTGGCTGACTAATGAGTACTTTGATTGGATGAGCTTGAAAATAAGGTTTCAATTTTTGACTAGCCATCACCAGGGCATATATCATTTTCTCCGACGGGGGTATCTACTCTCAGCCCCTCGAAAGGCATGACTAACGAAATATACTGGGTGTTGTAGCTTTTCTCTTTCAGCAACGAGCACAGCACTTAGAGCGGTTTCAGATACCGCTAGATAAACGAATAATGTCTCTCCCGGCAAGGGTGAGACAAGCTTCGGTAATGAAGCTAAGTGGGTCTTCAACTGTTGAAAGGCTTTTTCTGCTTCACAGTCCCATTCGAAGCACAACTTCTTCAATGTGTTAAAGAAGTGTAAGCTTTTGTCAGCTGATCTTGATAGAAATCTTCCTAGGGCAGCCATACACCCTGTGAGCCTTTGGACCTCCTTCACAGTTCGAGGAGTCTTCATGTTGATGATGGCTTCTATCTTGTCAGGGTTAGCTTCGATGCCCCTTTCATCCACTAAGAACCCTAGGCATTTCCCTCCTCGAACGCCAAAGACGCACTTCTTAGGATTCAATTTCATGTTGTAAGATCGTAGGGTAGACAAAGTTTCCCGCAGATCTTGGATATGATCCTCGACTAGCTTGCTCTTGACTTTCATGTCGTCAACATAGACCTCAACATTACGCCCCAACTGCTTCTCGAACATTTTATTTACGAGCCTCTGATATGTAGCCCCTGCGTTCTTAAGTCCGAACGGCATGACCACAAAACAATAAATCCCGGAACTCGTAATGAATGCGGTATGCACCTGGTCTTCCTCGGCGAGGGGAATTTGGTGGTAACCAGCATTCGAGTCCATGAAGCTAAAAAGTGCATGTCCTGCTGTGGAATCGACCAGCTTGTCGATCTTAGGGAGGGGGAAATCATCTTTAGGACACGCTTTGTTAAGATCGGTGAAATCGACGCACATGCGCCATGATCCATTGGGCTTTCGAACTAGTACTACGTTCGACAGCCATTCTGTGTATTGACATTCTTTTATCATTCCGGCACTTAGCAACTTTTTCACCTCTTCAGCTGCGGCCTTGTTCCTTTCAGCACCCTGATGTCTTAACTTCTGTTTGATGGGCCTGAATTCTGACTTGATGTTTAGCTGATGTTTGGTGACCGAGGGGTCTATTCCTGGCATCTCATCAGCTGAAAATGCGAACACCTCTTGATACTCTTGGAGGAGGTCCACTATTTCTTTTCGAACGACCTGGTTAAGGTCCTTGCCAATTCGAACTGTCCGGTTAGGATCAGGTCCGAGTTGTATTTCTTCATCTTCATCAACCGGCTGAGGTCGATCGTAGTTGATTGGGTTCTCGTTATAGAACAAACCCAATGGTGGGGGTGAAATCTTGTCAGTTTCTTCTTCTCTTTTCCTTTTTCCTGAGCTTGCTTCGACTGACTTGCCTCTTCTCAAGCTATTGACATAACATTCTCGGGCAGACTTTTGGTCCCCATGCAACCTTCCGACCGTCCCATCATCTGCTTCGAACTGCAACAGGAGCTGGTAGGTCGAGATTGCAGCTTTTATTCTATTCAACGTGGGCCTCCCTATGATGATGTTATATGGGAGGTCGATGTCCACGACAAGAAAGTTGATTGGAAGGCATCGTCATTTTCCCTTGTCACCAAACCGGCTAGGCAAATTGATGACTCCAAGGGGGTGAACGGATTGCCCTCCGAATCCGACCAAAGGTTGGTCAATGGCCTTGATGTCCTTCTTTTCGTATTTGAGCTTTTGCAAGCATTCCCAAGTAATGATGTCTGCCGAGCTCCCACTGTCTATCAACACTCGACCAACCCTATGGTTGGCCACTTTTAGTTTGATGACCAGAGGGTCATCATGGGGGGTCTGTATCTCCTTCGAACTTTCTCCGAACACCATGGTGGGAGTGTCCGGCCTTTTCATTCTCTCGCCATCCTTTAGATGGTATAGGTGATTCTTCCTTGCGTTGTCGGTTAGGCCTCCCGAAGCGAAGCCCCCATCCTGGAGGTCGGAGACCTTGAGGGACTCCTTGTTGAATCGCTTGATGTAGCAGCTCAGACTTTCCCCTTTCTGCTGGGAAACGGACATCAGGTGGACACTAGTCTTTTTGTGACGTTTCGCTGCTATGAAGTGCTGAGAGAAGAGAGCTTCGAGAGCCGAGAAGATGGTTATAATGCCGTTCGGTAAGCTTGTGAACCAATTGAGGGCCAAGCCTTTGAGGGTGGTCGGGAAATACCTACACCACGTCGCCTCACAGAACGTCTGCACGCTCATTTGAGCTTTGTATGCTGCCAGATGGTCAGCAGGATCCGTAATCCCTGAGTAGTGCTCTATCAAAGGAATCTTAACTTTGCCCGTGTTAGGGGTCTCCATGGTATGTTGGCTGAACGGTGATTTGTGTGGCACTGCTGAACCCATTCGAAAGCCTGATTCAGCTACCTCCTCGGGCTCCTCGATCTGTTGTGGGTTCACTATTCTTAGAGTGTGACGGCTAGTCACGGGGTGAGACTGCGCTGTGGTTCGTGTGGCCACTATATGCTTCGAATTCCCTCCCTGAGATTGTTCTCTTATCTTTTCGATGATCTCCCGGGCGTCGAAGTTCTTACCCCTCATCTGCTTCTGTTGTATTATATGTCGAGCATCCTCCTGGCTTGGTGACATGATAGATTTTCCTTTCGAAGCAGAGGTATCTTTCTCGAAGGGCCACCAACAACATGCTCGGTTAGGGCACGTTTTGGCTGAGCTGCCCTTCGATGAGCCTGTGGTTGATCCAGGACTGTCGTCCCTCGGTCAGGGGGAGTAGTCTGTTGAGTCTTCATTACTGAAACGAGCTGTTGCATGACAGTAGTCATATGTCTTTCCATTCGGAGTTCGAGTTGTCGAAGATCCGAGTAAGTCACTGCTGGTGGTGGTGCTTCGAGAGCCATGTCAGCCTGGCTTCCAGTTTCTGGGACGTCGGTCTCGTCCTCCACGATAACACCTTCTTGGTTCAGCAGAGTAGTCTGAGCATTCTTAGAAGCAGTTCTTCGAGCAGCAGTACCGTGATTACCTTGTCCTCGTGTCATGGTGTTCGAAAATGCAGCTGTTTTGTTAGAGTCCCCACAGACGGCGCCAACTATTTCGGGGCACAAGAAACACAGTGAATTTATAATTCGGGGAAGTCCAATTTCCAGCTAGGGTAGTAACCAAATGAGTCCAAGGTCTTCGAATCCAGGCACCTGCAAAACCGAGCACCGTGAACTACCCCGGGGATGTTCCCAGGATCGGCTCTCCGATGCTTAAGTCAGATCTGATCTCAGAAATCAGAGAGAATAGTACTAGTAAATGCTCTGCAATATATGGAAACGTACCTGAATGATCAGATGAGAATACTATTTATAGGTAGTACTAACTGAGGTGACGTCATCTGGTGAATATGATGATGTCATGAAAGCCTTTTAGTCAGTGGGCCTGACTGAAGGCCTGTACTTCCCAGCCTGTGGGATCCTTAGGGGTAAAATGGTAATTTTGCCCCCTAAGGGTATTTTAGTCATTTCACCGGTTAGGTGGGCCATGACTGGAAGGGGCCCAAATAACTATATTTTTCATTAATTGTATGCAATTAAAAACAAAGTATTGGAGAAGAAAAAACACAAAGATTTAACGTAGTTCACTAACAATGTGTGAGCTATGTCCACAAGCAAAGGGAAAACAACTTATAGTATCTTGAGGAGAGAGAGTACAATATTACAAATTATGGGCAAAGGTTAATATAGGGTTTATATATTACCCTTCTAATTATCCTAGACCGAATGAACCTATTAATGGACCTAGAAGTTTAGAACAGAATAAAATGGTTTACTAAACTGCATACACTGAAAACTTCGAAAACCCCCGTACTTGGTTAATCTTAGCGCCAGATAATTCATGGCATATCTCAATGTTAATATTATATTTTTATATGTATACTAGCCTTTAGACCCGTGCAAAATGCACGGGAAATTTTAATGTTCATGCGAACTGCACTGGTTACAAAAATTCTTTTTAGAAAATTTAAAATAATCAGATCCTATGAAATTAAATTATAATTTTAGATTTTTAGTAAAGAATGTAGGTAATTCCATAATATAGATGTTTCATTAGCTTTATAACCTAATATATGTTCCACTGCATATAAGTTTTAACCCCGTGTTTTTACTTAAAAATTAAAATTGACTCATATTTTTACCAAATAATATTTTACTATAGTCCCACACATGAATGTTGTATTAACTTGAGAATTGTATTTTATTGTTCAACCCCGTCACAAAAAGTTGTATATAAACAATTGTTCGCCTGATGTATAAGTAATTGGTCACTTAAAAATCCACTATAAGGAAAAATAGTTGAAATATTAATAAAATTTGCAAGGAAATATCTTAAACTTTGTAGAAGTTTAGTCATAGTTACTTTAATAAACAGTAGATAAATACCACCAACTTGTCTATTGTTCTAACCCGTAAATTTCAAGCTTAGGGCCTGTTCATTTCAGCTTAATTTCAGTTCAGTTCAGTTCAGTTCAATTCTAATCAGTTCAGTTCAGTTAAGCTCCAATCAGTTCAGTTCAGTTCAGTTCAGTTCAACTCCAGTCTTTTATAACCATTTTGTTAAATATTATTATGTTGGTCTAATTTATTTTACTAATTGCTCTTATTATTATTATTATTATTTTATTTTATATCATTATTATTAAGTGTTATTATTATTATCTGTATATTATTTTGTTTATTATAGATTTATTCATTATTATTACTATTATCATTAGGGAGGAACATGGTTTAGGTTAAAAGCACTAATAAACCTGCGTTTTCAGCCCATAATTCAATCAAATCACGTCAAAACGATTTATGATGTAATTTTGCACGGTCCGACCCAATCATTTTATTACTAAATACTTCCTTTGTTTCTTTTTAAGTGCTACATATTGACTTTGCTACTATTCATCCATTATAGTTTGACTAGCTTTTACAATTTATGCATAAGAAAAAATATAGTCTTGTTGGATCTTGTTTGATTTGTCTCGATGTATACATTTTTAATATCTTGTTGTCATAATTTTTACAAATGCATAATTAAAGATAAAAACCATACAAAATGTGTCTCGACAAGTGTGAAAAAAGAAATGTAACACTTAAAAAGAAACAGAGGAAGTATTAATATATAATTAAATCTAATTATTAAAATAATACTATTAATTTAATTATTAGATATTATTGTTATTATATAATCATCATCAGGTATTAATATATTAGTACAAAGACTATAGAATAATTTTTATTAATTATCATTATAATTATTAATCACTATTATTATTAATTTATGATTATTAATATTATTTATTTATAATTATCCTTTAAAAATATCCAAAATAAAATTATTATTATTCATTAATAATTATTCATTATTATTACCTATCATCATAATTATTATTTAATATTCATATTATTATTATTTAAATATTATTTATGTATTTATTAAATTCAATTTAATTCAGTTCAGCTCGGTTCAGTTCAAGTTCAGTTCAGTTTGGTTCAGTTCAGCTCGGTTCAGTTCAAGTTCAGTTCAGTTTAGTTCAGTTCAGCTCCAATCAGTTCAGTTCAGTTCAGTTCAGTTATTTTCAGTAAATCTAAACAGACCCTTATTGTTGATAACTTGATATCCAAATTTTGGGAAAGAATATAAACCACCTCGTTAATCTGTAGATAATATTTCCTATTTATCGTGCCCCCATTTATCATATTGAGTCAAAGATAATTATATATAAGGAGTATATTTGGTACGATTTTCAATTAAATATTATTTAAAGATTATTACTTTTCGGTTAAAGTCAAGGATAAATACATATAATTAATCATATTTTTCTGATATCGTGTCAAAGATATTCCTCTAAGGAGTATTTTTGATACAATTTTCAATTATATATGTTTTAAAAATTTAAAAAATAATATCATTATCTAATGAAACAATCACGTCTTGCTGATTTTTTTACTTTTAAAAAAAATTGAGATAAATAAAATTATGAATTTTTTTGGCAAATTTCAATAAATTCATATGCTTATTTGCTTTAAACTAACAGTATTGAGACTTTTTCCTAGGAAGGAGAATAATTTTTTTTTTGAGATTATATAATCCATTAAAATCTTTAATATTTTAAATAAAAGGGATATTCCATATGGTACACTATACTTTTAGCTTTTCTATGTGGTACCACTATTTTTTTAGGATTCTACATGGTACCAATGTAATTTCATCTTATTCTATATCATAGCATTCCTTCAAGTAAAATGTTAATATAGGAGTCAAATAGGGTTAAAAGTTCACCGCATTTTACGTGTTTTGCTATAAAAATGCTTGAATAATGTCTTGGGGGTAACTTTGACCCCATAAGAGTCAAATATATGGTCAAAATTGACAATGATGATTTTTGTTAATTTTGACCTCAAATTAGACCAAAATGGCCCTTAAAAACTTTAATCCAGCTAATTTACCCGTAAACATATCATAACACACAAATCAAGACAGAATCCTAACCCTAATAATTTAATTAATGAAATGTTACGACAAATCATAAGACTAAAATACAGTGTTACCATGTATAATTCTCAAAAATCAGTGGTACCACACGGAAAAGAAAATAAATCCTTAAATGGTATTTGTGATATAGAAGTGCTTAAGAAAATAATATGCCTTTTTGAAGTGATATAGAAGTACTTAAGTCAAGTTATATAATATTCTTTAGGAAAGTAAATATAGAATATTTCGTCAATTATTGGCTGCTTTTTTCCATTATATTTTCTTAAGAACAAACAATACGGCTCTTGGTTACAATAAAAAGTTAGTGATTGACTTATTATTAGATTTTTGAGGTTATTATCTCTTTTTTTGATTGATTTATAATTAGATTTATTATTAGGATAATAGATTAGCTTTATCTTTGCTCAATTATTGGATACTTTTTTTAAATATATTATCTTAAGGTAAAAGTAAACGACATTGTTGATTACCAAAAAAAAGATATTTAAAGGAAATGAATATTGATTGATGCGTGGAGATTTCTATAGTTATCATATCCTTTTTTCCGATATTATAATATTTAGTAAATCACTAAGATCAAATCAATTATTAGTAAATGAAGTAAATTAGTTGCCATACATATTTAGTTACACATTTTAGCATAAAATCAAGGAGAGGTGTAAAAAAAATAGGCAATGATCTTTTTTCCACTATATACGTGCATATTTTCCTTAATATGAATTACCATTCATCTTTTCACTTAAATTAATAATAATACCATTACAATGGACTGATATATTATTTTTATTTTAAAATTATGATATATGTGAAAAGATGTTCTAAATTCTTCCCTAAAATACTATCTCATGCGGAAATATGTGTGCATTAAGGAAATCTTAGCCAAAAATGATCTTTTTTCAAAAATCTTGATATTTTGTAAATGTTCCTTAATAAATCTCTGAGATCATGGAATTAAGTTAGTTGCCAAACATATTTAGAGTCTATTCGGCAACGATAGTTATGGAGGTAGCTATCAGCTTTAGGGGCAGCTGTTAGCTATCTAGGTAGATGTCAGCTGTGAGTTGTTAGATGTCAAAGTAATTGCGTAAAATATTAGTATTCGGTAAAAGTAGCGTTTGGATTAGCTGTTAATAAATATTTACTTTATTATTTATTAAAAACTTTATTATATTTTTCCAACCTCTTCCTTTAACCTCTCCATTTTTTTTAGCTTTCCACAACCACTACCTAAACTCTACCTTCCTTGACCACTACCTTGCCAAACACTTAAATTTATAAATTAAAATTTTGACATCTACCTTAACCAATACCTCTATCACTACTTGCCGAACACGCCCTTAGTTACACATTTTTAGCAAAAAAATCAAGGAGAGGTGACGAAAAAAAGCAACAACCTTTTTTCCCACTATGTACACATTTTTTTATATTATTCATTATTTAATATAATTAACAATGACAGCATGTTATGATTGACTGATGTATTTTTATTTTTCAAATTAGTATATAAGTAAAAAAATGTTTCAAATCTAAGAGTTATATACCGTTATTATATGCATTCATAAGCAAAGAATGGAAAGTTAATGGTTTGAGATATTATGCCAAGTATACCTAAGATTGATATTGCGATTAAATGTTGTCATGAGCAAAGTATGGCAACTTTGGAGATGTTGGATGATAATGATCAACGCTAAATTAGGGAGTGAATACCTTGAATTATATACCATGATTATTGCTATTTTAAAATAAATTCTCATTGAATATGGTGACGACACGAAGGCTAAATTAATTTAGCGCTGACATGTGGTAATCTAGTGAGCCAAATGAACTGAGGGCCGACATGTGTCAACAACGATTTTGTTTTATATAATTATATAGATTTACATATATCTACAAGTCAAGTAATACACTTAATTAATTTTGTACTGTGTTCCCTTCTCATTCTAACGATTGGGATTTGATACTCTATCTTTCTCGATTATTATATCCTATTATTTCCCTTCATATTTATATTTTTATACTCCCTCCGTTCCAAAATGTTATATCCATTTGGAATATGGGGAAAAAACAAGACAAATAGAATCATAGGAGAATCTTATGTTTATTATAATAATTTTCATGTACTTTTTTTGTCCTTATTAGGAAAAGTAAGAGAGAGAGATTCAAATGTGGGGACCATTAAAGTACAAATGAGTAAAATATAGGTAAATGTTTAGATATTGAAGGGTAAAATGGGGAGATAAAATGTATATAAATAGAAAAGATTTTATATGGGTATATGATGAGTGATATTTATATCACTCTAAACCTCTTATTTTCCTTTGATTTGAATCATTTTTCTCCATTATCTTACAATTTATAGTTTCACTTTGCTCAATTCACGTTTTGTTAGTGATTGTAGCTATTTTGTAGATTTTTAGTCTTTTCGCTCATTTTCTATGACCTTTTTATGCCATTTCATTCGTGTTGTATGTAGGTACTATCAAAGTAAGCTTTTGATTTACCTGCAAAAGCCCAAGAATGCAGATATAAGGTTTAGAGCATGAGTAATGAAGAAAGAAATGCAAAAGGAGGTTAAGGAAGCAAAATCCACCAAGTTTCCTTCATGTTTTGCACAATGGTTGACTTCAAAAGCTCATATCTCACAAACTAAATATCATTTGGTAGTGATTCAAGTTGGAGATTGAAGTTCATCTCAATAGCTTTCCAACAAGAGTTCACACGCTTGATTCCAACAAGAAACGAATGAGTTGTGACCTTTACAAGTTCAACTATCATGTGCTGACGGATAGGGTGGATCGCCCGATCCACCTATGGATCGCCCGATCACGGCTGGGTTTTTCCAGAGTTCCTGCCTCATGGTGATCGGGCGATCACCATTATGGATCGCCCGATCACTGCGGGTTTGCGGGATTGTTTATTTTTATTTCTTTTTACCTTTTTGCCCTTAGTTGGGGGTTGTATAAATACTCTTTTTACCTAAACTTAGAGGAGATTTTTGATTTTCAAACTCGGAACCTTGAAGACCCTAGTTTTAGGGAGGGTTAGCCTCCATAGCTTAGTTTAGAGAGAAAAGTGAGAAAACTCAAAGAGAGATTGAAGAAGGGAGATTCAAGGGTGACAACTTGTATTCAAAGATTCAACTATCTATCAATGAGCATTTCTTACTCTATCTATCTTCTTTTATTGCTTTATCTTAATTGTTTTTCTTAGATTTAAAATTCATGCTTAGTTTAATTATTTATGGTCTATTTTTTTTAGTTTAATGTTAGATTAATGTTTAGTATCATGATATTCGTTGTTACTTTCACTAAAGCACTCATTTTTGTGTTTATGGAGTAGTTTGTTGGGTAGGGTTTGGGTGAAAACCCAACTATGGTTGATTTTGGGTGTTTGAATATGAAATAGGAGTTTAATTAGGCTTCTTAATTGATTAATGGCATGATTACCATTTTGCTTGCATTCTAGTTGGCCACTTGGATGTTTGTTTTATTGATTCCTTAATCAAATCGAGAGAGGAGATTAAGGTTGACATTTATGCTATTATCTTGCTTAATTACTCATGAGAGTGAGATTTGAGTGAGGGTTTTGTGGATTGACATTGTGATTATCCCTTGGTAGTTTTATGCACCCTTGAGAGAGGGCTTAGAGCTAGTTAAGAGTCAATAACCTTAATTAGTTGCTTGATTTTCTTTCCTCCATGTTTCACCCATCAAATTCCCTAAATCATGATTGGTTGGTGTTGGACCCCTTTCCCTAATCCTATTTCATCTTTAGTACTTAGTTTAGTTTAATAGATTTTAGTTGGTAGTTGACACCTTTCGACTCCTTTTCGGCCTAGCTTATTGTTAGATTAACACATACCGATGTTCCTTAGTCCTTGTGGAAGAATGACCCTTGCTTACCACTTTACTTAGTTTAGTGGTCTAGTTAGGTATTAGTTTGATTTTAGGGGGATTAGTAACGACCTAATTTTCCCTATATCAATATATCTTTTTGAAACGGCCTAAAACGGAAAATGGGTATAACATTTTGGAACAGAGGGAGTATAAATAAAATGAGTCGTTCTGATAAGAGACATCCTAATTTTAATTTAGGGCCTGTTTAGATTTACTGAAAACAACTGAACTGACTAAACTGATTGGAGCTGAACTGAACTGAACTGATTGGCGCTGAACTGAACTGAACTGATTGGCGCTGAACTGAACTGAACTGAATTGAATTGAATTGAATTGAATATAATTTAATAAATATATAAATAATATTTAAACAATGAATATGAATATTAAATAATGATGATAGGTAATAATAATGAATACTAATTATTAATGAATAATGATAATTGTATTTTGGATATTTTTAAATGATAATTATAAATAAATAATATTAATAATCATAAATTAATAATAATAATGATTAATGATTATAATGATAATTAATAACAATTATTTATTTGTCTTTGTATTAATATATTAATACATGATGATGATTATATAATAACAATAATATCTAAGAATCAAATTAATATTACTATTTTAATTATTAGATTTAATTATATATTAATATTTATTAATCAAAATAATAATTGGGTCGGACCGTGCAAAATTACATTATAAATCGTTTTGACTTGATTTGATTGGATTATGGGCTGAAAATGCGGGTTTATTTGTGTTTTTAACCTAAACCATGTTCCTCTCTAATGATACTAGTAATAATAATGAATAAAGCTATAATAAATAAAATATTATACTGAAAATAATAATAATACTTAATAATAATAATATAAAAATAAATAATAATAATAATATATAATAATAATAATAATAATAATAATAATAAGAGCAATTAGTAAAATAAATTAGACCAACATAATAATGTTTAACAAAATGGTTATAAAAGAACTGAACTGAACTGAACTGATTGGATCTGAACTGAACTGAACTGAACTGATTAGAGCTGAACTGAACTGAACTGAACTGAAATTAAGCTGAAATGAACAGGCCCTTAAAATTAGGCAATAGCCCAAACACATTTGATATAATCAATGCCAATGATTAATTATTATTGACCAAACGATAATTTTTTAAATATTAAATATTGCATTAGGTGAGGCACGTAGGACTTCCATGTCACAAAATTTGTTAATAAATTTTATAAATTTATGTTCTAATAAATTTTTGAAAAGATACTTAGAGTTCTAGATGAATACAAAATAAATTTATAGAAGATAATAAGAGTTTTGCATAAATAAAAGATATAATTTGAGTGTGAATAAATGCCAATGATTATTATAATGTATAAACTAATTGTTATTTTAGTTATAAAACTCAAAAAATAGTATTTCTATACCTTTAGACTCAGCTTGATATAAACTTTAAAATAAAACTCATTTGATATACTTATCTTATTATTTCGTAGGGATACCCATTACTGGATAAATTATTTGGCGGATAGTTGAAAATAGACTCATTACTCAAGTTAATATATAAATGAGACTTTTTTTAGGAGCTTTAGGGGCGCTAAAAAGAAGAAAAAAACATTTTGACCAATAAGATCAATGATACTCCCTTTGCTTAATAAACAAATCAATCGTGACACAACATATTTGGAAATCAATCGTGAAACTACTCGATTTTGCTTTGAAAAAGTCAAGTAGGGGCATACCAACACTAAGGGCATACTAGAGATGAGGGTAATGTATAAAGGGGTAATAAAAGTCAAACATAGAAAAACTAAGACATTTAGAGTTGATGATAGAGGGGATAGAGTGGTGATGGAGAGGAATAGTGGTGGTGGAAGGAAGGAAACGGAAGAAAGAGGGGAACTATTACCTTTCAAATGAGAATAATAGTTACCTAGGGGTGATGGTGGGTAATTATTACCCCCATAATTATGAAGGTAATAGTTCCCCTCTTTCTTCCATGTCACCACCCCTTTATCCCCTCTATCATCCCCTTTAAATGATTTAATTTTCTTATATTTGACTTTTATTACCCTTGTAATAAATTACCCTCATCCCAAGCGCGCCCTAAGGAGTGGATATCTTATGAAAATAAGTAACTACAACATATTTTAATGTTTTTTTAGTTAAGCTTGACTACATAATGTGAGAGTTCTATTGCTCAAACACTGAAACTAAAATTAAACCGACAAAGTATATACAATGGCAGCGAAAACATAATTACCAAGTTGATTAACCACATGATCACAGTAGCACAAAATTTATTAATTCTAGCACGAACAATTAAAATTAGAGTGTGTATAAGTCATACTTTACTCTTAATATTACCACTATTTCAACAATCCGTGCATTGCACGGGCTTAAAATCTAGTATTGTTATTTCATGCATTTTAAAGATAAATTTCATGCATTTAAAAGATAAACACACACATTCTCACTACTTTAGTTACACGCTAGTCTATAGTACCCATTGTGATAAGCAAGATATTATTATGAAGATAGACTTCTAGTGATCGATTGTAAAACCAATATGATTTGTTGAATTTAAAGGGTCTCACGCTCTTCACTAATGTAATGGAACTTTTGATACAATATACCAAATTGTTACAAGTAGACCTAAAGACTTGTTGATTGAAAAACTCTCAAATCCTTAACCAACACTCCTTATTTAGAATGCATCTTCTTCACATCTAAATTAAGTTTCAAGATCAATCATTTCTAGTAAATAAAAATGAGGGCGGATCAGGTCCAATATAATCGAAATAAGTTGAGTTCGATAAATGCAAGCAAAGAGAATGTACTGTGCACAAGGCAAATTATATTGCCTCAGGCTCAGCTACCCGTATGAAAGACCTCAAGAATAGAATGTTCAGCACTCTAAAGTTGATTCAACAATAATCCTACATAGTGTCAAAGCGAGCAAGAAAGTAAGCAAATATGAGGAAAACTTAGTGCATCGATCCCAGATTTCCTTTTAACAACAACAATAATTGTATACAACGAACACATTGATCTACAGATTCAAGCATTTTGACAGGACAAATCGAGCATAAACTATCGGCACCTATGCTAAAGAACAAAATGACTCATTTCATCTAACTGAAGTTCAACGCCAAAAAAGGAGAAATCTCGTTGATCTCTAGATGAGTACAGTTAGTTTACACACCGAGGATTACATAGAATCATCACTGAGCAGCCCAACAAGCTCTGACTTCTTCAACTTGGAGTACCCTTTCATGCCTCGAGCTTTTGCAATCGCTCTCAACTCCGATAGCTTCAGAGTATTCATGTCTGTGGGCTCAGTATGATGCTTTATTTCTTCATCTTTCTTCTCATCATAATCATCTTCAACATCTGAAATATCAGCTTCTGACAACTTATCATCAGTAATAAGTTCGTCCACGAAATCAGCTTCCGCCTCCAACTCTATCTCGGCTTCTTCCTCTCCCTCCTCTTCTTGTACTAACTCTAGCCCCGACACCAGATCCACAAGTGGATCCAGATCAGATTCAGGTTCAGACTCGAGAACGGGTTCAGTAAAAGTCTCGTTTGTCTTTACATCGAGATCAGGATGAGATACAATGGGCTCATATCTAACCCTAGGAACTGGAGACCTGCGCCTGAACTCAGACGTTGGCCTGCTAAATGAAGGCTTATTAGTTTCTTGAGGAGGTTCTTCTCTTACAATACTACTGGAATTGAAAAAGCTTTTGTTCTTATCCTCATTGGATTGATGTCCACTCTGTCTTGGAAGATCATAACCAAATTCATTGCTACCACCACCATTAACTCTTCTTTTACCCTGCTCAACTGAATGCTTCCTTAAAAGCTTAAGCAGAGAATCAACTGTTTCACTCTCTTTATTTTGTCCTTTGACAGCTTCAAACTTCTTCTCTTCCTTGACAGCAGTTCTTTGACGAAGTTGAGCCTGAACCTTCCGAAAGAGTTCAACAATTTCCCTTTCTCTAGGGCCAGGAGTGGCCGTGGCATGGGACTTTGAACTATTAGAAAGAGAAAGTAATGGCCCGTTTTTGGTTGATAAGAACTCGGATTCATCAAGATTCTCAGAATTGTCCCTCTCTTCATTTATTCGGTTCCTATTTCGAGAGAAACCAGACCTGTTCTGCTTGGAGAAGTCTGGATTTCTTCTATAACCACCGGTACTTGCCTTGCAGATAAAGGACTTGTGCTTCAAAGAACACTTCAATGGTATTAATTTCACCTGAGCAGTGTTACATTCACTTCGAGGACAATTTGATACGGTGATTGCCCTTCCGGAAACTCTCGAGCATGGGAGAAAGGAGCTGTCAGATGGTCCATAGCCTATAAAATGAGAACAGTAAACCAACGACACCCGATTTTTGCACAACAATTTTAACTAGAAGACAATGTTCCAGCAAAAAATAGGAAGCATAATAAAGCAAATTGTAACTCATGACTCGCATCACAAGCTCCATCGACTCTAAAGACCTAGGTCAAAGTCACTTGTATTTCCTAGAAAAATTTCTGTGGTTTACCACAATTGTTCTTTAGCAATGTTTTCATTTCTAGGCCATCATTTCTCAATGACAACTGAAGATACAAGTATTTTCTTCCACGACCCCCCAACAACACACACCAAAAGAATAACATCCCAAAAGAAGATGGGAACTTCGTTATAAACTTGACGAGATTTGTTCGTAGTACCAATGAAGTAAAAATCTGAATTCGGCGCATTATTGTGTCTCTATAGCATATGCAGTTTACTTCCATATCTTTATGACCTGTTTAGGCACAACAAATAACTTTTCAACTATGCCCACAGATTTCAGCACCATCGCAAATTTGCAATAGTAATACAGGAGGGGAAAGGTAGTATTAAATTGGTTTGGCAGCTCAGGGGAAAATCTAGAAAGTGTTATGCTAGAAAAAGAGGGCTTGGACTCGATTATTCAAAGTGCATAAAATAATGGGTATGCTGAGAGTTGAGACTTAATGAATATTCCCAAACCTCCGCATCTTGTTTAATCATACTTTTGCAATATTACCATCATAGGTCTTTATATCACTATAATTACCTACTTATCTCCTTATAACATAATAAGTAGGACATTACCAAAATTAATGACGGTAATGTCCTATTATGTTGAAGGACATAACCGATTAGGAAAGTTAATGTCCTATTATGTTGAAGGACATAACCAATTAGGAAAGTTAATATCCTATTATGTTGAAGGAGATAACCAATTAAGGAAGGTCATGACTTTCGTTAAAGCCTTAAGGTGGTCATATTTCAAACAACCACCAAACACACAGCCGTCTTTGAATTGCTTCTACCATCATCAATAACATGTGCAATTGGTGTCAATTTCCACCAACATGTCAATACAAAGTGAATATATTGTTATTACGGAAGAGGCTAAAGACTAATAAAAACGTGAAAGCAATAAACACACACAATCATACACAAATTTTAGCGTGGTTCACTAGCAATGTGCTAGCTAAGTCCACCAGACCAAAGGGAGAGCAGTTTTATTAGGAGAGAAACAGAATACAGAATAGTGTTAGACAACACTAAGATTAACTGAATAATGAATACGGCTATAGGTTTAACCTAAGGGTTTATATATAAGCACCCCTAGAGTTAACCACCCCGTGCTTGGTCATTCGAACCAACAGATAATTCAAAGCATATCCAACACATATAAATATGCAAAAACCTTCTTTCCAACCAAAATCACAAAGAGCCTAGTTTAAGCAAAATTTTACATCATTCCAAAACATTGTCATTTCTACAAACACTTGGTGTGCAGCACCACAACAACATCACTTCCCTACCCAAAAAAGAATACCACCTTCCCAAAAATATTATTCATAACTACAAAATCCAAACCCACTTGCTCATTTGATAGAATTCTTGCTATCTCATTAGTAATTTCAGAACCATAATTCACATATACCCCAGAAAAATTAAGAACCCAACAAAAATTGTAGCAACAAGAAAAAAAATCGCCAACGAATAATCATTTGTAACCTACGTCTATAATCAAAAATTGCAGCATAAAATCAAATTACATATACGAGAAATAAGGCGGAGCTTGTGAAATCAACTGAGAGATGGAATTGTAAAAATAAAATTGAAGAAAGGGTATAGAAGATAAAGTGATTTGGTTGTAATATGGTTGAAGAAAGAAGAATGAATACCTTGAACGTTGTTGGAGATGATATTTAGGGTTCGAGACATGACCTTAAAATGTGTATATCAATGGCGGTTTTATTGCATTTAATATGCACGGGGGTGTGGAGAGGTCTGCTTCTTCAAAGTTCCCGACCTTCTTCTTCTGGTAGTTTTCTTGTGGACTGCGAAGTCCACTTTATTTTATAACGGGGACAGACTCAAATGTACATTTTAAAGTCTATTTTGGATTTTTGGTTATATTTTTTTAATTTCTAAAGTCCGCTCTTTTCAACTTATTTTCGGTCTATATTATATGAAAATAAATAAATTTATATAATGGTTTAATAGGGATTAAATATGGTCAAATAACGTTTAGTAAGGTTAAAATATCTTCAGATAAGGAAAAATAAGTTGAAAATAATAGAGCCTAATAGTCATTCCATCAGCGATTTGGGTAAATTTCACATGTTCCACTCACTTTACAAGACACTTAAGAGGAATATCAAAGAATAAATTTAGTACAATAAAATCGCTAGTTGAATTAGCAATTTTCCACTGCAGAATTCTTTTTTAAAAATGATAATGTGAACAATAGGCAGGGAAATACTTCAAAACCACCTGTATGGAACAAATTATTTTAATAGGTAGCGGTATTCAAGGAAAAAGTTCCAAAATCTTACATGACACAACACAATTGAAACTAGCATGACTAAAGATGATGTTAACAATAGAGATATAAAACTAATATGTCAACGAGCACAACATCAAAACTAAATTGTTTTTGATATATTATGTGGATAATTCCTAAAAATAACTCAAATCTTGCAAAATCATATAAGGGAGCTGATCGAACTGTGACTGTCTTGCTATATGAAATCTTGATTTGATGAAGGTCTGAAGCTACTCAATTTTTAACACACCCCTTTATTCGAAATTTCAAGTCTACTCAATTTTTAACCCTAATTGAAATACAAACACGCCCTTTTCCCAAAACTTCCGTTCTTCTCTAATTCTCATCACCCTAATCCAAATTTGGTCACACCCTACTTTTTCCCAAAATTTCAACTATCTTCCAATTGCCACCTTGATTCAAATGCAAACACACTATTACCCGAAATTTCTACTCTATTCTAAACTTTGACACTCTCCTCTAAACACATCTTTGTAAACTTTTGCTTGTTTTCTCTAATATCAATTGCAATTACTCTGTCTGAGTATGAAGTATACGTCTTTTTCTGAAAACTTGCTTTGACCATAAACATCTCTTAGTATGACAAATAGAAAGTATACACTTTATTCAATCATGTTTCACTAGCCTTATTCTCTACCCTACTTATAACTTATCTAGTAATTTATAGCTCCACAATCCCCACAACAATAGGTTTTCCTGATAGTTATTTTCAACCAAATCTTCTACTTCGTATATGTTATGCATGTACTTCTACCATTCCTTTGCTCTTCTTTTTTTTGGAATGTCTTAGACGATTGAACCGAAATTTCAATCTCAATTCCCATTTATGTATAACAAAAATAATTGTCATGTGATATCCTGCAAAATTCGTCTTTAATAGTATGTACTTTCTAAATATATGTTTTATGATTTTTATTTATACATAATTAAATATATTAATGATAAAACGTGCTTTGAAAATCGTACAAAAAGCAAACAAGGAGGACAATATGGAATTGAGCGAGTACTAAATAATATCTATATGTATTTTGGGCTGATCTATATAGTTGAGTTGCCAATTCAATATGTTGATTAAATTCAACAGTTAACTTTGTTAGTTAATTTGTTGATTATATTTGTCAATTCGTTTCAACAATTGATACCAAGAGGAAAAAAAAATATTTTATTTTGGTCCACTTGCAGTCAGGCGGTCAAATGCTAATAGGATTTAGACGGCAAGGGGGCCAAACAAAACAAATCAGTTGCCAAGAACATTTTTTCAAAGGAGTGGGTAGAGAACTTGCTCCTCGAATCTGAGCTACTAGTCATAAAACTTATATTGTCCAGACTCCAACGCATACAATTAAAAAATAATATCGTGATTTAGTGTGAATATATTTGTTGTAAACAAAAAGTTGGAGGTTTGAATCTTGACTGTTTCACTTTTTTGTCTAGATCTGTCGACTTTTTACGCAATGTACTGCTCATTTTCGCATAAATAAAAGGACCCGCTCTAAAATTAGAGCGCCCATTTTCTTTTACATCCCCACATTGGATATATTGCCCAAACATAGAAGAAAGGAAATTGTGGGCAACCATACAACCCCTTGCTACCTTGCTGGTACTCAAGAGGTAGCAAGTGGCTTAACATTTAAACATGTGTGTTTTGAGTAAAATTGTTCACTATCGAACAACCTATATACTTTCTTCATTCTTTTTTACTCGCTTATCATCTCTTTTGGATAGGGTAGTTATCACCTTTCGGTAGAATTTGAGCTATGCAACTCTTCTTGTTCATGTTATAGAAGAAAGCTACAACTAAAAACATTATATGGGTTGAAGTAACCCAATTGTCATTCCTTTTGCTGTGAATCTTGTTTTTTGAGTTTAATATAGTACATGTAGACCTATTGATTATGATTATCAAGTGCTTTTGCTTCTTTACTAATTTACTCGTATGCATTAATATATGCCCATGATGTGGACTGAGCACATTTTACGTATGGCTCTCCAAGTTTCCAACCCATATTTCATATTCTGATGAAACTTCTCATATTGGCAATAAAAAACCAGTAGGTACGAGTTTTAGTACCGATGCTTCCTGCATCATACAACTTTAAAGATTCATTCTGTTGCATCCTAGTATCCTACTTCCTCGATTCCATATTAATTACAACAATTTCCTTAGATTTGGAAGCTTCAAATACACTACAAACATCCGCTTAATTGGTTATTGGCTCTCTCTATGGTTCTCCTAATCAAATGAGTTTCTCTCTTTCCTCTTCACATGCATACATTTCATAAGGTATTCCTATGAGAACATAGAGCGACATATTCCTAAGATACAATCACATAATTTTACTATTTCTTTGTTGTAGGCCTCACAACATGGAAAATAAATAATGAAATTATGTCACCTCTATGCGCTTCAAGGTGTACACTTTTAAGTATTGACAATTCGACATGTCTTCAAATTAGTGTCATCAAGTTCATACTTCAGACCATCGCAAAAGGTGAGGCTTGTGCAGCTGTGCTCAAGAAACAGCACTTCCTTACCTTTCATTACTTGATTTATTGATGATTAATTTCAAAACATTTGAGAGATCACAACTTAAAATCCGAATTTTGGGAATGGCCATCCTCACAGTTGCAGGAAGAAAAACAGCAAGTACAGTAACAACCAAAGTGTACCAAACTCGACAACAATTCTACACTCCTCGTTATTTTAGTTTCCTTCTCCCTTCACTAAATTTTTTGACAAATTGAATATTTTCTACCATGAAGATATAATCGGAGAAAGTGTACATATAAACCAATTCAGTGAGGCTCTAACTTTCGTGAATATGCGAGTGGTCGGGGGTGGTTAAGAAGACTCAGTGCTCAAGGAAGCATAACCCTGCCGAAGTACGAGCTCTGCAGAATTGACCAATTCAAGTTAAGTTTTGTGGTTCTTTGCCATCTCATCAACATCGAGCTCAACTTCTAATACTGGTGAATCCTTCTTGATGCTGAAGTGACTGAGGATAAACAAAAAAAAGATTCTGAGAGATTACTAATTGGGTCGACATATGCAGTTGGACAATTCCATAATAAGTGAAGGAAAATAAATAAAATTTTGTAACAGGTTTGATAGCAAACAAGCAACTCCAAGTACCCAAATGGGTTTTGGGGTAAGGGCAAATGAGTAACCGCACCTCTTGTTTTCTACCAATCATTTGCTAACTAACCGACTCGAACGAGAAGTGGGTGAGCAAAAGGTTGTTCTCACCTGTTCTGCACAGGACCGTGATCAACAGCATTGCGCAAACAATAGATAACTCTTCCAATAATGTCTGACATATGAACTGGACCAAAAGTTCGACTGTCCTTTGCTTCCTGCTTCAGGGTGGGGGCAAAAGAGGGGGGAAGGGGCAAGAAGATCATAGATTGTCAGAATCTCCTAGTTTCTGAGAATATGGTAAATCAATCTAATTGACATGATATGTTGCAATAAAAATGATACCAGGCAATGGTTTACAGAACAATATGTTAAAATCAAGGGTTTGTAACAAATGGCTACAAAAACAAAACAAAAAAATCAACCATATGAAGTTGACATGGATTTGAAAACAATCAGTTATACTTCCTCCGTTTCGCAATACTCGCAACGTTTCTTGTTTGCACACTATCCAATACAATACTTTGAACCTTAATATCTCTAATTATTGATAAGTAAAAATTATAAAAAGTTGATATTATGATAGTATGCATCAAGACGAATCAAATAAGACCCCACTTGACTATATTTTTTCTTATACACGTGTGAAAAAATATAACATAAGAATAGTAAATGAATAGTGGTTATTATGCTTATGTTGCGAGTATTGCGAAACGGAGGAAGTATGTTTTTAAGTAACTCAGTTCTGCTAAAAGCAAATGCAAGTTGATAAGTAAGCACCACATTTTGATTTCAAGAAATGAAAAGGGCAGTACCTTTGGCTTCAAAGCTTCATTGTCAGCAAGCACCCAACACTCATCCCTGTCTATAATAAAAGGCTCTTCTTTCTCATCTTTCGAGACCATTTCGTATCCTTCAGTGGCGGCAAGTCTTCTGACTAGATAGTTATCTGTGTTTTCAGGGTCTTTCAGGACCACTATATCACCAATGAATACACGACTGCCATGATCATATACACATTTAAGAAGCCAAATCAGAAAGTACAAATTACGATCAATTCCAGAATTCTTTATCCCCCCCCCCCCTCTAAAGTGGGGAGGAGGGTTGTTCAAGAAATCTATGCAGTTCTGCAGCAGCAATTAATTGCAAGTCAGGCCATGGATGCTAGTAGGCAGCACAATTCGAATTAATTGAATTGGATATGGGCTTGCATGAAAAAAGTAAATGAAGGTTCAGAGAAGATATCATATCCACTTCTCCCTAGAATACCTACCAGGACAGTTGTATAATCAAAAGGCACTTGAAATGGCTACGATGATATGTAAAGGGAAGATAGGCTGACAAAACTTTAAATGCTAAATATCTAATGCAGTGAATCAGGAAAAAAAAAAACTAATTAATTTAGGCTTTAGCAAGGAACGCATAGCAAAAATAAAGTCGGATATAGGGGAATATGGTTTTGGAATAATCTTCTGTGATGTCTCTATACACGGCAATGTGGTTAGACTTAGTGTCCAAATTGATAACAGTATCCTCTTCAACTTTTTTTTTTTAAAAAATATCCTCTTCAACTTGAATTTTGAACCATGGCAATGCAAGTTGTGGTAGATGTACAAGGCTACAAGCCCAACACAGCAAGGCCCTAAAGGCACGTGGGTTGGAAGTTTTGGGGTTGTGGTGAAACTTGTGGACAAAAATCAAACAATTTGGCAAACAGGGGTTGCCAATCGTGTGCCCACGCGAGAATGGGCGAGTCCACACATGGTGGCAGAAACTGCTGGAAGAGGTGCGCATTCACGTGAGACTTTGCTTGCCGGTGTGAGCTGCTGATTTGAGGTTCTTTGTAGTGTCGGGCTCCCAGATCCCTTAATAAAATAATGATAGGACACTAAATAATCCTGTTTTATTATAAGATTTATGAATATATTATTGATTTCCTAATTATTGTATTAACTAGATCTGATGATAGGATTATCTCTTCACTTGGAGTAGGAGTGGGAATCCATCCCTCTATATATAGAGGCCATGGTCATAGTTATAAATACAGAGGTTAGGCATTAAACTCTTCAAGAAACTCATATATTCTTGAGGAAAGGGATTTGGCTTAGGAAAAATTGATAAGAATAATCCGACCTTTGGCCGGTCTTCCATCAATGGTACCACCTTCAATTAATCCAGGTATAATCCGACCTTTGACACCCATATTCTCTCATTGGTATGGAATGATGGCAACCTGTTTGACCGGCCAAAATGACCGTTGACTTTTTTTAAAAAAAAAACTTCAAAAAAAAAAAAGGAAAACCCCCATCCCACCCCCACCCCCATCCCCCCCCCCTTCCTGCACTGCCACCCCACCCCCCACCCCCATTCCCTCCCCCTGCCCCCACTGCTGCCACGTGCCACCCCACCCCCTCCCCTTCCCTGCCACCTCCTCTTCATGGTTCGGAACAGGTGACCAGCGGCCGGTGGTGCTGCGGTGCAGTAGCCAATAGCGAAGGAGGGTGGCTGGGTGGTGTTGCGTGGCTTCCAACAGCCACGGTGGTGCTGAAACAAGGCAAAGGGAGGGGGACAGATGAGCAGCGAGGAGAGGGAGGAAGAAGGGGGAGGTTGTGCGGTGGTTAGAGGAGGCGCATTAGTGCCGGAGCAAGGGGAAGGTGGCAGTCTGGGTGGTTGGTAGTGGCAGTGGAAGGGGGACAGCGAGGGTGGGGGAGGGTGGCAGGGGAAGGGGAGGCAGCGGGGAAGGGGGAGGGTGGCAGGGGAAGGGGGGTGGCAGCGGGGGAGGGGGAGGGTGGCAGGGGAAGGGGAAGGGGGAGGGTGGCAGCAGGGGAGGGGGAGGGTGGCAGCAGGGGAGGGGGAGGGTGGCAGCAGGGGAGGGGGAGGGTGGCAGGGGAAGGGGGAGGGGAGAGGTGGGTTTTTTTTAAAAGTTTTTTTTTATTAAATCTGATTTTAAACCTTAATTAAAAATTTAAGTTTAAAATGCACTTAATTAGCTATTAATCACGTAATTAGGAAGATTACCTGTAATTGTAGGTCACCAACAGGTGACGGACCAATGAGAGAATATGGGTGTCAAAGGTCGGATTCTACCTGGATTAATTGAAGGTGGTACCATTGATGGAAGACCGGCCAAAGGTCGGATTATTCTTATCAATTTTTCCTTTGGCTTATGCAACCTAGGGGGATTTTGAGTGATTGCTAACAATTTGTCAATTGATTAGCAATACAAGGTTGGTTTTCCCTACTTGTTAAGAGATGGGTTTTTTCACTATTTGGCATTTGCAGTAATTCTTTTTGCCACACCTTGGATTTGTTTCATATTGTTATTCGCTTCCACTCGCCAATTTTCAAGTTGGACACTTAAACATAGACCCAGCCATGGCAAGTTGGACACTCAAACATGTACGGATTTCTGACACCCAGTTGACATAGAAGTAGGATACGAAGTATATTCAAGTGAAGAGATAAAAGTAGAGCTAGCTTGAAGAGAGACATCCCATATGTGTTTCATCATTCAGTTTCTTGAGAAAGGGTCGCTCAATCAAAGCACTGAAGTGACAAAGAGCTTGTAGTTGGCAATTATTGACCTAGCCTAAACCAGCATGAGCTAAAACGGAAAATTGCAAAGTCAACATTGACTCAGGCAACATTGTCATAGCTTCTTGTTCATAGTAATCAATTATCAAACCAGTAAATGTGTTTTGGGGATTAAGTCATAAAGAATAATGAGGTTGAAGAGTAATTAAGTTGGTAGCTACTTCCTCTACATCAAAGGAAGAGTTGTTACGTTTTGACGTAAGTTCTAGTAAAACCCTCCGATAGGGCATTAATGAATAATTTCTTACCACTTTTGTTTAGGAGGATAAAGTACTGATGATGATATCAGATTGTAGGAGTCAACTTCACAACAAAAAAGGGACAAAAAAATGACTCCCCGTATTACCAAAATACATACTTAAAGGTCCATCAAACCTCGACATCTCACAACTTACCCGTAAAAGCAAAGAGTTAAAAAAAATGTCTAGGTAATGCATATTCCACCGGCTAAAAGTTGACATTAATGTAGGAATATAAATTAGCTTCTACACCGATCTTCTCTCCCTCTTAAAAAACCCTAACCCATATTATTCATCTAGTGGATGCCGTCTACTTCTTTTGGTGATGATAGTCTTAATTCCTTGTTGATCATAAAGTTCTCAATAACATAGAATTTGTTTTTCTCTCTCTTTTCCGAGAGTCTTCTTCCACCTATGTGTGGCTTTTCTCATATCTTGTAGAAGTTTTCAGATCTTCGATTATTCAAAGAATGACTAATATTGATTTGCTGGTGATTTGTTATACACTTTTACCATGGTTATCAAATTAATGATGGAGGGGAAGTCGTACCAACCAAAAATTTAAGCATATGCCAAAATGTTAAATTTGTCGTTTTGGATTCATAGTTCTGTGTGTTGCCGTTATTATTGAAAAATATTGTTGTAGATGTCTTATGGTTAACATTAATGAAGATTAGTGTTCTTTGGTACTTCTTTTAAGAAAAATCAAATAGTGCAACTATTTTTCATGATGACGAGCTTGTCTTTAGGATTTTAGCTATACAACAGCCTGAAACAAGAGCTGGATTCCTTGCACAACAAGGCTCCGTCTTAGCTTACTACCTCTCTTTCCAAGTAAACTACCGATAGCCTAACAAAGTAACTAGTTAGCTACCAAATTTGTGCAGTCCAATTTTCCTTAAACTTCTTCCCACCTAACGATATTTTCTTTTTCACATTTTTAGGTTGAACGCGATCAAATCCATTCACAGACAAGCCAATGTATCACAAAAGAAGCATTACAAAACAAAAAAGTATATGTTTGCTTAAACTTCTGATGACCATTACAATATGATTAGCTATCCACTTCATTGAAAAGGATAGACAAAATCTTCACACCACCTTGAACAGCAGAGGACATGTCCTAACTCCTAAGAGGGTATTTACATACAAAACTGGAGCTTTGAATATCTGATGATGAGGTCACCGTTTCATAGGATGCAGCTAAGGAGCTGGATGCACTTCCAGCCAACATTTATAATTAAATATACACGCACTTAGAACAAACCAAAAAATGGGCTTTTCTAAATATCTAGAACAAGAGAACGTTGTCATTACCCTAGGCACTTTCCCTCCATGAGAGATAACAAGTGCAATCATTTCACATAAAGATGGAAACTTAACAATACCATCTATTAGTATGTGAAAGTAAGAGGGTATTAGATTGATAAGCAGTGTAAAAGAAAAACACAATAAGAAAAGGTAATCTGAAATTACCTTGGACCTGGAACTGGTATTTTTCTAACTAAGAGAGTTCCACCCTGAGACCCTATTGTGGGAGCCATCTCCTCTCCTTTATTCCAATGTAAAAAGGTCAACTTGCCCTGGAGTAGGTTTTTCCACACTGTGTCTCCCACTTCACCTTCAGATATCCGACCCCCTTTATAATGCTTCAACCACATCAAACATCCCAATTAGAAAATATACACCCTCAGGGATTGTTAACATCTACGCCGCTATAAATTGTGCATCCAAGAAAAAGATAAAACAGAAATTGCAGAGAACAAATGACAAAGGCAGCAAGCATACATCCGTAACAATAATTCAACATGAATACTGTTGTTTCCAGCTCAGTTGAGATAACGCATCGAAAGGTAAAGACTTGAACCTAATTCCGAATCAAACACGAGAGCACAGAAGGATCCCATTTACAAGAGAGCAGAGCGTTTTCAAAAAAGCTACAAAAGTAAGAAAAGTGTGAATCCAGTTAAATTAAGATGCCAACTACATACCATCACTATAAATTCAAATGCCAACTTCTTTACGAAAAGGGGTTATAGCTCAACTTCATTGTACGATAGATTAGATTTTAAATATCCCCTAGAAGATCATCAACTTAATTCCTGAGATGCGGGATAATGTTATAAAAGCGCCAAATTTAGATAGTATTATGGTACAGTTGAGGTGAGATAAAGAAGAAATAAGAACAATGCAGCCACAAGCAAAACTCGAGCAAGTGATTGTAGCTCTTCTAATCTATAAGAACCATATGAATATGATCCTGCAGGTTGGTCAGTAATCAAGGACAGCTCTTGTACTGAATTCGACAAGAGATTCCTAGGCAAACTACATGCTATCGATTACATAAGTATAATTTATCTTGTTCTTTTCATTTTCCTGTCATACTAAAACGCAAATGGCATCTTTGGTTGTCATGGGAATTCATATGGGAATTTGCTTTTCATGGGAAATTACTTCCCTTATAAAACTCCTATGAATCGTTCTAACTTGTTCGGTTGGCATGTGGGACTTTGCATTTCATTGTAATTTCATTGACCAAGAGGAGCGCAGGTAAATAAATTCCTATATTTTGTGGGAACTCCAACTTCCCATGAATTTCTTCTTCCTACATTTTCACTTTTTGGATCCAACCAAGCAACCACCCCATTTGTAAATTCACATGAATTCTAATTTCCACCACTAATTTTGAACAACCAAAAAAGCACAAATACTAGACCTATTCTAGTCATCGAGGCCCGAGTACTAGAGTAGTCTATGATTCAAAGGCATATTAGCTAATTAGATAGAATAATGGGACAAAAACAAGAAACAAGCTACAATTCACAGAAAAATTGGTAACAATAAACGAACATTTCGCACGGTCTCATAAACCCTAAACCCTAAATCAAGAATCAATCATCCCAGATATAAAATTGTTGAAATGAGGGAAATTAAACAAAACCCAATACCAAAAATGAGCATCATGAACTAAATACTTAATCTTTTCTCATGAAGAAATTACAAAATTAATAGTGTTGAATCAAAAGAATGCATCTTTGTAACTTAGAAATAGAAAATAAAAAGAAAAGGAGAGAGATGGGGCACCTTCCAGCTAACAGCCATGGAGTATTCAAGCTTGTGGCCAATGTAACGGCACCAAGTTGATATGGAAACCATTGCTAATTTGCAAGTTTTCTCTGTTAAACTATCTTCTTCTTCTTCTTATGTTCCTTAGCTTTAATTATGGTGAATTAACTGCCATATCATATCATTCACCCCTTTATTTTTTTTGGGTTCCCCTAAAACCCCAATTCCAAACCTCTGTTGTTTTAGAGCCTTGAAGGTGATTGAGAGACTGTCGAATATCGATGGGTTTTGCTTTTGCCACGGTTCATAACCTAAACTTGGGTTGTGGTCGTTCGGGTCGGTTACACTCGGTCGAGTTGTTTTCGGGTTGTGGGATTGGCTTGGGTTGAGCCGATTTGTTCCGATTCGAGTCAATATTCGGTTCTTACCGAGTCGGAATATTTCGAGTCTGGTGTGAACTTTGGGTCACTGTTTCCGAGTCTAATTCAGGTCTCGGGTCGGGTCAGTTTGGTCGAATCATTATGGTTGTGTATAAGGGTCGGGTTTCCAGGTCTAGCCATGAGCCACTTGGGGTTATAACTAGCCAAACTAGTTTGTGGGACCGCGCAATGTTCCGTTTCATTGTATTGTTTTACATTTTATTGCATTACAATCATATTCTACGTTGACTAATATTTGTTATAATTGATGAACAAACTTTTGAATTTTCTGAAATTGAATTTTTAAGGGCATAAGTAATAACAATCTCGTTAATTCGTGATATTAAGAGGATTTAGGTACTAATCTTTTGGAGTGAAGTTTTGAAGTCCAATTCATTTCAATTGTGTTAGTTTTCTCTCACAATTTCACTGAAAATAATTTTAGTTCAGTCCAAAATAACATAGCCTTGTGCACTTCTTTTATTTTCTAAATGTTATAGAAGTAAAAGGATTTTCTATTTGGATTATGACAAATAAAGGACGTCGCTTTTGATGGTAGCGGCTTGGTATTTCAAATAAATGGTTTAAACCCTTATGATTAAAGGAGAGAGAAATGAAAAAATGAAATACCTTGTAATTGATCAATTAATTAAATCTCTAATGGTTGGGGTTTCTTTCGCGATTCTAATTCCGGCGGGACTATTTAGCAAGGCATGGGGACATGCGGCATATCGACACTCGCTACTCTTTTGAATTTTATCTTGTTAAAATGAAATAATAGAAGTTAAAATGAAAACAGAGATGTAAATTTCTAAAAGTCTAAATAGTATGCTTTTGGAGTTTAAATTTTTAGTTAAAAATGGATATAAATTATCCGAGGTTCCAGTCAAGTTGGTCTAAACGACAAAAAATTGATTATAATAAAACACAACCAACATAAAAGCTGATAAAATAAGAGTTAAAGTTGAGTAAAATTGGCACATTATGGACTAACAAGACCGGCAGTCAACAACTAATTGGTCTGAGGTTACGTTGAACCATTTCGTGCAAGATTTTATAGCTCACTATCAAAACGAGTTCTAATCTTCTTGTCAAACCTAAAGATAATCCACGATCGCCTCTATACTCTAACTGAAGAAAATTTTCAATGTATATTTTACTTTATATAGAAAATCAATATTAATACTTATACTTTATTAGTCCTTTATACTATTTAGCGTATATTGAAAAGCGTAAATACTAAATACTCAAAGTGGAACAAGTTTTTGATGGCTTAAGTTTCATGTCCCTATTCATACTTATTGTTGGTACTTGGTAGCATGCACAAAGTTTCATCCTTTAATGCATTAATTGGTGTTTGCTGATCCTAATTTGACATTAGAGATGTCAGTGGGGCGGATTTTGTGGAGACGCGCCCCACCCGCCCCAGTTAGGTGGGGATGGGGGAAGGTTTCGCGGGGATGGGGCGGGGATGGGGATGAAAACCATCCCCGCCATGGGTAATGGGGCGGGGGTGGATGTTAGTCCATACCCGCCCCATCCCCACCCACCCAGCCCCATCCCCGCTCGCCCCGTCTGAGCCCCGCCATAGGTATTCTCCAAAGGCCTAAAATCCTAAATGTTATTAGCTGCTTACTGCTTTCATTTGATACTTTTATTTTCCAAAGACCCAAAGGCTAAAATCCAAAATTACTTTTAAACTTTTGTTTTCCCTCTCCTTTAACCCTAACAGATTGGGGCGGGGATGGGGCGGGTGCGGGATTCGCGGGGGCGGGGATAGATTTTATCTTGTCCCCGTTGGGGCGGGGATGGGGACAAGATTTCCCCCCGCCATGGGTGATGGGGCGGGGATGGGGATGAGTTTTTTAGGCGGGAATGGGGATAGGAATGCCAACATCCGCCCCGCCCCGCCCCATTGACATCCCTATTTGACATACTTGTCCAAGGGACATTACTACATCTATATAATATCTATTACCCTATATTAGTGGTGGGTAGTTAACTTAGTGTGTTTACTAAAGTATTTTCCTTGTCCAAGCATGAAGACCAGCGTGAAATTCATAATAATAGATATAATTAATAAACTTTGCCCCAAAAATCAATGCAATGAGATTCATGATGCATACGTGGACCCCTACAACCCTAGTAATGAGCTACCCACACGTAGATATCATAACATACTACCTCTGTTTTTCATTACATGCAGCACAAGAAAATTCCCATTAACTATTGATTAACTTTGACCGTCTTTTTGTACTTGTATCTATGAATAATGCTATCATATAATATCGTGCCTAGATTATTCTCCATGTGGGTTTTTAAAATGGATGAATGGTTAGCACAGGAAAAGTGGGCAAAACAGGTATGAAGGACATTTAATTTTTTCATTAGAAAGACTCATAAATAATAGCTCAGGGTTGTTCTTATCCTTATTCCTTCCATCCCCCTTTGGGAACTAATCATTATTTGAGATTGGGGGTACTTTGCTTCGAGGGAAGTTGTCTTCCTTGAAAAACTAAACACTTAGGGGGTGTTTGGTTCCCATAGAAGAAAGGGAATGGAATCAAGAAAGGATTACGAGGGGGAAAGGAGTGTAAAACCCTTTGATATTATATGGTGTTTGGTTGTATCTCTTTTTATTTGCCTCTTTTTCCTTTTTCCACCTCCCATCATAGCCACCACTGCACCTTCCACCTTGGATACCATCACCTTTGCCGGAGATATCCAACCTGGTTTCTTCACGTCACCTTCGTTGCCGTTCAAGTCCCCTTAACCGGCCGGAAACCACTTTCCTTTCTCAGATCTATTTTTCTCTCCCTCACTGGTTCTCTTTGGCGCCGTCAAGGTCGTTCATTGCAAAGAAAATGAACGGCGGTGGTGTATGAAGGTCGACGGACTGCGCTGTAGCGAAAATTTCAGTGGTTTTTGGGCACGCCGACAGGGAGGTTGGGTTGTTATACGTTCGCCAGAGGTGATGTAGGGTTGTTATGGCTCGTTGGAGGTGGTAGCGGGAGGTTCTATGTTTGGCGACAACGGTTTTGGGGGTTTGTGGGCTCGCTAGCGGTGGTGTCGGCCGGTCTGGGCTCGCCGATGATGGTATCGGCCGGTCTGGGCTCGCCGGCGGTGCTGACAACGGTGGTGTGAGTAATGACAGCGGTAGTGGGAGTGGTGGTATTTGGTGGTGAATTAGTGGTCAATATTGGGTCAAATTGACCATGGTGAAGAAGGAAGAAAGGGTAAGTGATACCTTGGGGTGAGTGGGGAATGAGAGTAGAGGAGTTTGGGGGTTAGGAGGGGTAAAGGGAATTAATAAAATGCATCTAACAAACAACATATAAGGGAATCAAGCCTGATTACCCCAAACCAAACGTCCCCTTACTTCCCATAAGGAGTCCTAGGGGCAGGCGAAGCGTGAGTGGGCGCAGAGAAGAGAAGACCAAACACCGCGGCTTTTTGGAACTTCCTTGAATCCTGTACAACCTGGATCTGTAAGGGATAATTCTCATTTCTCTCCTCAAAAATCAAAGTCAATATATCAAAATTTTCTTACATTTAATAATCAATAACTAAAGATATTTTATAATTAAAGTTGCGATGAGCTACCAACACATGGATATTAAACACATACTACCTTTGTTTCGTGAGACATACAACATCATCAAAATTGCACTATTCGTAAATTAACTTTGACCGTATTTCTTTATCTGTATATATAAAAAAATGCTATCATATAATATATTATCTAAATTATTCTCAATGTGTATTTTTAAAATATATCAAAATTTATAGTAATTGATTAATTGTCTTCGTAAACCTTCCGTTCGTTGCCAAAAAAAATTGCCTTAGTAAGATTGAGCTATGCCAATAGATTACAACATAGAAGTAAGATTCTAGGAATATAAAAAGGGCACCAGGAAAAAACAAATATTTAGCAAAAAAATTCCAAGTTCCACAAATCTGAACTTCTGGATCAAGTATTAATAAACAATGACAAAATCAAAAGCTGTCTCATTCTCTGATTTACTTCACAAATCCTCGCATGATCCAGCTAGCCTAGACTCATTACTCATTAATAAATCTTATTAAAACAATATTAACATTTAAAAGTACCATATTTGCTCAGAAACCATTAACCAATAACCATACAGACTTTCATTACAACATTTTAATAAAGTAAAGGCTTAATAACACTTGCTTGGTTTCTTCATCTCTTCAACGCATAACTCTAAATGTTAATATGTTTAAATAAATTTATAAAATAATTATTTATTTAGCATCTCTATTGTATAAGAAATAAGAATTTTTTTTTGAAGGGAATATAAGAAATAAGATAGAAAAGGTGGACACAACAAAAGATGAAATTTATCTTAATTGCTTTACTAATTTAATAATTAACTTTATTAATAATCTATCTTGTGAAAAACTAATATAAATAAACATAAAAATTCTACGTTATAATCTCTATACATATAAACCTCCTTCCCTCTAAACCTCCACGTCTATCATAATACATCAAACACATTATTCTCTCCCGAGTTGTAACATATACAGACTCGGTAATGGGCGAGTTAGGAACGAGTCACCAGTTCGAGAATCGGAGGGAAACCACGATGGTAACGAGTGGGCGAGTTTACACAGCAAGAGATGGGTCACCCGAGTTACAACCGTACCCAATGCAGTTAACTCGGCCGAGTCAGAGGTCAAAGAAGGGAAAAAAGTGGGGTAGACTCAGTGATCCCGAGTCAAAACGGAAGAAACGAGTTATCAAATATAAGGTTTATTCAATGGAAGGTAAAGTCAAGGCTTCTTTTAGAAAAGGGTTGCATTGGATTAAGAATAAGGTCTCTGCTTTTGTTCATGGTTATTGAAATCTAATTTGGGATGAAGATTATATGATGGTCAAAGGAGAGAGAATATCACAGCAATGTAGAAATAGAGGAACTCATATTTGCTAATGTGTTTTTTTAAAAGAGATGCCATTGTTATATCATATCAAGCTCCGCCAAAGCTAAATAACTTTGTGGAAAAATCCGTACAAATTAATATTTGCTAATGTAATTTGTGATGATTTTATGTGTTTTAAGGGGATTTGCACTATTTGTATACATTTATTTATTGGAAAATTTATATAAATAAATACTAAATGCTAAATGGAAAAAGTGGTAAGAAAATAAGATGATTTTTGCCAAATTTGTTTTATTATGTATGTTAGATTTTTTGGTGTGATTAGTTTAGTTCTCTTGCTTACACAAGCAAAAGATTTGATTGCTTTTTTGTCTTTGATGAATCAAGCAAGGGAATGAATTTAGTTTGCATTTTTGGTAATATGTGTAAATATTTAGTTTGGGAATCCAAAGATTCTTTTGGTGTGATTAGTTTGGTAATGTGCTAAAACCCAATGTGCTAAAACCCAAACCAAAAGGTCACAACAAATCACAAATAGTATACATAGACAACATAGTTACATACATGATGCATTCAAGCAAGAAGGGTATTGGCTATGTCACTTGTGCTTGTATCGGGCCATCTGTTTGAGTTTTGGCCAACATTTAAGCCATTGAGATCAAGACAAATAAAAAATAGTTTTAACTTTTCCTTTCATGGACAACTAAAACGGAAATTTGTTATTGTTAATTTTGATTTTGCAACCTCAAATAAGAAATGTGTAATCCTATAATTGATACTTTGATACAAAAGATTTGTCCGCCATTTATTGATTGGCTCGTGACAACATTGTGGTAGGCAGCTTGCTAGACCCAAAATCAAGGCCCCAGACACAACATGAGCTTGTCGTGCTATGTATAAACTTCAAATCATGATTATCTCGTGGTTTTATATAGTGAAATTTATACCTCATTTCGTGTTTTCGACCCAAAAAATTTGTTTTCTCGTTAAAAAACCTATTTCTGATGAATTGGGAATTCATGGAAATATTGATTTCTCAATATGAACCATGAATTCATGGGAATTTCAATTTTCATATGCCTATCAACCCATGTCAGCCAATCGACCATATATTATGACTTATTTAATCAACCTTTTCACTCAATTTTTTTTTGTCAATATATGTGCTAAAAACCCAATCAACCTAATACTAGAAATATATATGGTAATTTTGGCTAATCGACTTTTTCCTTAATATTTAATTTTGCAGTAAATGGTTGCCACTAGACCTATCAAAATCCGACTCGGCCCGAAAGCCGAAATATTAGGGGTGTTTAGAAAAAAATATATTTGCGTAACCAGTCTCACCGTACCGTGAAGACAAAACAGTTATATTAACCGTACCGTGATTAACGGTTACGATTATGGTTACAAATTCTCACTAATGGTTAATCACCGGTTAACTATTTATTTTGATTTATTAATGAGTATATCTTTTCAAAATGTTTTATACAAATATATATAATTCAATTGCTTACTTAATAATTGATTATTAGTTTTCACACAATCATAGAATTAATTCTAAAAAATTCACAATCTCAATCTCCATGTTTTCTCACCTTTTGCGTTAGAATTCTAAATTAAACATTATTTTTTGATGTTCTAAACTTATAATCTATAGATTTACATTAATGGGTTGGGCTGTTTATTGATTTATCACTTGCTGAAAATATTGGAACAATTTAACGATTTATCGTTATCGGTACTCAATGGTATAATTTATATTTGTTAATTATTGTTCAAGCTATTTTTATTTAAAAATAAATTCTTATAGGTTACATGGTTAACAACTAACCATACCATTAATTCAAAGTTAATCGTTCATTAACGGTAGCTTATGGTCACTAAAATATCATAACCATTATAACGGTTAAAATCGTTCCGTTAAGCTAAATGGGACGGTTAATACCAAATCATAACATTACTTTTATAGCTTGAGACAAACATAATTACTTAGTGGTCTTAGCTACTGTCTTCGAGATTAGCATTCATAAGTTAAAGTTACATAACCATAATATTAACTAAATTTAAATAGTGGATAATGCCTCACAGCTACGCCATTCCTTCATCCCCATCAGTACCTAAAAACAGAAAAACAAAACGTCATGAGTCGAGGCTCGGTAACATACTACTCTAACATCGTAAATTCATGTCAATTCATTTTATTTGCAAATAGGGGGAAGAGAAATCACGCAAAACCATTTGAAAAAAATTAACTGATACAGAAACAATTCATGTAGAAATTGCATGTCGTATCATCTTCATTATTAGAGTTGTTAACAGATACCATTCACTTTGGTAACTTGGCGAGTATGGCAGAACATAAGCCACGGAGAACAAAAGTCCTCCAACAGAAGGTGGCATGCCACGGGAGAATTATTATCTCCCAACAGAAGGTGGCAAAATAACAGAATACGGATGCCACGGGAGATTATTATCCCCCAACAGAAGGTGACAGAGCCTCCAGAATGGAACGTGCACGACCAACAGAACATAATACTGCCAAGAACCATCTTTCACTTTTCTTTATCATGTTTCATATCTTATTATGATCATACTTCAACAAATCATTTACAGAAAATATTTATAACACCATTTGCATCGTAATAACGCTTCATATCCCGCAATCCATTAATAACATCATTAAAACAAGGCATTATCATAAAACACAGTTGGAAGGGGATTGCGGGTGTTAGCAGTAGACGTTACCTTGATCCTTGCTTAGTAAACTTGAGAGCCGGGGGAGGCTTGTAATATCCCTTCCTTTTTAATCTAACCAACGTATTAATGTATTAGAGTCTTTCTTTAATTCTTTACACTATTTTACTTAAAGGTTTTACTTAAGTTGATTATACTAGCTTGTAGTCATAAAACCGACTTCGTTATAATTCATTCCTCATAGCATCTTCCGTAAATATTCTTTATTTTATTGTAACTCAATTTATTTCTAAACCTTATATAACTCATTACCATTTAGAAGCTATTCTTAACATTTCACATTAATATCGATTTTGATTAAGCAATTACATAACGTTAAACAATATTATTAAAGAAAAATTAACTAAATATTGTAAGAAAGTTAACATAAATATGAAAATTATATAAAAGTGAATTCTAAATGCATATTCAATAATATTGAAATTATAAACTAATATTGTAAATAAATAATTAAATGAACAAAACATGTTAAATTTAGTAAATTCCTTTGTACCAATTAAGCTCATAACTTTTATGTTAGATTAGAAATGTTATGTTAGTAGTCCAATGGTCCAAATGTCCAATAGTTCAGAAGTCCAGAGTTCAAGATCAATAGTCCAGATGTCCAAAATCCACATTCCAAACGTCCAATAGTTCAAAAGTCCATAGTTTAACAATCCAACAATCCAATAGTTCAAGGTTACGGTGTATAGGAAAATCGTCATAGGAATAGGTAATGTTAGCTCATTTAAATTTCATATTAAAATTAGAAAATTCAATGACATTAGTGATATTAGACATAATATAAGTATCATTTTAGATTAGTCATGTTTTGTCCAATTATGTTAGTCTTTTTAAGAGTATGTTAGTGTAGGATTAGTTTAAACATTAATATCAAGCTAAGGCTCATATAATTTAGTCATAGCAATGCAATATCAATTTAATTTATAAATTAGAGTGAATTTAATATAACTTAAATGAGTTACCTATATTAGTTAATTAAACATAATCAAAGAGAAATAACATTTTAGCATGCTTAATACTTTTATTAAGTGATTTGGGTCATAACAATTAGTATTAATCAATTCACAAACTCAATACTTTACTACCATACTCAGATTATGTGAAAGAGTAATTGTTAATTTAATTTGGGCCTAAATGTCAATGTGCTTAGGGCCTGTTTAGATTTACTGAAAACAACTGAACTGAACTGATTGGTGCTGAACTGAACTGAACTGAACTGAACTGATTGGCGCTGAACTGAACTGAACGGAACTGAACTGAACTGAACTGAATTGAATTAAATTGAATTAAATTGAAATTAATAAATATATGTATAATATTTAAACAATAATAATATCAATATTATATAATAATTATGATGATGGGTAATAATAATGAATAATTATTAATGAATAATATTAATACCTGATGATAATTATATAATAACAATAATATCTTAGAATTAAATTAATATTACTATTTTAATTATTATATTTAATTATATATTAATATTTAGTAATAAAATAATGATTGGGTCGGACCGTGTAAAATTACATCATAAATCGTTTTAACGTGATTTGATTGGATTATGGGCTGAAAACGTGGGTTTATTTGTGTTTTTAACCTAAACCATGTTCCTCCATAATGATACTAGTAATAATAATGAATAAAGCTATAATAAAAAAATTGTATACAAATAATAATAATAATAATACTTAATAATAATGATATAAAATAAATAATAATAATAATATATTAATATAATAATAATAATAATAATATATTAATATAATAATAATAATATATTAATATAATAATAATAATATATTAATATTAATATTAATAATAATAATATTAATAATAATAATAGCAATTAGTAAAATAAATTAGACCAACGTAATAATATTTAACAAAATGGTTATAAAAGAATGGAGCTGAACTGAACTGAACTGAACTGAAATTAAGCTAATCTAAACAGGCCCTTAGTTTAATTAACTTGGCTAAAATCAGTAATTAGGAAGAAGGAAGGAACTTACATAGTTCCTGTTTAACCACGCAAAGCAGAGGAGAGAAGAAGGGAAGATGGGCTGCGGCTGCGGTGGTGCTCCGGCACGCGTCAGAGGAAGCAGCGGCGAGATGGTGGACCTGGCGTGAGCTTACGGCAAGGAGGCAGCGGGGCTGGCCTGCGTTGGTCAGCGAAGGGGAAGGAGAGACGGGAAGGAGGAGGGCTGTGATTTGGCAGCAGATTGTGGCGCCTTTGGGCTGCGGTTGGGGCGGCGAACCGGAGGCAGGTGGTGGTGGTTTTTCCGGCAGTGCTGCAACCGGACAGAGAGGGAGGGAGAGAAGAAGAACAGGGGAAGAAGGAAAGGAAGAGAGGAAGAAGAAGAAGGAAGAAAGGGTGTGGGGTTCCTCTTTGGGACCCTTTCTATTTACAGAGGGATTGTAAGGCTCCTTCCATTTAATTTGGGTAGTTGAGAAATCAGAAATTTGGATTTGGTGTTGAAAGTCAAGTGTTCCATTGAAGGAGGGAGAGGAGAGGAGGAAGATGGGAGAGGAGAAGTCATGGTTGACTTCGGTCAACCTCATAAGATTTTTTTTTATTTTCATTATTATTTTTATTTTAGTATCATTAGTATGTTGTTATTAGTAGTAATTTTGTTACTATTAATCTTTATTAATTAGCTTGCAATTGCTTAATTTAGTAATTCACATTTCTTAACAAGTGGTATAACTTTTAGGACTAAAATAGCGTTTACATTTCATTTTTAAGAATTTAATTTGATTAACTATTTATTTCGATTATTATAAAGGTAATTTAACTAGAGTTGTCGCATTTTAAAATCATCATAATAATTAATAAAATTATTTAGGTCACATTTTAATTTAATTACTTTATTTAGATTCGGGACATTACACGACAGGTCTAGTTGCAACAGCAAAGCCATAAGTATTCAGCCCTAACATAGCAACAATCCAACTCACAACAAATTCGAGTACAACATATCTCGGTTGTATCCAACCCCAAACCTTCAGGCTTTAAGAATTTAGACCCAATTTTTTTAATCAACCTTTTCACTCAATTTTTTTCTTCTCAATATATGTGCTAAAAAACCAATCAACCTAAAACTAGAAATATATATGGTAATTTTGGCTAATCTACTTTTTCCTTAACATTTAATTTAGAAGTAAATGGTTGCCACTAGACCTGTCAAAATCCGACTCAGCCCGAAATCCGAAATATTACGGGTGTTTAGAAATAAATGTAACCGCGTAACCGGTCTCACCGTACCGTTAAGACAAAATAGTTATTTTAACCGTACCGTGATTAACGATTACGATTATCATTACAAATTCTCACTAATGGTTAATCACCGATTAACTATTTATTTTGATTCATTAATGAGTATATCTTTTCAAAATGTTTTATACAAATATATATAACTCAATTGCTTACTTAATAATTGATTATTAGTTTTCACACAATCATAGAATTAATTCTAAAATTTCATAATCTCATCCTCCATGTTTTCTCACTTTTTTGCGTTAGAATTCTAAATTAGACATTATATTTTGGTGTTCTAAACTTATAATTTATAGATTTACATTAATGGGTTGGGCTATTTATTGATTTATCGCTTGTTGAAAATATTGGAACAATTTAACGATTTATCGATACCGGTACTCAATGGTATAACTTATATTTGTTAATTATTGTTCAAGCTATTTTTATTTAAAAATAAATTCTTATAGGTTACATGGTTAACAACTAACCGTATCGTTAATTCACAGTTAATCGTTCATTAGTGGTAGGTTATGGTCACTAAAATATCATAACCATTATAACGGTTAAAATCGTTCTGTTAAGCTAAATGGGACGGTTAATACTGGGGTTCTGAACACATATTTTTGATCCGAACCCGAGTGTATCTGAACCCGGAAAATCGTTTATTTACCCGCAGGACCCAAATATCGTTACATTTATAGTAATAACATGAAATTATGGGAATATTATTAATAATAGTACCTTCAACTAGAAAATTTGGTTGCAAATTTACCTTTTGTTAAATGTAGGCCTTATTTATATGGTTGAATTTAGCTATAAATGACCATATGCATTATAATTTACTATTTTCAACGTATATTTTGTTACAAACGAAAGAGCAAATCCAAATCCCATAATCTATTGGGTTGACCCGAAATCGAACAAGTTGGATCTCGAACAAGTTTTATTTGATTAGAAAGCGAAAATATTTTATTTTGAACCACACGACAGATCTAGTTGCAACAGCAAAGCCATAAGTATTCAGCCCTAACGTAGAAACAGTCCAACTCACAACAAATTCGAGTACAGCATATCTCGGTTGTATCGAACCCCAAACCTTCAGGCTTTAAGAATTAAGACCCAACCAACCATGTTGCATATATATATTGCCCTTATGGGCTTGAACCCATTTTTTTTTAGAAGTTACTATAATTATCAATAACAAAAGTTAACAACGGACACATGCAGCCCATCACAATTCACAATCAATATCTACTGAAAGAGAATTAGCCACATTATCATATTATTATTCATTGTTTAGCAAAATAAATAAATTATATTCATCTTAGGGACAATGGTGCTCATCATAATATACTTTCTCTGTTTCATTTTAAGTGGTACTAAACTTTTTAACATGTACTTTTAGGACGTGATAGACTAGATAAACAACTAATACTTTTTAATAAAAATTTGACATCATTAATTAAGAGAACAAAGAAGTCCTAGGTATACCACTTGTAAAATTTCATCAATAAACCAGTGCATTTATCGAGTCTAATGCACTCCTAAAACTGCATGCCTATAAACTTGTTAGCACTTTAAAAACATACAGTTAGAATGCTATATTTTACGCTATTTTTTACGCATGGTCCCAAAAAGTTAGACACCAAGTTTAAAAACCAATGGCAAACAATTCTAAATTAGAAATCAAAACAAATTGTTTTTTGATTATGGTTCAAAAACCGATGGCTCCTAATTGATTTTGGGTTGAGAACTAGATCCCTCGCAATATCGCACACACCTAATTATGGTGGTTAAAAAACCATACAATTTACTAAAGTTCACTTCACTTTTTTAGGGGGCAAATTAGTAGGGATTTAGATATTTCAAAAATAGGTCAATAAATCTACATAACTTAATACAATAATACCTTATCAATATGTTATTTCAAACAAGGAGTTCAATCATCAAAAGCTCTCAATTCTATAAACTACGGTTGTTCAAAATCAAGTGAAAAGGAATTCGTCGATAATGGAGATGCATGGCTCTTCTTCTCTTCATTGTTAGAACTTAGAACAAAGAAGTTGACTTCAATCGTCATACTTAATTTCTAGTAATAATGCACGTCCAACGTGTCGATACAAGACCAGTTATTATATGCTCATCCAATTTCTATAAATTGGCCATCAAAACCTAAACCTTAATTAGAGAGATACAAAGCAACCAACTAATAAATATCACATACATCTAGTAAGTATAAGTTCATCAAACTCCCCAAATATGATGCTTCCAATCTAGTAAGGTATAAGTTCATCGAACTCATCATCTTAATTGAAGGTACAACCATTGCGAGTTTAATTGACACTAATAATAACGCTTTTACAAAACATTGAACAAGGGTGACATTATGATCTTTCCACAAGGGCTATTGCATTTCCAAGTTAATGTTGGACCGATCCGGCTCTTTCATATGTGAGTTTATCTAGCGCAAATCATGGTTTTGAAATCGTTGACACCACTTTGTTTCAAAGTAATTTGCCATCCAAACTTATCGAGAAGATCACATAGATTGATCATGCAGATTTTAGAAAGCTTAAGAAGTCACTAATTAAGGAACAAAAGTACAAAGCATATGATGACTATAAAAGCATCAAAACAGTAAAACAAAAGCTATGAAAGCAGGTGTTGCATGTGTGGCCCTTGTGGGATTCGAACTCCAAAAGCCTTGAAGAGAATTTAGTGGAGTCCTTTGATGATCATATGCATAATGCATTAAACATAATTTATTAGCTCACATATCTATTTATCAAACAGATGAACATATATATGCATTAAACTATAATTGTCTCAAATTAAGAAAAATATAATTAAATAATTACAATCCTTTTACTCTAGAACTAAACTCACGCTGAGAAATCAATAGTGGACAATATATCATCAAACTCGGACCAATGATCCTCATAGTTAAGATTATGGACGTTGATATCACCAAGATTGGGCCAATTCAATGCATTACCATTCATAATGACTTCACGTATATCACCTTCACCACCACCACCACCATTGTTGAAAGCTTGATTATTGTATGGCAGCGGTTCGGCAACGACCTCCGTAAATTCAACTCTATGACCACCATTGTCGAAAGCTTGATAATTGTATGGCGTTTCAGCGACGAACTCTGTAACTTCATCTCTATAACCAAGATTGTTGCATGGCGCAACGATCTCCATAACTTCAATTCTATTATTATTATCATCACTAACAGCTTGCTTGTTGCGTGGCCCAAAGATCTCCATAAATTCGGACAAATCCTCGTTGTGTAATGCATTATTTTCCTCCATCACTTCACGTTCACGTATATGATCATCATTACCATTGTCGAAAGCTTGTTTCTTGCGTGGCGGTTCTTGAGCGAACAATAAATCATCAAATTCGGACCAATCCTCGTTGTTATTTTCCTCCGTCACTTCACGTATATGATCACCACCATTGTCGAGAGCTCGCTTCTTGGATGGCAGTTCCGCAACGAGCTCCGTCTTCCTTGGCGGTTCTTGATTACTCTTGCGACCGTTAATCTTGATTTTCATTGTAATTCTACATACAACCAAATTTTTTATAACGATCTATGACACCTTGTGGCAAGAAATCTGGATCAAAAGCGAACTCATGCATATTCCACTCCACTGTGATATTAGGGTCCACTATTAATCTTTCATGCTTCTTCTTCTCTATAAACTTAAAATATCTATCATAACCAGTAACATCTCTACCATCATCCTTAATCTCGTTTGTATAATTTAATGACCATGTTCCAAAGTCCATGGCTTTACGAACCATCCTTTTGGCTTTCTCTTTCTTCTCGCTCACTTTCTTTACTGGCGTATACACATAGCGTTGTATCTCATGTACCGTGTCTTTCTCTTCTCCGCCATTGCCGCGGTTGATCTCTACGCCTTTGAATAAATCGTAGGGATGAATAGTGTATAGATCCTCATCCGTGATCGGAGAGTTCGTCATCTTTTCGCCGCAGATCTTGTCTTTAAGAAACCAAGACAGCAATTCATTACTGTCTGGCAAGAACTTGTAACCACGAGGAACTTGGACGGTATTCATGGCTGTGATGATGTGATTGTGAATGATGTGTTTCTTATGATCTTGATATGATTGTCAATGGCGCTTTAATGTGTGTTTAATGCAGATAGCACTGGTAGTATATTTATATAGCAGAGACTATTGTGAGCGTTGTAGTGTATGCTGCTGGTACAATTATATAGGCGGTTTATGTCTCTTATTATCTTTAGGGTTCTGTATCTATTATCTTTAGGTTATAAAGGATTAGTTTTTATTGAACATGGATGAGTCAGCGGAAGAAATATAGAAAATAGAAAGAACAACAACCATGCACTCGTTTTAATTATCATCTTTCCCTTTCCAAATCTGACATTTTACAAACTAAGATTTCATTTTATTTATTGATAAGTTGATAACAAAAAAATTAAAGCACAAAATATATATAGTATGTAAAAATTGTAAATACTCTAGTTCAGAAGCCTTGCAATCAACTTGGGACAAAATAATTTATATATTTTTTTCTACCATACTTTAAATTATAATTTTATATTTGACATATTTTTGGTTTAAATTCACATTTTCTACAAAATAAATCTCCTCCACGTATCATCTTTTTCATTTACTTTTGCTCTTTTTGCATACCCTATTGGAATTTGATTATATATTTTCTAATATAAAAAAGCAATATGACTAAATAATTTGAATTTGTCGCAATGGTATTTACATAATACTAGGTTTTATACCCGTGCAAAATGCACAATTTTTTTTGTTTTCTTTGTATATTTTAATAACTATTGGTTTCTTAGAAGTCAAGAAAATTTATAATAAATATGTACATTTCATGATTTTTTTCCTATAAATATGATACAAATTGATTAATGATTGATGACATATTATGAACATAAAAGTTGTCGCACAATAGGTAAGTATATTCACTAATGTAACCTAATAAAATAAAATCAAATACATTATCAATTTGGATAAAAGAAAAGAAGTTGACAAATCAAATTAAATAGTCAATCATTTACACTCATATATTGTATGTCCAATTGCTCCATATAGAAGTTGATCTTCAACGTGTGATATATTGTATGTCCAATCATATACTCCCTTATTTTGTTTTTCAATATCTTGTTAAGAAAAAAACCGAATTTTATATAATAATATTTTATTGGCATCCTCCCAAACTATCTCCCAGATTCGATTTCTTAAAATCTTGCATTTTTTATATAATGCTTTTCATATACATTATGAGTAGATTGCCATATTCTTTCCCATTTTTTATTTTTTGCAAAAAGAAAAATGATTTTCCGTCTTTCAAAATTTTGTTTTACAAAAATCTCATTACATCTAATATAATTTCTTAGTATCTTCTCATAGTCTTTTCCATGTTCTGATTTTTGAAATTTTGCTTGAAAATTGAAAATATGATTTTCATGTAATATACTACTATTTTGTTAGCATTTTCTCATTTTTCATTTTTTCTAATTTTTTTTATAGAAAAAATCTAATATAATATAGTCTATTTTGTTAGAATTTTCCCATATTCTTTCCCGTAATCCAGTTTTTGAAGTTTGGCTTTAGAAATTCCATTTTTTAATAAAATTTTCGCTCAGTCCCAATTTCATTGCAACACTGTCCATATACGGGCATAAGACAACACCTTTTTTTGGCACAAAATCACTTACTTTTAGATTTGATAATTATTACTCAACGACCTTATCCCAATCCTTTTCTTCATATTCGTAAAACTTATTAAAACAACACTTATAGTATCCTCTCCCAACTCTCCAAGGACTTGTATAATTATTATTTAATGACATACATATCAATATAAAATCACCCCATGACTTTTACCCCCATTTCTTTTTGTTTATCTTGGTTACTATAGCTCCAATTACCAAGTAGGGTGATGTATATATGATGTACTTATCATGTGGGGGTAAAGGGTAAGGATATGGGACCAATAAGTGGAATCGTAAGGTCAAAATGGAGAAATTTATATAACAAAAAAAGAAAAATTCCAAGTTGGACAAACAAAAAGAAACGGCCAAAAACGAAAAGTAAGAAAAACAAAAAGAAATGGAGATGACAATAATAGCAGGTGACAAAGAAAAGCAAGTGTAAAAAAGACTGAGATTGGGGTTGAGATCCTCTAGAGTTGAAAAATAACACTAAACTGTAGTGTTTACTCAAAATGACCTTTTTTATATAGATAATCACTAAATTTGATGTTTTGTGCAAATCAAAAATCTTATTACCTACCTACCATAGTAATAATAGATATTGAATATATTACTACCTTACTTTTCATTTTTTTACACGAATCTCGAAATTGTTTTAAACGAATATATGGCAAAAAACTGTATCACAATAAGGAACTTTCGGGGATTGGTAAGAATAATTTGGCCCCACGAAACTATATATTGTTCCCTATATTTTCCTTTTACTTTTTTTTGGTAAGGAGAAGTGCACCGGACCCCGCTAGGGTCCTATTGGGCCAGTCATTTGAGAGTAGGGGGAATGGTAAGGGAATCCCACCCCCAAATGCCCCTAGTGGAATTTGATCCCATCATGGGGCCAAACTCTTATCACTGGACCAAGCCAAACTTGATATATTTTCCTTTTACTTACTTGACATAAAAGTAATTTGTATATTAAGATACTTGACGTAAGAGTATTTTGTATTCATATCATGTGCCCATCATATTAACAATAGAGCTGTCAATTCGGGTGTGTGGGTCGGGTTTGGGTCGGGTCATGTCGGGTCAAGTTCGGGTATCCATCTAGATAGGTCGGGTCGGGTTGGTTTAGGTCTGAATCATTTCGGGGTCGGTTCGGGTCGGATTGAACCCGGGTCGGGTCAAGTTTGGGTCGGTCTGATTCGGATCGGGTTTGGAACAGGTTATGACTGTTAATTTCGGGTTCGGGTAAGCTTTGGGTCGGGTCTATGTCGGTTCGGGTCATCCTCAGATTGGGTCAACTTCGGATCGGGTTATGCCCGGGTCGGGTCAACCTCGGTTCGGGTTATGCCCGGTCGGATCAACCTCGGGTCGGGTTATGTCCGGGTTGGGTCAACCTCGGATTGGGTTATAATCGGGTCGGGTTGAACTCGGATCGGGTTATGCCCGGTTCAGGTCAACCTCGGTTCGGGTTATATTCGGGTCGGGTCAACCTCGGATCGGGTTATGATCGGGTCAGGTTAGCCTGGGATCGGGTATAGTTCGGGTCGATTTCGTTTCGGGTTCAAGTTCGGGTCGATTCCGTTTCAGGTCTAGGTCGGGTCAATCTCGGATTCGGCTATGTATAGGTCAAATTATGTCCGAGTCAAGTTAACATCATATCAGATTAGTTCGAGTCAATCAAATTTTGGAAACTGAGATTATTCGAATTTGATATATATATATATATATATATATATATATATATATATATATATATAAAAGATAGAAAGTAATTCAAAAGATAACTGAAAATAGATTCTTTTATAAGATTCACCTTACTAAAAGCGAATGAATCCCCAACCAACTATGGACATTTTCGGGGAGTAGCCCGCTTCCCATTACTCAATAGAGAAATTCCTCGCACATAATTAAGGGAGCCATTGAAAGGTGAGTAAAACAACAGAAACGGCGACTACCCGAGCTAATGATAGAGGCAAGAACACTTTCCGGCCAAGTCCCATTAATTGATCATAACGATATCGTGGAAATGCTGCACGGACCCGGCTCACTCACAGGTCAAGGGCTAGTATAGCAAAGAGGCTTTCAATTCCCGCAAAGCAAGTAGGAAAGGTGCTTTGTACCTCACTTCGCTAAGCTGCGATAATTGTACTGAAGCTCTCTTTCCAACGCCCGCCGATCGTACTACTTCATTCTTAGTGTGCTGACCAGATACCCCACCAATAATGAGCTAAGAGCCATAGCAAGAGATATAGCCTTGCCTTCCGGCTGAGTGAGCTCATTGGCGAATCAATTCATTTGAAAGAAAAAGTTAGGTCTAGCTGATTTCCGAGTTGACCAATGATAGATAGGTAGGAATGGCAGAACCTAAACGAGCTAGGCTTCGTTAGCCTTAGCCTGTTCTCCTTTTATAAGCAATTCTTAATGCCGCTCGGGTCTAGTTCGGGTCGATTTCGTTTCGGGTTCTAGTTCGGGTCGATTCCGTTTCAGGTCTAGGTCGGGTCAATCTCGGATTCGGCTATGTATAGGTCAAATTATGTCCGAGTCAAGTTAACATCATATCAGATTAGTTCGAGTCAATCAAATTTCGAAACTGAGATTATTCGAATTTGATATATATATATATATATATATATATATATATATTTGAGTGGCGATGAGTTTATAAATTTTCCAATGTAGTTTTAGTATGATCGATCATGAACCAATATAACGAGACTACTTGTTAAGTCTTGTACCAATAAATCAACCACCATTGAACATTGTCCATTGAAATTGAGATTATGGTGGCGATGAGTTTTTTCCAATTTAGTTTTAGTATGATCGATAGTTACGATTAGTGTATTTGTATGTGTATTAGACCAATCGTTCAATCATCAATACATTTAAGATTGTTAAGACTAGTGTATCAGATGATTCATCAATCAATATAAGTGTGTGTATATATATATATAGTTTAGAGTTATACATTAAGAACAATCTTCAATATATTATATCATTGTATATCAATGTATACGGTAATTAAGATTAGTGTATTAGATCCATCATTGGGGTATTAGATCAATACACACTATATTGATCAATCATCGGCGTAATAAGAAAGCTAAGATCAATATAGTCGATAAACTATCAATGTATTATATCAACCATCAATACATTAGATCAATGTTTACGACAAACAATATTAGTGTATTAGATCAATCATTGGCGTATTAGATCAATATATAAGATATTTAAGATTAATATATTAGATCAACTGTCAATATACTAGATCAACGTATAAGTTAGTTGAGATTAATGTATTACAAGATCGGGCATTAATATAGTTAAGATTAGTGTATTAGATCAATCATCTATATATTAGATCAGTGTAATCGTTAAGGCAAATGTAGTAGATTCATCATCAGTATATTAGAACATTTTAATAAGAAAGCTAAGATCAATATAGTAGATAAACTATCAATGTATTATACCAACCATCAATACATTAGATCAATGTTTACGACAAACAATATTAGTGTATTAGATCAATTATTCGCGTATTAGATCAATATATAAGATATTTAAGATCAATATATTAGATCAACTATCAACATACTAGATCAACATATAAGGTTAAGATTAATGTTTTAGAAGATCGGGCATCGATATAGTTAGGATTAGTGTATTTGACCAATTATCTATATATTAGATCAATTTAATAAGAAAGCTAGAATCAACATAGTAGATAAATCATCAATGTATTAGATCAATCATCAATACATTAGACCAATATTTACGACAATCAATATTAATGTATTAGATCAATCATCTATATACTATATCAATATACTCCCTCTGTTCCCTAATGTTGTTCCCATTTCCCGATTTGGTGTTCCTTTAACTTGTTCCCCTTTTCAATCTTTCTAAATTTAAATCACATAAAGTCAAACAAGTTTGCAATCTCATTGGCTTAAATTAGAATAAAACCCTTATGTTTTGCATAGTAAGTTGTGTTTTCTTTGCATTAATGATGTTTTTACCTTTACAATGCTTTGGTAAGATAACTATTGAATGATAAACTCTAAAATATGCATTCTTTAAATGTATTTTACCAAAGATTCACTTTTCTTAGTTCTCTCCCCGATTCCATATGGGAACACCAAAAGGGAACGGAGGGAGTATAAGATAATTAAGATTAAAGTATTACATCATTAATGTATATGTAATAGATCAATAAAATTTAGTTATGATTAATGTATATGTATTAAATCAATATAGTTAGGATTAGTGTATTTGACCAATCATCTATATATTAGATCAATTTAATAAGAAAGCTAGAATCAACATAGTAGATAAATCATCAATGTATTAGATCAATCATCAATACATTAGATCAATATTTACGACAATCAATATTAATGTATTAGATCAATCATCTATATACTATATCAATATACTCCCTCTGTTCCCTAATGTTGTTCCCATTTCCCGATTTGGTGTTCCTTTAACTTGTTCCCCTTTTCAATCTTTCTAAATTTAAATCACATAAAGTCAAACAAGTTTGCAATCTCATTGGCTTAAATTAGAATAAAACCCTTATGTTTTGCATAGTAAGTTGTGTTTTCTTTGCATTAATGATGTTTTTACCTTTACAATGCTTTGGTAAGATAACTATTGAATGATAAACTCTAAAATATGCATTCTTTAAATGTATTTTACCAAAGATTCACTTTTCTTAATTCTCTCCCCGATTCCATATGGGAACACCAAAAGGGAACGGAGGGAGTATAAGATAATTAAGATTAAAGTATTACATCATTAATGTATATGTAATAGATCAATAAAATTTAGTTATGATTAATGTATATGTATTAAATCAATATAACAAGTTAGTAATCACAATTTAGACATTATTAACGATGGACAACTTTTATAATTTAATTTTTATCAGATTGGACGAATGAATGATACATAAGTAATAAGTTTTGAATAGTGAATATTCTCAAAACAATGGAGATATATTATGGAACTAAAAAAGGGATGAAGAAAACAAAGGATAAATGAAAGAGAAAGTTATTGAAATACACATAAAGTAGTTTTGGCCATAGATGGAACTCGTGGAAGCAGGGATAGAGAAACTCGTGGAACCATGTATTATCAATGATGAATGAGATAGTTAATAATCATTTATTATTAGATCAATCATCAATTTATTTCATTACTGAGTTAGGTATATAAGAGTTATGTATTATATTATTCATAGTTTATTATTGAATATGATAGTTAAAATCCATGTATAAGATCAGTTATCAATATATTAGACCATTAAGTTAGATACTTAGGAGCAACATAATCATGAATATAGTAGATCAATGAATAAGATTACTACGATCTATATATTGCATTACTGAATTAGATATTTGAGAGCCATGTATTATATCGATCATCACTAGATCAATGAATAAGATAGTTAAGACTTATGATTTATGTATCTGAGCAATCATCAATATATTACATTATCGAGTTAGATACTTAAGAGCCGCATATTATATCCATCATCAATACATGAGACCAATGAATGATATATATAATAAAGATCTATACATATTAGTAAATTTATTTTTTTTACTAACACAACACACACGGATTACCATCTTGAACCGTTAGATATTGCATACATCTCAAATCAATGGTTGAAACCAATTATCCTTTCCCCATATATAAACCTTAATCAATCCTCACCCATACCTTTTCTAAACCCTAATCTCCATTTTGCCTCTCTTTCTTATTCTTTCATCCATGGTCTAATAATCAATCCTCTCGACTCTCTTCAAGTCTTCATCAGGTCTCTTCTCATGCCGTGTCACAGCCACAATCTAAAATTTTTGTCACTAACAACCTAACCAGATCTTGCGTTCTTTAGCCTTTTAATGGCTCCTTTAGCATCTTGATTCAAGTCACCTCTTTTAGTTGGAGTTTTTGCATTATTCATGGCTTTGAATGGTCGAATTCGACCTAAAAAGTTCCAGATTTGGAGCTTTTATGGCCGAATTCCGCCATAAACAGCTTATATGGTTGAAGTTTTCCTCACCGTCTCTATCTACTTGTTGATGCTAATTACATCTCATTTATTTATTTTTCTACTTGTTTTTTCGTTAATGTTTTATGGGAATTGTATGATTAATTAAAAATTTATGATGATTTGCATTTTGATTCGCTTTTTTTTTAATAAAAACTAACATTTAATTTGGTCAATGCAATTGAAGATAGAGTTGCAAAATCTTTTTCATCGCTGAATTTAGTCAGGTCAAATGAAACAATGATTTGGGGGCAAGAATTTGAATTGGAGACTGAATTTATTTTACTTGGTGATGGGATTTTTTCCTTGGTGGTGGTAGACTCCCTCTTCGTAGTCCTTATCATTCTGAAATCAAGTTTTGGTTTATTTTAGTCAACTTGGGTTAGATCTATTTCATTTTGCGTCAATAGATCTACCCATCAATTATCTACCTTGGATTTCGTTCTTCCTTGGTTCGAGTTCTCTGCACCACCATTTGCTATTTCTTTTTTAGTGGACAACCCACCAATACCAATTTTCCTTTTCAATTTCAAGCTGCAAGAAAATTTGTTGTTATCCTTGCACATTGACTGTAATTGATGAAAATCAATGGCGAAAGTTTAATTAAAGTTGCAGACTATTCAATTTTGCATTGGTATTTTTGCTTTTTTTCATCACTTCGCTATACAGTTTTTTTCAGTTACATTAAGAAATTTTACAAGTTCTTGCCGTGGCTTTTGATTGGAGATTAAAATTTGATAAAGCAGGAAGGTAACATTTTCTTTTACGGTAGTGATATGCACCGTAAGAACGAGGAAGGCAGAGGAAGATGAGTTGTTAATTGTTACTTAGGAGTATGGAGATCTAACCATGTGGGTGATGTATTAGGCCAAAGACGAGTTAGTTGACATATTTGTTGTTCTTCTACATATATTTATTTATGTATAGTTAATAGATGGAGTATGAAAGTTTCAAAATTTTGAAAATAGTTAATGCAAGGTATCTAATAAGATTTGTTAGTTCAAGAATTGTAAGTATATTTTTGAGATTTTATCTTTATAATATTAAAGATGTACTAATTGGTGTTTAAGAGGATAATAATTGGGATAAAATATTCAAAGTTGTATAAATACTTTAAGTACATATCCTTTTCATAAAAGATATATATATATATATATATATATATATATATATATAAATTGTTTCTCTAATCTCTCATAAATATGAAATATAAATTATTACAATCACATAAAAGGTTTTAATTTAAAATGTAATATGTTTAAATTTCTAGCCATACGTCTATGAATAAACTGGCTGACCTAAATCTTTGTAATTTTCGTATTGCCTATAAAAATTTTTGACCTTAAATTATTATAAAAATATACTTAATATTTTCGTTAGAACTTTAAGTTGGATACCGCGTGCGTAGCACGTGGTTGTCCAACTAGTATTTAAAGTTTGAAATGACTTAATAATATTATAATTTTATTGTTACAATTTTACAAGTTTAATTCGTTTTATAAAAGTTTAAAATTTTTATAGTTGGCTGTAATTTCGGTTAGTTGAGTTCAATTTATAACAGTTTAAAATAATTTTCAGTTATTTTCGGTTAATACTCAGTTCAGTTAGATTCGGTTTATAACAGTTTAATACATTTTTAAGTTATTTATTAATATTCGGTTCGGTTCGATTCGGTTTAAAACAATTTTTGATACAATTAATTACGATTTACTTCCTTTTCGCTTCGGTTTCGGTTCAGTTTCAGTTCGGTTTAATACAGTTTACTTTGAAATAGTTGATTTCAGTTCGATTCTTTTTTCACTTACTAGTTAGTTTCAGTTCGGTTAGCAGTTCAACCAACAGTTTTCAAACAAACTGACAACTCAAGATGTTAGTGAATGATAATGATTTTAATGATCGGGTCAGGTTAAGGTTAAGTTGAGTCATGATCTAGTCGGGTTGAAGTCAGGTCGATTCGGGTCATGATCGGGTCGGGTTGAGATCAGGTCGGGTCATGTTCGGATCGGGTTGAGATCAGATCGGGTCATGTTCGGGTCGGGTTGAGATCAGGTCGGGTCATGTTCGGGTCGGGTTGAGATAAGATGGGTCATGTTCGGGTCGGGTCTAGGTCAGGTCGGGTCATGTTCGGGTCGGATTGATGTTAAGTCGGGTCATATTCGGGTCGAAACCAGGTTATGTCGGGTAAATCCGGATAGGGGGTTGAGTTCTGGTCGGGTGCAGTTCGGGTTCAAGTCAACAATTGTCGGGTCGATTCGGTTACAGGTTGAGGTCGGGTCGGGTGCGGGTCGGGTTCAGGTCGAGGATTGGCGGGTGTCATTCGGTTACGGGTTGAGTACGGGTCGGGTGCAGGTCGGTTTCGGGTGTATCATTTCTCGGGTCGGATCCGGGTCGGGTTCGGTTCAAAATCCTGGAGCAGGTCAGCTTTTGACAGCTCTAATTAACATGACAAGCTCTCCTTAATTTCAGGTCCACACGACAAGTTGTTAATAAAGATTTCCATGTGTCATCTTCACATACTTTATTGAACCTTCTATAAATAAGGCATTCAAAATAGGACATACAAAATATATTTTCGGCAAAGGCATATGAATAATGTAAGCTTTGTATTTTGTTTTATTAGTAGTTATAGATACATAGATAGATTATGTGGACTATGGAGTAGCAGTTTTTACTAAAAGCTACTTGAAATTATATCATATGTGAACATGGCATTCGAACAATAATAAAATTCTTAGAAAGTATATATTATTTTTGTATCTATTAGACTTGTTAATATGTTTATTAGCAATTATTACGGGCCTGTTCTGTTCAGCTTATTTTCAGTTCAGTTCAGTTCAGCTCTAATAAGTTCAGTTCAGTTCAGTTCAGCTCCAATAAGTTCAGTTCAGTTCAGTTCAGTTAGTTCAGCTCCAATAAGTTCGGTTCAGTTCAGTTCAGCTAGAATTAGCTGAAGAGAACAGACCCTACATCCATTTGTTTTTAAATGTTACAGTTTGACATTTTACACTATTCATTAATGTTACTTTGACTTCCATTTGTGATGTATGAGTGAGGAAAAATATATTCATGTGGGATCTTGTTTGATTCGTCTCGATATGCACTTTCGATATATATATTTTTTAATTGTTATAAATACATATTTAGAGATAATAACGTTCAAAAATTTGCATAGGCAAGCATGAAAAGGTAAAGTGTAACAATTGAAAACAAATGGAGGGAGTATATATTAGGTGAAATCTACTCCAAAATTATTCGTTTTTAAAAATGTCAAAACGTGTATCACACCATTGGCTGACCTAGTAACTAGTAAAAAATTAATACTTCCTCCGTTTTTTTTAATCGCTACACTTCTAAAAAGACGGTTTCCTAGGCAAAATTTGGGAGGGTGGTTAATTGTGTATAAGGGTATATGATTAATTACCTTAGTGGGGACTATTTGAGGGAATTAACAAAAAAACACCACCTCTCACAACACCAACCACCCACCCTAAACCACCCATCCTAATACCAACCACCTCTCACAACCCTAAACCACCCACCCTAACACCAACCACCCTCTCACAACACAAAGATTCGACCACCCACAACCCTAAACGCGAAGATTCGACCACCCACAACCCTTCCGGCAGATTCGACCACCCACCCAAACGCCCGTCTCTCTCTCTTCGACCTCCTTCTTTCAAAACCATCGATTCAAACCCTAATAACTAGAGGGAAACGAGCTCATCTCTTCTTCCTCCCAGTCAAAAATCGAAAGCTTAGGGGTTAATTACATGTTGTAGATCCACGAAAGTTGGGTAATTTTCAAAGGCTTTGGGTGGTTTTCGGTCACTTTGGGTGGGTTTTCGGTCACTTTTGGGTGGTTTTCGGTCACTTTGGATGGGTTTCGGTTACTATTGGGTGGTTTTCGGTCACTCTTGGGTGGTTTTCGGTCACTTTTGGGTGGTTTTCGGTCAGTTTGAGTGGTTTTCGGTCACTTTTGGGTGGTTCATGGTGGCTGTGTGGTGGTTTCTGGGTGGGGTGGCCATTGTTGTTGATGGTAGCTGTGGTGGTGGGGAGGAAGCTGAGAGAGTGAATTGGGGGTGGTGAGGAAGGGGGAGTGGGGTGGTGAGATGGAAGAGAGAGATGGGTTGGGTTGGGTTAACTTTAATTTATGTGTATAATTAGTAATTAGGATATATTAGTTTGTTATTTAGGAAGTTATAATTACTAATTAAGTGATGTTTAATTTTCAAAGTAAGGGTAATATTGTAAATTCATAGCAAAAAAAACTTACCAAAATTAGAAAGAAAAAGAAGTGTAGTCATTAATTCCAAATTGCCAAAAATGAGAAGTGTAGCGATTAAAAAAAACGGAGGAAGTAGTCATTTTGACATAATAATGTACTACTATATTACAAAATAAGGTTGGACATTTTTTTAAAGTTCGGGAAAAAGCTCGGGCTCGAACTAGGGCTCATTTAAATTAAACTAGATTGAACATAAACGTTCATGAATGATAGTACTCGGCTAAGATCAACTCATTTACCCCCTACTCAGTGAGTTATTAATTTCAAATATTATCAAAAGCATTTAGATTCTGTACTTTATTTATTTGAGGTTTGTGTTTAGACTTGATGGTAATTACCAGACCAACTAGCCATTTATAGCCACTGGCAATGGCATATTGACCATTTTGTATGAATATTCAGTCAACTCAGTCTTTAAAAGCAGTTCGTAAGTCAATTGTAGCCTCGAAATGTGCCTCTCCACTGATCAAGTTCATTTCAAAGAATCAAAGGATAAAAATTTTAAAAAATAGCAAAAACAGTGCAACAACACAAGCTGAGTTGCGCCAACCTTTTCCGCGCAAAAATGTTGGCCCATATCTGCGGCTTGCGCCATAGACGTTGGTGCACGCACCGACTAGAAATGCATATAACCATTAACTATACCAAGCAACACGTGAATTAAATACAAACAATTGAATTTGTTGGAGCATCTCAGATACATCGCCTTGTCTTGGTTGGATGTCCCATTTTCATACGCCCTCAAGAGATTTAACCAGGTTGGTGAGCTAAACAAATGAAAGAGTTGTCATCGTGTAACATTTACGCTTCCTAACTGTCTTGAGACCACAATGGAGAGCAAAGATGACAGGATGAGAATAAAGAATTCGAGACCTTGTTACTCAAATAAATGGCAGATGCACAATGCTAAACAACCGCAATTCATCATCGTTGTCATGGTAAGTTAAGCAATGTTTACACAAAAGCAAGTGTTCACATCTCCCCATTCTTGTGAAGTTACCACTATTAATTCAAGCATCTCAAAAAGTCTACAAAAAAATCAAAAATCTCAATCTTACTTTTCAAATATTGCAAGTTTAAGATCTATCTTTAGGGAAGACATACATTTAAACCTTAAGCTTTAGACTTTTTCCCCTTTGCTTCTGCAGCCGGTTTGCTCTGGAAAGGCAAGAAGGTCTTTCCACCCAAGAATGGTCTCAGAACTTCTGGTACTTCAACACCGTCTTCCCTCTGGTAGTTCTCCAGAATACAGCACAAGGTTCTTTCAGTTGCTGTCAGTGTGGAATTCAACAGATGAACGTATTGTTTCTTTTGATCATTGCCCTGCGACCATACACAATAAAATTGGTTTTGTTTGTAAGACCAATTTATTTTATAGATTGACAGTCTGGATCTTAAAAATAAAAGTCACAAGAAACAATCAAATATGCAAAGAGGAAACCATAGAGATAGTACACATACCTTTTTCTGACCATACCGAATTTCTAATTTTCTTGACTGGAAATCTGTACAATTTGAACATGACACCAACTCTCTATATGCACTTGATGCAGGAAACCAAGCTTCCAAATCATACTTCTTTGCAGCTGCATCATTCAAGGCACCGGAAACAATGGACACAATCTGGTAGGGAAGACCCAGCTGCAGTAGGGATTTAGAAATGAATTAGAAAAGTTGAACTTAATTTAGAGTGTCAGGTTAGGCAGAAAACAATTTTTTGAGAGAAGTGGTTCTCGATTTTTCTTGGTTTGGCTTGCAAAGGGTAGAAATTAGTTTTCAATGGCCGAGAATAGTTCTCCCGGGGGGAATACTTCCATTCTTAAGGAAAAAATCTTTTTAGTTTCCAAATCCAATTTTCTTTTGTTTGGTTTGTAAAGAGTAGGAATTCGATTTCCAAATGGGAGAAAATAGTTCCCAAGGTGCAAAACAATATTTTCGTAAAGAAGAACTGCCATATTTTCCTTTTCAATTTTTCAAGTGATGGATAGTAGTTCTCACAAGGAGAGCAAAACTACTTCTATTCGTAAGGAAACAATGCCCACATTTTCCCCAATATTATTATACCTATCCCTTTCCGTTTTCTCCCTCACATTTTCATTGTTCCATTTCTCATTAAATTTTTATGCAAGGAACCAAAGAAAGGAAAACTAATCTACAACTAAGTCTTAAAATTTCCAATAATAAACTTATAGTGGATGCACACCATCAAACCTATTAAAGAAAAAAAAAACTTCAGCAATGAGAAACACAATATACCTGCTGATAAAATTCTTCGGAACTTTTTATCATCTGCTCGAGCATTTCCCATGAATCATTGTCATTTGGGCTAGTAATGCAAAATTGTTCAACTTTCTCAAACTGATGAACTCGGAAAATTCCAAGAGTATCTCGCCCATGAGAGCCTGCTTCTTTCCGGAAGCACGATGAGTATCCAGCATATCTAGCAAAGAGTAACACAAACAACTACATAAGCATGTGATAAAATATCTTCCAATCCGACAAAAGAACAACAATTGCACCTTATTGGGAGTTGCGAAGGATGAATCCAGTCATCCAAGTGGAAAGCACAGAGTGGCTGCTCAGCAGTGGCAATAAGATATTTGTCATCACCCTCTCCTGTTACCTATTTCGAAAACACAACAAGTGAGAACTGAACAGCAAACTTTCAACTAACTTTTACAACAAACTATGAAAGTTTCATGCTCACAAAACTTAAATCAGAAAAACATAGATGTGACTAATTGATGAAACACTTCTCATAGTAAAGCTTCTCAAAGTCAAAAACTTCCTCATTCTCAACAATGGTAAAGTCCAATATCAAAGGTGATGATAGAAAACTTAGCAGTACAAGCAACACATAGAAACAGATATGAAAATTCATTACATACATGAAGAACAATATCAGCACAATGGAAAATTCACCTTGTAAAGTTCTTCATCAAACTGGGCCAATTGTGCACATTTTGCCATGATTTCTTTCCGCATGAAAAATGGGGTCATTAATGGGGTATATCCCTTTGACGATAGAAACGCAAGACCAAAATTTATCAAAGCTTGATTTAAAAGCACACCATCGCCTTTCAAGTAAAACCCTCTACCACCAGCAACATTGGTGCCTGTACATGTCATATATAGCAAAGTGAAATATTATATCAATACATCTTTGTCTAAGCAGCATGCTGTATTGCTGTTATTGTGATATGGAGGATGGAACAAACTACTCAAAGGTATTGCTGACATATGAGTTGAAGGACAAGTTCCTTCTGGAATCTCCAAATTGAGATACGAAACTGGCCTTAAATTTCATTGAAACATATCCCAAATGTAATGGAAATTCCAATAGATATGCTCCCTAATACAAAGCATATTGGGACTCCAGCAAGCGAAAAAAGAAATCATATCCAGTCATTTATCAAAAAGCCACAAAAAAGTAGCAGCCAACAATGAATGAAAGTTCCTACGTGGATTAGCGGTGAAAGGAGAATACTTTGCAGAAAGCACAACCTTGGCTTTTTTCCAACAAAAAGTTCCAGAAGCACTTCAAGACAGAGACAGCGATAATACAGACGAATTTGCAAACAAATAGGGATACATGAAAAAACGGTACTCTCTTTGTCCCTAAGAGATTCATTTTATATTTTAGTTTGTCCCTAAAAAATTGTCCTATTTTATCTTAGAAGTAATATGGTCCCTACAATCTTTCTCTTCCTACTCCACATGCTAGAGGTAAAAACTAACTACCCACCCGACACAATTCTTCAAAAGTTAAGATATGGGAAATGGGACAATCTTTAAAGAACAGAGGGTGTAACCAGCACCATATCAACAAAGAGACCGGGATAATAAACACAAAAGTTCTAGAAACAAAAAAAGTTGTACCTTTCTTCAAATCTACTATGCCGAGAAGCTCAACAAGGTCCACATGATTTTTCAACTTTGGCTCCAATCTTCTTTCGCCCCATGTTCGAATCACAGCGTTGTTCGCCTACATCATCATATAAACATGTTTGTCGGCACCAAATGAAATGACTAATAACATTTAGTTCTAATGGAAATCTTCACACAATGTCATGCAAACAATATCCATTTACCAAGAAATGGAGAAGATACTTAAGATTACCCATCAACATCCATATACTGATATACACCTACCTCATCATTGCTCATAGGGACTGAATCATGAACCAGATTCCCAACCAATTCCAATTTGGCATACAATCTAGCCTTAACTTCTTGAACTTCAGCTTCTTTTTCTGCACTAGATTTCTTGTTCTCTTCTGTACTTTTTATCATTTCAGATGCATCCTCACGCGCCTTTACAGAAATCACTCAGTTAAAGATCAATCAACTAAAAAATCAGTTTAAAAGAGCACGTAACTCATTATTACTCTGAGCAACTCACAATTTTCAAACGCGCCACCTCTTTGTTGATCTTATTGAAGTCCTTACGCAAGTTGTCAAGCTCATGTTGACCTAACAATCCATCACCGTCAAAAAAAAGTATTAATCGAACCATCCAACTAATTACTCAGCCTAAACATTATCCTCTGATCACTATATTAGATCCATTTTTCTTCAAATTCTACAATTAAATAAAGAATGATCAATCTAAACAACTTCCTCAGCAGCAATTTGACACAAATTGACTAATAAATTAAACGCACATATCAATTACGCTTTAATCATCAATGAAGAAAGCAACTTCAATAAAATTCAACTCAACTTCATCAGCAGAAATTCAGCTCAAAAGTATCAATGAAGAACAAAAAAAAGAACACTAAAAACAGCCATAAGACAAACACAATTTAATCTCATCGACATCAGCGAAAGCAATTTCAATAAAATCCATCTCAAATTCATCAGCAGAAACTCGACACAAAATTATCAATAAAGTAAAGAAAGAAAATTGAAGAAAGCAGAAAAGAGAAGAGAGACAATACGTACGAGCGCGCCATTCTTCATCAAGGTGGATTATTTCATCAACAATGGCGACATCGGCGAAACGACGGCGCTGAGATTCGCGGATAATTTCAGGATCTCCACCTTTATCTGCCCTAAATAAGTTAATATCCAACATTTTGTTGCTCAGAGAAACGATAATGGAGGCGGGAATGGAGAGAGAGAGAGAAGGGAAAATCAGTTGAGCTGGGAGTATAAGGAAGATAGATAGATAAAAACCCTACTGTGTTTTGTTTATCGTGCAAGAGAATGCAGGATTTTGACTTTTAACAAATGTGTTTAAGGGGTAGTGGACTCGACTAGCCAATAGTAATTTGGAATACTAATCTCGTGTGCACGCAATATATATAAAACAGTTTAAAATTTTATTAATTAGATCATTCATTATCATAAATTAATTGAGTGGTTGATATGATATTTTTTTTTATATATATTTCTTTTATTTTGGTATCCACCTCTCTTCCCTCACATAATCGAGATAATTGCTACATTTTGCTTTCGCTTCTCTCAGACTCTCGGTGAAGAATTTCCATAACTTTCATTCTCTTGTTATTTTCACTTCTTGATGATAAACGTGTTTAATCTATCTATTTCTCTTCTTTTTTTCTCTCTCTTTGTTTTGTTTTGATGAAGTTGTGAAAATTTGTAAGAATTAAGCATTAGGAACTTATCAAAAAATTAAGCATTAGGAATGGTATTATTATACTTTCAAAGTTCAACCGTTCTTCTTTACATGCAAAATTTGGAACATATTCAAAGTTTCTAAGATTTATAAAGAAAAAGTGAATATTCATATTGGTCCAAAATTTAACCAGCATTCATCCCAAATGAATAATGTATTTATTGGAGATTGTTATAAGATAGGAAAATAAGAATTTCATGATTATCGTGGATCCTTCCCTTAACAATATAACAAGTGAAACTATTGGGTCAGACCGTCTGACCCAATATGTTTTGTCGGACGAAGCTGCGAGAACGCCGCCGTGCCGCTGCTCCTTCTTCTTCCTCCGCCATCGCCGCGCCGCTGCTCCTTCTCCGGTCACCTCGCTGAACTGGAACATGCTCTCGAGGGTACTACTGTCAATTCATCATCTTCTTCATCTGGTGGTGTTGTTGTTGATAATTTGAGAGCGTATGTTCAGATAGTGGATGTTGGGAGTATATTAGGGTTGGAGAGTGATATTTCTGATCATGCTTTTCAGTTGTTTAGGATTGTTGTACTGCTACTTGTTTGAGGAATCGTAGTGTTGAAGCTCTTGCTACTCACACTCACAACCAGAAGAAGTTGATATTGTAAGATGGATGCTTATACTACAGGTTAGTGATTATTTCACTCAAATTAAAAAGTTGTGGGTGAGTTAGAATTGCGTGAAAACAGTTCAGTTGGTTCCCTTTTTTTTCATTTGCTTCTAAGTTACTTTCATTTAGAACTTATTTTATTTCATTTACTTGAGTTTTGTTTTCAGTTAGACTAAAACACGTAAATGAAACAATAAGATAAGTAACTGAAGTTAAAAGACATCCAACTGAAGTTAAAAGACATCCAACTGAAATGAAAAAGATCAACTGAATTTTTTTTGAAACCAACTGAACAAAAATAGAAACCAACTGAAACAAAAACGAAACCAACTGAAACAAAAAGAAACCAACTGAAATAAAAATGAAACCAACTGAAAGTCGTCCGACCAAATATTATGGTCGGACGCGTCTGACCCAATACCTTCGCATATAACAAATACTAGTATATAAAAATGAAAAAATTCCCATCCTTTAAGCGCTGTTCAGTTCAACTTATTTTTACTGAATTGAACTTATTTTTACTGAACTGAACTTATTTTTGCTGAACTGAACTTATTTTTACTGAACTGAACTTATTTTTACTGAACTGAACTTATTTTTGTTGAACTGAACTTATTTTTACTGATTCATGTTGTTTTTTCTTCTTTGCTCTATTGATTTTTACTGAACTGAACTTATTTTGCTGAACTGGACTTATTTTTACTGAACTGAACTTATTTTTACTGAATATTATTATTTTAAGGTGAACTGAACAGGGCCTTAGTTCAACTTCTCCCATACTCAATTTTTAGGAATAGTTTGTTTTCTTATAAGATGAGCTGTCTAATACTTCCTCCGTTTCTTTATAAGTGCTACATTTTCCTTTTATGGCAAGTGCAAAATAAATGCTACATTTCTAAATATGGAAACTTTTTGTACATGAAATTACAACACTACCCTTCATTAATAACTTAAGTTTCTCTAATTACCTTTAATTAACCTAACCCACCCACCCCCTCTCTCTCTCTCCTCCACAGAAACAGCCCCCCTCTCCCTTCTCACTCTTCCTCCTCCACCTGCTAAACCACCCTCCACGACACCAATTCGCCACCAAAAACCAGCAGAAAACATCGGCAACCACCGCCTTTCCTCCGAAACCACCACTATCAGTTACCACAACCTTCAAATCTCCCTCTCACTCCTCGCGATCTACTTCGCTGTCTCCTCACCGCCACCCAAAGACGACCGAAATTTTGCTCATCTCTTTCCTCACCACAACACCACCGCGACGAGCAAAATTCCGGTGGTCTTTGTCGAGGTTTCTTCGTTTTCCCTTCTTCGATCTCCTTTTCGACCTCCTTCTTCTTCGTTCTCCTTCTCCTTTGTTTTCCTCATTCGTTTCTCCTTTCAGATCTATTTTCGCTCATCCTCGTTTTTCTTTCAGATCTGTTTCCGGTGAGTTAGGTTTAGGGTTTTGGAGGTTAGTTTTTTGTTTCTCCTTCTCTTTTCGTGGTGTAGGTGACGGTGGTGTTTTTTTTTTGAAAATAAAGTGGCGGTGGCGGTGGCGGTGTTCTCTGGTGATTTTGGTGGGTTTCGATGGCTTTTGGTGGATGGGGTGGTGGGTTTCAGTGGCTTTTGGTGGCTTTTGGTGGGTGGGCTGGTGGTTTCGGTGCTTTTTGGTGGATGCGGTGGTGGTTTCGGTGGGTTTCAGTGGGTTTCGGTGGGTGGGTGGTTGTTTTAGTGTGTTCCGGTGGGTGGGGGTGATGGTTATGGTGGGTCTGGGTTGCATGAGGTGGTGGTTATGGTGTGTCTGGGTTGCGTGAGGGTGGTGGTTATGGTGGGTCTGGGTTGGGTGAGGTGGTGGTTATGTTGGGTCTGGGTTGGGTGGGGTGGTGGTTTATTAGTTTATCATAGTAGTTAATTTAATTACAATGGCATTTTCTCTAATAACTTTCTCTCCCTAAAGTACATTAAACTGCGTGTCGTTTCTCTATGTAGCAGTTATAAAGAAACGGAGGAAGTATATAAAAAATAAGCAGTTCTAAATTCTAATGTAGATAGACAAATATAAAGCAGATTCTATGATAGTAAAAGCATTTACACATAAAGATTGAAATGTAAATTGATTACAAAATTATGGTCTCAATTTTGATCTTATTTTCAAATCTTGTTACATGTATTTTGCTAACATGGGACATAGATCAACACATGACTACTTCCAACATATGCTCACAAGTTTCAATAACAATACTAGTTTGTAGACCTTGATGATGCAGATTTTTTATGTTTTAGCATATTAGAATAATAATTCTCCTTTTCCAATAAAGATTTACTAGTTGAAATATGACAAGAAAATAAAATATACTACTACCTCCGTTTTTTTTTAATCGCTACACTTCCCTTATATGGCAATTTGGAATTAATCGCTACACTTCTATTTCTTTCCATTTTTGGTAAGTTTTTTGGTATGAATTTACCATATTACCCTTACTTTAAAAATTAAATCTTACTTAATTACTAATTATAACTTTTTAAATAACAAATTAATACTTCACTAATTACAAATTATAACACATAAACCCAACCCATTTCCCCACCCACAGCCACCCCTCTCTCTCTCTCTTCTCTTTCCACCACCACCACCTCCCTATCTTCCTCACCCATTTTGCCGTTCCCAACACAACTGCCAAACCACAACCTCTTCCTCACCACCCCCCATTTCCCGGCCACCTTCCTCCCACCCACCTCCCTCTCCGGCGCTCGGCCCCCACCTCCATTCGCAACGGCTAAACTCCTCGCAACCACCTCCATTCGCAACGGCTTCACCTCCATTCGCAACGGCTTCACCTCCATTTCAACTCATCTACAACGGCGGCTTCACCTCCACTCTTCACCACCATTCACATCCTCACAACGGCTAAACTCCTCCCCACCACCATTCGCATCACTCTTCGCCACCACTCTTCTTCTTCCTCTTTCACTCTATATCTTCTTAATCGAATCTTCTGGGTTTAAGGTTGTGGGTGGGTTGAATCTTTAGGTTTAGGGTTGTGGGTGGTCGAAATTTTGGGTTTAGCGTTGTGGGTGGGTCGAATCTGCCGGGAATAGGGTTGTGGTGGTCGAAATTTTGGGTTTAGGGTTGTGGGTGGGTCGAACCCGTCGGGAATAGGGTTGTGGTGTTCGAAATTTTGGGTTTAGGGTTGTGGGTGGGTTGAATCTGCCGGGAAAGGGTTGTGGGTGGTCGAAATTTGGGTCTAGGGTTGTGGGTGGGTCAGTGGCTGGTCGAATCTTTGGGTTGTGAGAGGGTGGTTGGTGTTGGGGTGGGTGGTTTGGGGCTGTGAGGGTGGGTGGTGATTGGGGGTTTCTGGTGGTAGTGGTGGTGGTGTAGGTTTTCAGTTGGTGGTGATGGGTGGGGTGTAGGGTGTGGTGGTGGTGACTTAATTTGCTTTTTTTTGTTAATTTACTCAAATGGTCTCCACTAACTTACCTAATCATATACCCTTACATACAATTAAACCCCAAACCAAATTTTGCCTAGGAGTCCACAATTTGAGAAGTGTAGCGATTAAAAAAAAACGGAGGTAGTACCTCCGTTGTGCAATACATGCAACGTTGGGAAATAGCATATGGACCAAGGAAGAGAAGAGAGAGAGAGTGTAATTGTCTTTATTACCCATGTGATAAACAATAAAGTAGTGTACATGTGAGTGAAAAAGTGGGGGCACAAGTGTCTTTTTGGCTAAAAGTACTAACCATTAAAGGAAATGTTGCATGTATTGCAAAACATCCAAAAGAGGTATATGTTGCATGTATTGCGAAACAGAGGTAGTACTACATATATATATATATATATATATATTATAATTCCTCCGTTTCTTTATAAATGCTACATAGAGAAAGTACACACATACCAAGGAGGTAGAGAAAGAAAGGGATCACATGTTTATGCAAAGTAATTAGACACATTAAGTTTCCATATTTAGAAATGTAGCATTTATTTTGCACTTGCCATAAAAGGAAAATGTAGCACTTATAAAGAAACGGAGAAAGTATATATATATATATACACACATATATAGTTTGATTGTATAGTTATAACACTAAAAATAGTTGGTCACAAGCTTAACCAACAATAGTGCAATGTTAGCGAGTGTTACGTGCTGTTACAGCACAATGTGTACTCACACAAGAGAAGACAGTGACAATCACCACAACAATAATACGAAATGGGAGAAGAGCCGAAGGGAAGTTACCCAAAGACTAAAATTTAAGTAGTTTCATGAGAGACGAAGAGCGAGAAAGAATAGTGTTCAATATACATTGGGAAAATATATTATTACATCTTCATTATGATTATTCTTTGGCTCAATTCCTGAAGATTACGGCAAAAAAATATACATCAGGACTGAGATAATGAATGCAAGATAACAAACACTAACAGAGACTGTACTATCAACTATAGTAACCCAATATAACGCCTACTGTGTGAAATACTAAACAAATTAGCCCCTACAAACTCCTGTAAAGATTATTGGTAGAGTTTGAGGAAAGTTAAATTGAAGTCACATTCCAAACATTTTTTGTTAGAATGCACTTCCTATGAAATCAAGACGTTCTGTCCTTCAAATCGTTTATCTTCAAATCAACTTGGAGTGAGCATTCATCTTTGATGTCGAGCCATTCACAAATTGTCGATGATCCACTCAATCAAACACCTTCTCACCTGACATATATAACGAGACATTGGAGCTGAGAAGATTATAATGTAAGTCACAAAATGTTAATTCTACTTTTGCTAGTTTGGCCATCATGATTCATGAGTATACTACTCAAGGTTGATCCTAGTGGGATGTTAGCACAGCCAAACAAGAAATGCCGCTTCTTTCCTCTACTATTTTCTCCAACTTGCTGAGTTTCTCAGGGAACGTATCAAGGGCAAATTGGTTAAAGAAAATAATAAAGATCCCGTCTTGGCCTTTCTACCGTCACACTTCTTAGTGCATCAAGCATGCTTTTTCAGCCACAAAAACACCATATCAACCAAGTACAACAGTATATTTCAGATTGACAGAAACTGCTCACTACAAGCATCGAGAAGAGGGAAAGCATGGATAATTTCATGCGTTTTCCCCAGGGGTAAGGACTTAAAGAAGAAACATCAATCAAAGGCCGTTTGGGATGGCCCACAGATGGCCAAGGGCCGGGTTGTGCCGGTTCAGTGCTGGGTTATATACGGGCCGGTTCACAAAAACTTGGCCTTGGCCCAACCCTAAGACCACCTCGTGCCGGTTCAGGGCTGGGTCAGGGTTTATGCTTTTCTAAACCTGAACCGATTCGGGGGCGGTTCAAGAACGGTTCAGTACCGGTTCAGGGTCGGTTCAGTGCCAGGGTCCGGGTCGATTCAAGGCTAGATTTAGTGTCAGTTTAGGGCTGATTCAGTGCCAGTTCAGGGTTATTTCATTTTTTTAATATAATTTTTTTCATATTGGAAATGCACCTTAAGTAAAAATCATTTTTTTATTATTTAAAAAGGATAATTCTTATAAATAATAACTCATAGAGTAAATCAAATACTAATTTCATATAGAAATTTCACCAATCGCAACTCCCAATAACAAATACTCATTAATCATAATCATAATCGTATATTATAGTTTATTAATCTTAATCATAATTATAATTTAAAGTTTATTTATCATAACCATAGTTCAATTTCATAGCTCATAAATCATAATCATATTATAATTCAATTATCAAATTTTAATCATAATTTATACTTCACCAGTCCACTAGTCATTCATAAAAATAATTATAAATTTTATGATTTTAATTAGGGTATAGGGTTTAGGGTACATGGTATAAGGTTACGATTTAAGATTTAAATTTATGGTATACGGTTTTAGTGACGGTTTAGAGGCGGTTCAAGGAAAAATTTAAGAATGGGCCGGTTCAAGGACCGGTTCAAGAGCGGGCTGGTTTACGTGCCGGGTCAGGGTTAGGGTCGGCTCAGGGCTAGGATCGGTTTATGACCGGTTCTGAAATTTGAAAACATGAACCTAAATCGAACCAGTTCCTTATCCGGGCCGGGCCGGTTCAGGGTTGATTTTTTCCGGTTTAGGGCCGGACCGATTTTTCGCCGGATCGGTTCAGAGCTGGGTCAGGGCCAACCCGCCCAATGGCCACCTCTAGGCCCACATAACAGAATAGGTTGATGAGCGAGTTTAAAGTCCACAATTTCCAATTAAAATGTCAGGAAAAATTTACGAGTAGTCAATGGAATAGTTCACAAGAAAAAGTAACAAGCAAAATCACCAGAGGGAGATAGGTTATCGGTATTTATGAATTAGATTTAGACTAGTCGCATATAACGCTAAGCTTGAAATCCAAAAATGAGGTAGACAAGGGAAGATCATAGGGAGTATGTTAACCAGTGGCATATTATTGATAAGAATGCCAGAGAAGTAGTTATGTACCTAAACAAGGCCAAGAGACCTTTAAAACTCATCAACTACTGAAGTGACTGATTTCATGTTGTTGGTCGTGTCATCGTTGATAGCCCACGCCCCACAGGCAAACCTCCTTGATGCCCTTCAAAGGACTCTTCATCATCCAAAGAAGCTGCATCTATTTATCAAATGATTGTCTTAGTTACCAATCACCGAGAAAAGAGAAATGCATTAAAGAATATTTCAATCATAACTACTCATTTCTATGTTCACATTGACACCGGCAATATAGTGGATGTCGATGAATCCAACCCAAAAAAATAGATATACCCAAGAACTGAAAACCCTGCCCCCTCCCGACCCCCTCCCCCCCCCCCCCGCTTTCTTTTCCACCCTCTAAGAAGGGTATAAAATTTAAGATAATATCAGATCTTATCACCTGAAAATTCCTCTCCAGCCTGTGCTCCAGCAATACCAATACATGAATACAAGGAATTTTCGTCCACCTTCAGTTGCTCATAGGCAACATATACATCCTCGATAGTAGCAGCTTCATAGAGGAAGGTCAGGTGTTTTATGCATGATAAGTCCTGAAGATATATCAAATGGCAGAAAAAACAGAAGAGAAAGCTAAATAAGATCTTCAAGAGACTGCTGATAAAGGATATGAAAGCAAATTGCTCCAAAACCAAAAAGGAGGATGCAGAATCGTATACCTTCCTGGGAACAGAATTTGCTTGCAAATGAGCCAACAATCC